>BSBM01000698.1:1400000-1452500 GCA_027924585.1 Larix kaempferi | reverse complement strand
ACTACATAACGCGTACGCGTTTTGTAGTTCTATAACGCGTACGCGTTTTGTAGTTATAGAACGCGTACGCGTTTTCTTTACCTAACCTACATGTCTAATGACATGTCAGGCTCGGGTTTTAACATGGCAAGTGCTAAGTATCAGAAACGCGTTATGTTTTCATGTATCAGAAGCGAGTTTTGAAAAATTAGGATTGCATCTAAAGTGACCCTCATCTTCTTGCACACACCCTAAGCTTATTTTCATGCAGATATAACTGGTTCTTCCCATCCAGTCTCCATTTGTTGTGGGCACAACATATCCCATGCTTCACTAAACATGGGAACCCCATTTCTAGATAAACGCAAAGGTATTTGGGTGAGTCATCTTGTAAATATTCGATTTTGATTTTATCTCTAAAATCTTCCACCCATGCATTTGGTCTGCTTGTTTGTAAGGGTTTGATTAATTCTTCCTAAGTGTTTCGGTCTTTAAAAAAGCCAAAATTTTGAGTATTTTTTTTACTGGTATCATCATCCCGAAACCCGACATTTGGTGAACCCAAAACCCGCAACCCGACAGGTGCAGGTTGCGGGACTGTTGTTTTTAAGTTTTGTTTTTGCTAGTTCTGAAACCTGCAACCCGACGGCTGCAGGTTGCGGAATCATTCTTTAATAAGATTGAGAAATAATTACCCCGAAACCTGAACCCTGCAATGGTGGCATTCAACTTTCGGGATTGTGGTTTTTTTTATTTGGTGTGTGCTCCCGAAACCTGCAACCCGTAATTTTGGGATGCGGCTTTCGGGATAGTTATCTCTCCTCACAGTTTCACATTCCTGAAACCCACCACCCGCATAGTCGGTTTTCGGCTTTCAGAAATCTTTTCTCCTACTTCCATTTTTGTGAACCCGCAACCCACAAATCTGTACTTTCAGGTTTCGGCTTGCGGGGTCTGTGAATAAAAGCTTCATGAACATACCTGAACCCGATTCTGCGCCCACTGCGGTGAATCTCAATCGTCCATTTGTCATAATCGCATGGTTGGTTTTATTTTGGTGAATATATTTAATAGGGTTTTTTACCTTTTAGTTTTACATTTTAACTATTGAAGAAATTACGCTGTTGCATTCTCATTTTACTGTGGATTGCGTGTCAGGTGCCATTTTTTAGTTTGTTGGTTATTTCATATATTGCAAAGTTCTTTCACCATGTCGAGAAATACACGGTCTAAATCGTTGTACAAAGACCCCCTGATCAAAGACCCAAATTTTGTTTTTCTCTCTTGGGAAAATTTCATCAGTTTTTCTAAGATGTCTTCTACTCTTGAAGAACAGAAGGCAAAGAGACTTCAAGCTTGTAAAGCTGAAGAAGAAATCAGTCAATGCCAATTGTATATCAAGAATGTTGCAGAGAACATCCCGATCCTTAATACTTTCCAAATCAAGAAAATCAAGGCATGTTTGAACACGTGGCTTGATTTGAATGAATCAGCCAAGGAAATCATTAATAAATCAATGGACACCTGCACTAGACGATGGTATGCAGTTGATAATATTATGGATGCCCTAGGTTTGCCACTCATGAGTCCTATTTTGGAGGCTCTGCCACCAAAATGCAGACTTGAAGAACTCGAGACCAGATGTGAAGAATTTGCACAGAAAATTCAGGATCTGGAACAGGTCATCATTCAAGATGTACATCGTTTGGTTAAAGAACCGGTCATCATGTAAGCGAGGATTCGGATGTACCTACGTATTTGGCACAAGCTAGTGAAGCATGATATGGAGAATAGCGCATGCAATGATCAATTATCCTTGGAATCTGTGATTTTCCCAAATGTAGATGAATTGTTAGATCTTTATGAAAAATGGCAGGATTTCCTGGATCTTTAATTAGATCTGATTCTGTAATCCCTATTTTGTAGAATTTCTCCTTTTGGGCTCCTATGTTAATTAGTATTTAAGGGGGAGCACTTCTCTTAGGAGGAGGGGGAATTTTGGAATTGCAATTCAACAGGAGATTGGACTAAAGATACTCTGTTTATCATAGTCATTGTAATTTTTGTGCAAGACTTCTCTATTCAGGAAAGTTATCTTTTAATTAACCTCCTATTGTTCTTCATATTTCTTTGAGAATTGCTGAGTTAATGTTTCAAATTTGTCATCGGTTATGTGTTCAATATTTGTAGGACATTCATTAATGCATAATATCTCTCATATTGATTTCTTTGTATGTGTGTATTATGCTCAAAATTGTTCTATTAAATTTCTTTAATTGAATGTTTTCACTTTTATATTTCTGCAAATGATTCGATGCAAATAAACATATATAATCAAATGTTAATTTTTCAATTAATACAATGACTATGGATCAGATATTTTAATAGGCTTAAACACTTTGAAGAATTGTCAATTAATTTTCGTTAAAGGATAATGCTTTAAATTAACAAGTGAAGAACCCAAAGACATTTCTGTTTAAGGTTTTAACTACTTGTTCATCACACTTCAAATCTGATCTTGACAAAATCAACTCTTCCTTTTAGGCTAGATCTGACTTGGAATAGGTTCTTTCCTTAGGTAGGTTAAGTTAGATTTTGGTAACTAGTTTTTACTTTGTTTTCCTTGATAGGAAAACTGATCTTTTAAGATCAAAAATTTTACTCATAGAGTGCCAGCGGAGGCCAAATATCCGTGGGTGATTACCACACCAAACAGCTCGAGGATAGAATTGCCCTTACGCAGGGTCTTTCGAAGCCTTTGGCTGGGTTTCATCCCCTCTTGTGTGCCTTGGAACCCATTCCAGCACCTTGCACTTACCCTGCAGCCCCGAGGCATCAACAGAGGGGAAATTAGCTTGACGCAGTTTTCGTGAAGACATAGTGCATCGACTGATGCAGGTTCAGAATTAGCAAAGTGTGTCGATTGAAGCCACTAAATCAACTTCTGTGAAGGAAAAATGCATCAGTGACACGGTTCCCGAGAAGATAAAACACACCAATCAACCCTTACTTACAACATTTTTTATTAGTGCAACCCCTGACACAAATGGCCCATTAGCAAAGTGCAGCATTGGTATTTTTATTGAATTTCCTTCAAAACTATTTGATTTCTCTATTTTTGAATCAAATAAAATGGGAAATCATCTTTCTTCTGTTTCCGATTCATTTCTGAATGAATCTTCTAAATTGAATGGAGACAATTATGTTAATTGGAAATTTAAGTTGATGACCATTCTCGAAGGCTGTAATTTGTGCCCGATAGTAAATGGAAAGGAGGCCAATCCCACTTCTACCGCAACTATTCCATATTGGGAGATGCGTGAAGTGCAGGCTAAGGTAACACTTCTAATGTATGTTAAAGACAATATAATTCCTCATATAAGAGATTGTAAGATGCCCAAGGTGACATGGGACAAACTCAAAGGTTTGTATGAGAGCACACATTCAATTTTTATTTATTTTTGAAGACTAAATTGTTATCCATTAAAATGGAAGCAAATGAATCCATTATTAAATTTATTGCTCGCATCAAGGATTTAAGTGATAAATTGGGGGATATTGGAGAAAGGTGTCTGGTTCTGATTTAGTTACCATTACATTGAAAGGTTTAGTCCCATATTATAAAGTCTTTATTTCAACACTTACAACAACACAAGATCCCCCTACTTTTGTAAAACTTAGTGGTATTATTCTACATGAGGAAGAAAGGATGAAACATTATGATTAGGACTCACGGGGTTCAAATATGGCATTGATTGCAAGAGGGAGACATTCTACACATAGATAAAATCAATGGAACAACAATAGAGGCAAGTTCCACACAAGGCAGAGATGTATGACACATTCTTATTCTTATGCTAGTAGAAGTATTGCATGTGACTATTGTCGTAAACCTGGACATCTTGCTAACGACATTTTTAGAAAGAAAAATCATGAATCTACATAGAGATATAGAAAGCACAATGGAAATTATGTACATAAGGACACTCCTGATACTCATGGATTTAAAAATCTTAGATTGTTCATTTTTTATGCTGCTTTATGTGTTGAGACGGATGATGAGATTGATTGGTTCATAGATTCATGTGCCTCATCCCATATGTCCTGTAATAGAGAATGGTATGATGAATATTATGAGATGAATGACGGCACACACATTTACTTAGGTGGCAATATATCACATTAAGTTCAAGGCCATGGAGTAATAAGCATGAACTTGCCCGGTGGATTAGTGAGACAGATTCATAATGTGATGTATGTACCTGGTATCAAAAAGAATCTGATATATGTTTATACTATCACTCATAATGATTTAAAGGTAGAATTTGGTAAGTATAGGTGCCATGTTAAAGATATTAGAGATCATTACATGATTAAGGCTACATGATCTAGAATTGGAGGCTTATATAAGTTGGATGTAACCCAGGGAAGTCATCAAGCTTTGACATCATCTGCTATGTCAAATAAAGTACTGTGGCATCAAAGGTATGGGCACCTCAATCAGGCAATGATATTATGTTTTTACAAAAGAAATCAATGGTTGAAGGTATTCCTATTATAAAGAATGACAAAATTGAATGTAAAGCATGCGTGCTTGGTAAATAAAACATGGAGGAATTTCCAATACATGAGGATAAAAGACAAACTAAATTGCTTGAACTAATTCAAACTAATGTTTGTGGACCAATGCATATCATATCTCTTCGTGGTGCATGGTATTTTCTCATTTTTTGTATGATAGATATAGATACACTTGGATCTATTTCTTAAGAAGTAAAGGTAATGTCTTTGAATACTTTAAGGAATTCAAAACCATGGTGGAAAAACAATCAGGAAAATGTATTAAATTTCTCAGATCTGATCAAGGTGGTGAATATATTTCTGGAGCATTCAAGAGGTATTGTAAGGATCATGGAATTCAACAACAATTTACAGTGCCTCATACACCTCAGCAAAATGGCATTGGAGAGAGGAAGAACATAATATTGGTGGAATATGCTCGCATCATGCTTCAAGGTAAAAATATTTCTAATATGTTTTGGGCTGAAGCCATTAATATTGTTGTTTATTTAAATAATAGAAGTCCAACAAAAAAATTAGATCTTCAAACACCTTTTGAATTCTTTCATGGTTATAAACCTGAATTCAATCATTTGAGAGTATTTGGTTGTAAAGATTTTGCACATATTCCAAAAGATGGAAGTAGTAAACTTGATGCAAAATCATTAGAATGTATATTTGTTGGCTATTGTGATGATCATAAAGCATAAAAAATATTTCATCCTAGATCACATAAACTGATTGCAAGCAGAGATGTAGTGTTTCATGAGAATGATGGAAAAGTGAATGATTTTAATGAATGACATAATGATATAGTCAAGATAGATCAAATTGTTAAGTAGGTGCAGTTACATGAACGAATACAGGAACAAGTTAAAGAACAGAGTGAAAGAAACATGAGTGAATTATCATCTAATGAAGACACGGTAGAAAGCAGAAGAATCTTGGATGGAACTCCAACAGGTACCGTAATACCACGAAGGTCAACTCAAGAAACTCATACTCCTATAAGGTTTCGATATTATGCCTTGATGACTAATGTAATGAATGTCATAGAGCCATTGAATTATGAACAAGCTAAAGATAATGAATAATGGGTTAATGCAATGAATGAAGAATACAATTCAATTATGGAAAATGATACATGGGAATTAGTGTAATTACCTAAGGATAAAATTCCCATAGGATGTAAATGGACGTTCAAAGCTAAGTTTAACACTGATGGTATATTGACAAATTCAAGGCAAGACTAGTTGCAAAAGGATATTGCCAAAAAGAGGGAGTTGATTTTGAAGAAACATTTGCACCAGTAGCTAAATTAAATACAATTAGAGTTCTTGTTGCATTAGCTACAAAACAAAATTGGAAAATACATCAATTAGATGTTAAATCTTCTTTCTTGAATGTTGAATTAAAGGAGGATGTGTATTTCGTTCAGCCTGAAGGTTTTGTTAAGAAAGGACAAGAGCATCTTGTTTGTATCTCTTTTTATGTTGAATAATTAATGCTGCGTCCTATTTTATGTTGTCTTTTCTATAAGGTTTCAATGATGCGATTACTAGTGTTTCTCTATTAATGTGAATGTTGAATACGCGAGTAATGAATGTGATGATCAATGTGTGTTTGAGTTACTAAGCATGATGCGGAAGTAAATATTTGGTTTCTGATGCGATAGATTTAGAATAGATGCATGTCCTTTTCCCACTATGGAAACTTGGTTCCTGCAGCCCCCTTAACCATCTCGGGTGAGACTTCAATTGCTTCACGGGTGTTGTTGGTAAGGGTAAAACCTTTATGGGCCAGTCATTTAGGGTGTTTGGTTGGTATTTGTTGATGACAGTACAAAGTGAACCCCTATCGACAGAACTGTGTCAACAAATGGTTCCATTGTCGGGACCCTAAAGAAGGAAGAAGAGGACATGCTATGGCACCCGACGAAACCGAAGATCCAAGATTGGTTTGACAAGAATGCAGAAGAATTCGCGGAAGGAGAAAATCAAAACCCTGGGAAGATGACAAGTAGTTGGTTGGAAAAGCATATTTATTATGATATCCATGAGATATTCTTTCGCAAATTCCCGGTATTGCTGCATGAGTGGTTGGCGCATCTGACCTTTCAGAAGAACCATTTGCAAGGAAGTGAACCTAACCACTAGGCACCATAACTGATCCAACAGCTGAAACGGGTTGACAATAAGATATCAAGGGGTGTTGAATTCTAGGTAGAGAGTATCCTAGAGGGTGTTGATGTATATGTAACTTCGGAATGTATTTCATCTGTATATTTTATATATATTTATTGTACCCTTATAAGAGATGTGTCATTCCTCTATAAGGAAGTGTCGTCATGTGGATTGACAAGTGTCGCAAGTGTGTGTACTTGCCGATGGGTTATTAGACCACCATTTGGGGTCGGCCCGGAATTATATATAATATAATGTGGATGTATCTAAGTAGACAAGTCGGCCCCAGTAGGTCATTGGGAAAAATGGTAAGTATAAATAGAGATAGGAGATCTCTATTTTACTTACTCGGAAAAGTAACTTACTCTCTCTCTGGAAAGTGGCGCACTTGTGAGGAGGAGGAGGATCATCTGCTAGGAGACTATCTCTGTGTTATTTGGTTGTATTTTGGTTGAGCCATTGCTCTCTCTATCTCTGAGGAAGTTGTGGGGTTTTTCACCTTAGGGTTTTCCCCACGGAAACTCTGTGTCTCTTGTCTCTATGCTTTTGATTCTTGTGATGCTTGTGATGCTTGTCATATTATGATTGTCATGCATTGATATACTGTAGATGTTATTCTCTCAGCAAAGATCCTAGAGTATAATGAATTAATGCTCAAAATTTAACATGGGATCAGAGCTAACCTGAGAAGAAGACATTTTGCAGTGACGGAAGCTTGTGTTCCTTGTTTATTGGGTTTCTCTCCACATATTTTTGAAATTCAGTATAGTAGATTGGATCTACTCATCAAGGCGCATATATCTGTCCAATCAGAATTCAGTTTCGAGCATTTTCAGATTTGGCCCTAAAAATTAGGGTTTCCACAAAAATAGGAATTTCTGGAAACTAAAGGCATAGCTGGAAGCTCCTTGCAAAAATCGAAGGTTAGAGCTTTGGAGCGAGATTTTTGGCTGGGTAGATCTCCGGGAAACTCAAACCCTAATTCAGGGCTCTCCCTAGTGAACCCGGGAGGACAAAAAGGCAATTTTGAAGGGCAAGACTTTGTTGATCTCAAATTTTGAATGTACTAGGCTGATCAGCTCTCCAAGGCGCATCTTTCTATCCTTTTGGAATTTTGAAATTCACATTTTGAATTTTTAGGGTTTCTCTGACAAACCCTAATCCGGGACCAGATCCAGTTTTCAGCACTTCAAGTGGTAAGTCCTAAAGCTTTTCTATTTCCATTTGAAGCACTCTTAAATATGTCTCTCCACACTAAGCTTGAGGATAAGCTTGAAGGGGCTGATAACTTCTGAGCCTGGAAGTATAGGATTGGGTTAATCCTGGAAGAGAATGAGTTGGACTCATATGTGAAAGAAGACATCCCTATCCCAGAGGATGAAGAAGCCAAGGCATTACACAAGAAGAACTTGGTCAAGGCAAAGAGAATCATTGCTGATTCTATCAAAGACCATCTCATACCCCATGTGTCTTCTCTTAAGACACCCAAGGAGATGTTTGAATCTTTGACCAAGCTATTTGAAGGAAAGAACATAAATCGAAAGATGACCCTGCGGAACCAATTGAAAGCAGTGAAGTTTCAGAATGGAGAAACCATTCAATCTTACTTTTCAAGGGTCTCCCAGATCAAGGAACAATTAGAAGCAGTAGATGAAATGGTGGAGAATGGTGAAGTGGTGATGACCACTCTAAATGGCCTACCCAGGTCATGGGATTCCTTTATTCAAGGAATTTGTGCAAGGAAGAAGTTGATCTCCTTCAGTAGACTTCGGGAAGAATGCTCTCAAGAAGAAGCTAGACTTATAGCTCGTGAAGAAAAGATGGGAGGTGAAGATCAATCTCTTGCAGCCCACACCAGGAAAGGAAAGTTCAAGAAAGAGCCATCTCACTCCAAGAGATCTTCACATCAATTCAAAGAAAGAAGAGTATGCTTCACCTGTAATGAGAAAGGACATATTGCCATAAATTGTCCCAAGAACAAGAAGGACAACAACATCTCAAAAAAGAAGAAGAAGGGTGGCAAAAGAAGGTTTCACGCTCATGCTGCCGAAGATGATGAACCTCCAAAGAAGAAGGCTAGGGAAGAAAGTGATAGTAATGATGACTCATCAAGTGAAGAAGAGTATGTTCTGATCTCTGCTCTCACAGGTACCATCTCCCATGGTTGTAATGATTGGTTGATTGATAGTGGGGCTTCCAAACACATGACTGGGTTCAAAGAATCTTTTGTGAACCTATCTGAACATGAATCACCCCATAAGGTGAAACTTGGGGATGATTATCAATACCCAATCAAAGGAAGTGGTGAAGCCTCCTACAACCTAGATTCTGGAAAATATCTGAAGATGAGGGAAGTACTTTATGTACCTGGGCTCAAGAAGAACTTACTCTCCATTTCTGCATTAGATGCAAAAGGTATGAGGGTTGCATTTGTGGATGGCCAAGTCCTAATGTGGCCAAAGGGAAAGACCATAGATGATGCATTAGTAATTGGAGAGCAAGAGGGAGGCTTGTATAAATTGAAGGGACAACCTGAACATGCCATGGTGCATGAATCCATGGAGCCAAGTGAACTTTGGCATAGAAGACTTGCTCACATGCACTATAGAGCACTTCCAATTGCAAGCAAGGCAGTAGAGGGTCTTCCTGAGATCAAGACAAAAAATGAAGGTGTTTGCAAAGGATGTGCAAAATGTAAGAATATTAAGAAGGCTTTCCCAAGCAGTGAAAGCAAGGCAAAAGACATCCTGGAAATCATCCACTCAGATGTATGTGGTCCTATGTCATCTAGTTCCCTAAGTGGGTATGTTTACTATGTCTCATTTATTGATGACTTCTCCAGGAAGACTTGGGTATACTTCTTGAAGGGCAAAGATGAGGTGCTTGATAAATTCAAGGAATTCAAAACCTTGATGGAGAATCAAACTGACAAGAAGATCAAAACATTCAGATCCGACAATGGTGGAGAATTCACCTCAAATGACTTCAAGAAGCTTTGCAGTGATTCAGGGATTAAGAGGGAGTTGACTGCTCCTTATAATCCTCAACAGAATGGTGTTGCAGAAAGGAAGAACAGAACTATCATGGAAGCAGCAAGGGCAATGTTGCATGACCAGGATCTTCCTATGCATCTATGGGCAGAAGCAGCTAGAACAGCTGTATATGTGCAGAACAGAACACCCCACAAGTTATTGGACAACAAGACACCAGAAGAGGTCTTTTCTGGTAAGAAACCTGAAGTCAGTCATCTCAGAATATTTGGTTGTCCAGTGTACACTCATGTCCCAAAGGAAAAGAGGACTAAACTAGATCCTTCAGGAAAGAAGGGTATTTTTGTGGGATACAGTGAAAGCTCGAAGGCTTACAGAATATACTTTCCAGGGTTCAAGAAGATTGATGTCAGTAGGGATGTAACATTTGATGAAAACTCAGCATTCATCAAATCAAGGAAGGCACCTATTGAAGTCTATGAAGAACCTAAGGAAACAAGATTTCAGGACACTCCCATGACTGAAGCAGTTCCAGAAGCTGTTCGTGAGTTTGAAGATCCACAAGAACCCATAGATCCACCCCGTGAGGATAACTCTCACAAGAGGAAACCTGTATGGGCTAGAGAGCTCATTCAAGATGCAGAAAGATTTGGTATCCCAGAAGAAGAACACAGAGCAAAGAAAAGAACCAGATCACAAACCAGCTATGTTGCTTTACTCTGTGACATTATGAACAAAGAACCTTCCAGTTATGAAGAAGCAGAAGAAAAGAAAGAATGGAAGGATGCCATGGTTGAGGAATACCAATCAATAATGAAGAATGATGTTTGGGATATTGTCCCAAGACCTAAAGAGAAGTCTGTTGTGACTTCTAAATGGATCTTCAAAATCAAACATGCTGCAGATGGCAGTGTGGAGAAATACAAAGCAAGATTCGTAGCTCGGGGATTCTCTCAGAAAGAGGGAATAGATTATGAAGAAACTTTTGCACCTGTAGCCAGGTATACTTCCATCAGAACAGTACTTTCCCTGGCTGCAGCTATGAAATGGAAAATACACCAAATGGATGTCAAGACTGCTTTCCTGAATGGTATAGTTGAACAGGAAGTATATGTGGAACAACCACTTGGTTTTGAAATACATGACAGGGAGTCATATGTGTGCAGACTGAAGAAAGCCTTGTATGGCTTGAAGCAAGCTCCCAGAACTTGGTATGGTAGGATGGACAGTTTCCTATCTAGTTTGGGCTTTACCAAGAGTAAAGCAGATTCCAACCTTTACTACAAGGATGAGGAAGGGAATCCTGTGATTCTACTCCTGTATGTGGATGACTTATTTGTAACAGGAGATGACAGACTGATTGCAGATACTAAAAGGAAGCTTGCCACAGAATTCGATATGAAAGATTTAGGAATGATGCACTATTTCCTAGGTATGGAGGTGTGGCAGAATGCAGGTGGGATCTTCCTTGGTCAAGGGAAGTACACAGTAGATATCCTAAAGAGATTTGGGATGATGGATTGCAAGGCCATGGCCACACCTATGGCATCGAATCTGAAGCTTCTATGTGATGCTTCATCTGAGCCAGTTGATGTCTCCATGTATCGTCAGATGATTGGGTCCTTGATGTACCTGACAAACACGAGACTAGATATTTGCTTTGCTGTGAGCACATTGAGCCAGTTCCTGATGGATCCGAGGAGTGTTCACCTGATTGCTGTAAAGCATGTTCTGAGGTACCTGAAGGGTACAGTTGATTATGGGCTCAAGTATGAAGCGAATCAAAAGTTTAACCTGCAGGGTTATGTTGATTCAGATTGGGCTGGCAGTGCTGCAGATAGGAAGAGCACATCTGGGTGTTGCTTCAATATGGGATCAGGTGTGATCTCTTGGTTTAGCAGGAAGCAATCCTGTGTAGCACTGAGTACAGTAGAGGCTGAGTATGTTGCAGCCTGTTCAGCTAGTTGTGAGGCAGCATGGCTACGGAAGCTACTGTCTGAGTTATTTGATCTCCCGTTGGATGCTACTGGTATCTTCTGTGATAACCAGAGTTGTGTGAAGCTATCCGACAACCCAGTGTTTCATGACAGGTCGAAACACATAGAGATCAAATATCACTATATCAGGGATATGGTGCAGAGAGGAGCTGTGAAGCTCCTGTATGTTGCGACGGATGAGCAGATTGCAGATGTGCTGACGAAGCCACTAGCCAGGGTGAAGTTCGAGTACTTCAGAGAGAGTCTTGGCGTGCTTCAGATCGAGGACACTTCGAGGAAGAAGTGATGAACACATTTGATGAAGCCATTCCAAGCATGTTGGAAGGGGGATCCTTCACATGGCTGTGGATGTAAGCGCTGAATGATGAACATCAGGAGGATGTTCTGGTTTCTGCTTGGATATGATCAGTTGGATCATTATATGTATTTTGTGTATGCATCATGTTGGATGCTGGATATGATCAGTTGGATCATTATATGTATTTTGTGTATGCATCATGTTGGATGCTAGATATGATCAGTTGGATCATTATATGTATGTGTGAATGCATCATGTTGGATGCTGGATATGATCGGTGGGATCATGTGTATGTATTTTGTATATGCATCATGTTGGATGCTGGATATGATCGGATGGATCATGTGTATGTATTTTGTATGAACGCATCATGTTGGATGCTGATGGATACATTGTGTGGATCATGTATCTTTGTATGATCAGGTAGATCATGTATGCTGATGGATACATTGTGTGGATCATGTATCTTTGTATGATCAGGTAGATCATGTATGCTGATGGATACCTTGTGTGGATCATGTATCTTTGTATGATCAGGTAGATCATGTATACTGATGGATACATTGTGTGGATCATGTATCTTTGTATGATCAGGTGGATCATGTATGTTGATGGATACATTGTGTGGATCATGTATCTATGTATGTATCAGGTGGATAATTGGATGATCATGGATGACGAGCTTCTCCAGATGACATGCAGCAGGATGTTGCAGTGATGATGATCAGGATGATCATGTGTACATCAGGATGATGTTTGATGAGTATCAGATGATACCTTGTGGCCGTGGATCAGGTTGTGCAGGAAAGCATGTAATTTGTGCCCTGGGAGATTTGCAGATGGTCTTTCGAGGTTTTTCCTATGGCATGTAATTCGGTGCCCTGGGACATCTGGCAAATGCTCTTGCGAGGTTTTGCTTGGGAGGACATGTAATTTGTGCCCTGGGAGATTTCAGGTCGGAGTTGTGTACCCGTAACATCCTGAGATGCTCTTGCGAGGTTTTGTCCTATGGCATGTAATTTGCTCCTGGGAGATCTGGACAGGATGAAAAAGGCCTCAGATGCTTCAGCCAGGTTTTGCCATGACCACATGTAATTTGCTCCTGGGAGATCTGGACAGGATGAAAAAGGCCTCAGATGCTTCAGCCAGGTTTTGTGGTGAGATCACATGTAATGTGCTCCTGGGAGATCCGACAGGTAGAGCCGCGTGCTCGTAACAGCCTGGGATGCTTCAGCCAGGTTTTGTGATGGGTCACATGTAATGTGCTCCTGGGAGATCCTACAGGTAGAGCTGTGTGCTTGTAATAGCCTGGGATGCTGCAGCTAGGTTTTGTGATGCACGTAATGATTCCTGAGGATTCCACAGTATGGCCAGTGATGATGAAGACCTGCAGATGGCGGGCCTACATCCAGTTTGAAAAAGGACTCACTCTGTAGAACTTCCTATGACGAGTAGAGTCAGAGATTGGTTGAGATAGCAGCAGCAGTGACGATGATGATGACGATGCATCGATGACGATGATCCAGAGAAGAAGACTTGTCTAGCAGATCTGTGTCGAGAAATACCTTCCTAGTTAAGAGGGAGTGTTGATGTATATGTAACTTCGGAATGTATTTCATCTGTATATTTTATATATATTTATTTTACCCTTATAAGAGATGTGTCATTCCTCTATAAGGAAGTGTCGTCATGTGGATTGACAAGTGTCGCAAGTGTGTGTACTTGCCGATGGGTTATTAGACCACCATTTGGGGTCGGCCTGGAATTATATATAATATAATGTGGATGTATCTAAGTAGACAAGTCGGCCCCAGTAGGTCACTGGGCAAAAAGGTAAGTATAAATAGAGATAGGAGATCTCTATTTTACTTACTCGGAAAAGTAACTTACCCTCTCTCTGGAAAGTGGCGCACTTGTGAGGAGGAGGAGGATCATCTGCTAGGAGACTATCTCTGTGTTATTTGGTTGTATTTTGGTTGAGCCATTGCTCTCTCTATCTCTGAGGAAGTTGTGGGGTTTTTCACCTTGGGGTTTTCCCCACGGAAACTCTGTGTCTCTTGTCTCTATGCTTTTGATTCTTCTGATGCTTGTGATGCTTGTCATATTATGATTGTCATGCATTGATATACTGTAGATGTTATTCTCTCAGCAAAGATCCTAGAGTATAATGAATTAATGCTCAAAATTTAACAGAGGGATACATAACTGAGTTTGTTGTTGATACGATCAAATCATATAGCGATACAGAAAGGAAATTCTTCAAAGGACCTACAGGAAGATTCCTGCTATCGCTAAAGTTGTGGATTAAGATACTCGTCTGCGAAAAGGGAATACTGAGGATGAGTTCCAATGAGTAGAATATTAGTGTGAGGGAGTTGTGGGTACCACGTGAATGTGGGTCCGGTAGAAAAAATGCGGGGTAGATAGACATGAGCAGCGATGAATTTCTAAGAGAGGTTGAAGAAGACTGTGGTACCTTGAGGAGTGGGGCGATATTCCGACGACCAGAGAAGAAGAGGAGGACTGATAGAGAGTCTCCTAAGGGGACTGGAATGGAAGATTGCGAAATAGGACCAAAAGGGACGAAGTGACCTTATTACGACGAAGAAGAAGGTGAACAGGATACACCAGAAGCCGAGGAAGGATGGACCCTAAGCTACAACATACCTTAAACTCCGCACACTACTCAGAACTTGATTGGAAAAAATAAAAGTTACTCGCAAAGTTGTCCCACATTCCAAAATAGTAGTAAGTGTAGTGGATCAGTAAATAATAACAGTAGAATTGCAAGAATGGCAGGTGACGACGCAAAGATTCCAACCTTCCAGGGTAATAGGACCGAGGATCTCGAACAATATTGGTTTTTGTGCGAGGAAGTCTGGACTGTGAAGCAGGTATAGGATGACAATATCAAGAAGGGATAGTTAGCAACGAACCTCAGGGGCCATGCGCTAGATTGGTATATGAAGTTTACTAAGGTACCGATGGGAAATATAGATAAAACGTTGCCACAAATCAAGACAAGGATGATCGATGAGTTTGGAAAACCAAAATCCTAGTCGTAGTAAATTACTGAGATCAAGGAAATCAAGTAGTTTATGAACGAATCAGTATGGGAATTCGACCAGCAGTATAAAATGCTAATGGAAAAAGTAAGTTTTGGGATGAGCGACATCCAACATAAAGAACGGTTTATTACTGAGTTAGTACCACACATTCGTGGGCCGCTGATGCAACAAAATGTAGCGACTCAGGTAGAGGCGTTGGAAATTGAAATCAAGCTGGAGGCTTCACTAATCAGTGAAAAAGGCCTAGGCATGGATCGGATACAAGCGCAGTTGGAATACTTGACGATATAGTTATATGATATAAAGAAGGGAATAGAGGCTCGTGAAGACGTATGGTGCACTAGATGTAGGACAGAGGGGCATCACAAGGATCAGTGCCCAGAATTTCGAGAATATTTGCAATCAGGTGCACCGAATCCTCTCAGTCAGGGAGGACTTCCTTAGTGTCGTATCTGTCATACGAGAGGACATCGACTGGAGGAATGTGTGTACCTACAGAAGATGGTGTCGAAACCAGTGAACTTGTATTGCAAGTTTTGTCGATCGGTTGGCCATGACGAGAAATACTGCAGAGCTTATGACCCACTCCAAGAGAGGACTACAGACACATTATTCATGAAGGGAGAAAAGAAACCACCAGTACAGTAGTGGCAACAATATAATCAACAAGCGCCTCTGTTGGTTGTGGAGCATGATCTCCCAAATTCAGATATATTATTATTCAGACGTGTTTGTACCCGAGCTTTATATGATATGGAAAAGGACTGTACACTCACCCCAGTGGGGAGGGGCTGTGGGGGGGGGAAAATCCTCCCCCCACTGGGGTCCGGGGGTAATTACCCTCGGCTGGTGGGTCCGGGGGCTAGCGGGCCCTGTTAGGAACCCATGTCTTTACTTTGTTAGTATATTGTTGTTGGACGCCTATGCTTTGTAATATGTCTCGTAGTATATGTTGATCCATAGTTTGTATTATCCAATAGTATTGAACCATAGTATTGGATGCATATGCTTTGTAAGTCATCTCGTAGTATTATATGTCCCATGGTATTGACCCATAGTATTTTTGCATAGACTAGTATATAAGTTTGTGTTGATGCCAATGAAGGCACCGTGAAGTTATTTGTATTGAGTTTGCTCAAAGGAGGTTGCCCCCTCGAAGTGGCCTATGATCAATAAAGTGATTCTGAGTTCTGTTATTAATGTTATCTCATGTATTCTCATTAATTAATTGTTGCAGGTTCCTCACATCTAGTACCATAGCACTTTCTTGGGCTCGTTGGGTGAAATTTCTGCCACATTTTTTTTCGCATCTGTTGTAGGTTCGGATCTAGGAATAATCCCTATCCGCCTAACTGTGGGACGTACTTGGGCATAAGCCCTAAAAATCATTGTAAGGAGTATCACAGGAACCCCAAAGTAGCTGGCCCATTGAGAGGACCTTCCAGCAAAAATGGAAATGACCCCTACCTGATTGACTAGTTCCCACCCGTGAGGTAAGCCAAGAGCTGTCGTTTGTGGCAAAGCGGTTATCAATTTTACCTGAGCTGTGGAGTGAGGGGTACTGCCCCAATATGAAAGATGTTAGACAACATTGGTGGTCGAGTGAATCCCCTGAATCGTTAGGAAGCTGAGCATATGGGGTCCATATCTATTTTCAGCCGATAAATCGCATATTTCCTCTATCCAAAACTGTTTTCGATCACTTCTGTGATGTTTCAGATCTATCTGTTGCCGATTCCTTCAGCGCTGTTTCAGATCCCTCTGTTGTTGATCCCTTCTATGCCATTGCAGATCCATATGTTTTCAATCCCTTCTGTGTCGTTGCAAATCCATTTCTAAAAAAAAAAATCTGTTTTTTCGCCATATCTCCCTTGTTTTAACTCCATTTCCCTTGAAACTTCCCTGACACCCCTGCAATCCCATTCTTCATATTTAATTCTTAAGTACCCTATCCCAAATTCCACTTCCCAAAGCCATAAATTTGACATTTGTCTATTTTTAGGGTTTTCCATAACTTCTTCAATTCTCACCCACTCGCCTTCAAATTTTACCACAGTGTTCATTTCCTATTTCTGTTTCTTTGTCCCTCTCTGCCAAATTTTCTCATTCTTTCACCCCACTTCCGAAATCCCCATTTTTTGCTTCCCTGTCCATCAGAAAGTGTCCAAAACCTAGTCCAACCCAAAATACCCATCCGAGTTTTTCACAAATCCAATTTTTCCTTTACTAAAACAATTTATGTTTTTGTTTTTCTACCCATTCAAGAAAAAAAAACAAAAAACTCCTCGTTATGGTTGTCACTTGTGCAGGAGGACAAATCATGGAGGAAGAACTTACAGCCCTCAAAACCAAACTCCAAGATCTGGATGAAAAATTTCTCAGCCTCCATCTTCCGCATTCAGCCATGAACAATAACCGACAACCAGAATCTTCTGCAACCACTGGGTTCTCTTCTTCCAGCAATTTTTGTAGGCCGAAGCTTGAATTTCCTCGCTTCAATGGTACTGATCCGACTGGATGGATATACTGGACATAACAATATTTCAATCTGCACAATACTTTTGATGTCCACAAAGTTCCACTTGCATCCTTTCATTTGGAACAAGAAGCCCTTCAATGGTACCGTTGGTACATCAGAGCTCATCACGAGCCAAACTAGGAAGATCTTTGCCAACTCCTTTTGCAACAATTTGGTCCTATTACTTTTGATGACTTCACATGATCATTCACTAAACTTCACCAAATTGGCACTGTGAGAAAGTATCAGACAGAATTTGATAAACTGGCCAATCACACAGAAGGATTGTCTAATAAATTCTACATGAGTTGTTTTATTAGTGGTCTCAAGGATGAAATCCGCTCAGAGGTTAAAATTTTATGTCCCAACACAATGATGTCAGTCCTAGGGTTGACTAAGTTGACAGAGGATAAGATCGCATCCCAACAACGATCCAAACCCACCTTTGTTCTCTTTAGAAATATGGGTTCCCAATGACCTCCCATCACGCTAGCTCCTTGATCAACTCCTATCAAGCATTTGTTTGAAGCAAAGATGTGGGCACACCGAGAAAAAGGGCTTTGTTATAATTGTGATGAGAAATTCACTCGGGGGCATAGATGTGTTGAGCAAAAGCTCTATCTCCTGGATGTGGATTCTCTGCCTGCCTCTGAACTTGGTGAAGACGCTCTAGATAGATGATCAGGTCGACATTCAGCAGCCACCTGTTGATCCCCCATCTCAGGACAGGAAACCAGAGATATCTCCCCATGCTTTATCCAGCGTCACCACCCCCCAAACAATGCGAGTCAGGGGTTACTTCAAGAAGCTCCCTCTTACCATACTCATTGATTCTGGTATCACTCATAACTTCATTAACCCTTGGATCGCCAAACAGGCTTATTGTTTTGTCCATCCTTGCTCCAACTTTGAAGTCATGGTTTCTAATGGGGGAACCTTACCTTGTAAGGGGAAGTGTCACAATGTGCGTATCTCTATGGAAGATTATAACTTGCGTTCTCACATGTTTTACTTGGCCTCAGGCGGATGTGATGTGGTTTTGGGTGTTCAATGGTTATGCACACTTGGACCCATCTTATGGGATTTTGCTAAACTTTGGATGCAGTTTTCACTCAATAGGAAAAAACACACATTTACAGGCTTACAACGAGGGTCTATTCGCATCATCAGTTCACATCGCCTAGAAAAGCACCTTAAGAAGAATTCACATGGTTCCATCGGTCAGCTCCATTCCATTCAGATGCACCCACCAATGGTCTCCACTACTCCCTTGGATCTCCATCAAATTTTGGATAGATATGTAGGTGTCTTTGTTGAAGCAGTGGGATTGTCGCCTTCAAGAGACCTTTTAGGTAATAATTTAGCCACCTCTACATTTGAGAAGGAAATGATGGCTATTTTGCATGTAGTACAAACGTGGCAGCCACACCTATTCAAGAATTCTTTCTGCATCAAGACTGCTCACCAGAGTCTGCAATATTTCTTGGAACAATGGGTCTCCTCACCCGCACAACTGAAATGGGTTAGCCAACTCCTGGGTTATGCCTATGAGATCACTTACATGATAGGTTAGGACAATTTCATGGCAGTTGCTCTTTCTCGTATATTTGATTACCAATTTTCTCTTTCAACTATTTCAATGCATGTTCCAAATTGGTTGCAATCTATTCAATGGGTCTATGTCAATGAATCCTCCTTATCTCAACTCATCCAACGGTTGGCCAACAACCCTTCTACTGTACTGCATTACTCTTGGGATGGCACTTCCCTGAGATACAAGGGTCATCTCGTGCTTCACATGAGCACAGATCTTCAACAGGCTATCTTCTCTGAACTCCATGCATCTCCATTGGTCAGGCACTTCAGGTTCCTCCAAACGTATGAGTGGGCAGAACATACCTTCTTTTGGTAAGGAATGAAAAGGACAATTCAATAGATGGTGGCTGCATATGATACTTTCCAGCTCCTTCCAGGATTGCTTGAACCCATACCCATCCCTACACGGATCTGGACAAATGTCTCTGAAATTCATGGAAGGGCTCCCTAAATCTGGAGGGCAGACTGACATTACCAATAAATGTTTGGAAACTTATCTTCGTTGCTTCAACTCCGAACAACAACCTCAGTGGGAGAAGTGGCTCCTTCTCACTGAATGGTGGTACCCTACTGCATCTAAAATTACTCCATATGAAGCAATCTATGGTCAAGCACTGCCATTTCTTCTTCGATACACCCTCAACAGTGCACGAGTTCAGGAAATTGACATGGTTCTTCGAAACCACGACCAGATTCTTCGCATTTTCCAGGACACTCTTCACATGGCCATAATTCGAATGAAACAACAAGCTAATCAGCACCGTTTTGAGCGCACTTTGAAGCAGTTGATCTGGTTTTTCTTTGTCTATAGCCTTCGAAGCAATCCTCTGTGACACTGAAAGGACGTCCGCTTATCTCTCACTCTATCATAGAGGTATTCATTCAGTGGCACGACATGAAATCAGATGATGCTACATGGGCACCACTCCTTCAGAGTCAGCATCAATTTCCACATCTAAAGCTCTGAGGACAAAGCTTTTTCTAAGTGAGAGGGGATGTTAGGAACCCATGTCTTTACTTTGTTAGTATATTTTTGTTGGACGCATATGCTTTCTAAGACGTCCCTTAGTATTATATGTCCCATGGTATTGACCCATAGTATTGCCGCATAGACTAGTATATAAGTTTTTGTTGATGCCAATGAAGGCATCGTGAAGTTATTTGTATTGAGATTTCTCAAAGGAGGTTTCCCCCTCGAACTGGCATGTGATCAATAAAGTGATTTTGAGTTCTATTATTACTGCTATCTCGTGTATTTTCATTAATTAAGTGTTGCAGGTTCCTCACAGACCCCCGATGGAGGTTCAGGGACAAAGCTCCTGAAGGAAATTTTTGGGGTTGTTTTACGGGCCCATGGTTTTGGGTAACCCATGGTATTTTACCATGGTATTCCCCTTTATAAGAAAGACACTGTTGTTAGAAAAACAGGATCGCAGAGCAATAACAATAAAAAGAAATGCAAATATAATCACATAGACACATTACAAGAGAGACACCAATATATCGCGGTTCACCCAAGATGGGCTACGTCCACACTGAAATTTCCAGTCCTTATTATAATACAATCCATCAAATGAAGGGATACAACCTGTAGCACATCCGCTACACTTCCTCTTCACTGTTTCACAGTCTCTCTTCACGATCTCAGAGATCTTTACAATGCATAATACCTAATACATCAACCCTAGCCGTATTACAATGTCTTTCCTATAAAGGGGAAATACAAAGGGAAAATACTACGGGTTACCCAAAACCATGGGCTTGTAATCTATTGGGGCGTGTGTCAGGATCATAACCAAACCTGGGGTACAACATGGCTGAAACAACATCATCTATGATACTGGAAGATCAGGCTCCATAACCAACAATTGTCATACAGATAGGGTTAATGTATTAGGTATTATGCATTGTAAATATCTTTGAGATCGCAAAGAGAGACTGTGAGACAATGAAGAGGAAGTGCAGCAGATGTGCTGCAGGTGGTATCCCTTCATTTGCTGGATGGTATAATAATAAGGACTAACAATTTTCGGTTTGGACATAGCCCATGTTGGGTGAACCACGATATATTGGTGTCTCTCTTGTAATATGTTTGGGTGATTGTATTTGCATCTTCCTTATTGTTTATTGCTTTGCGATCCTGGTTTTCTAACAATTGGTATCATAGCCAAAGGTCTATTTAGTAGATAAACCCGTAGGAAACTAGGGTTTTCTGGTTAGAGTGGGAGCAGGAAGAAGGAATGTGATAATCTGCAGGGGATCTAGAAACTATAACAAACTCACTATCAAATTCTCAAGAATGTTGCAAAGAAGAAGAGAAGCATGCAGTCAATAATCAAACAGAATAATGGACAATATCAGTCTCGTACATCAGTTGAAAGCTGGCACTATGTGAAATAATGAATGTAAATAATTTGTTACAATAAAATATGATGTAGCATCATATAAGATTCAAATTATCCAAGTAGGGATTTTGAATCAGAGCTCAAGGTCTAGCTTGGATAACAATGGAGACATCATCTAGTCAGTAGTATCAGTCATAAATGGTAATAGCCAGTCAAGTGTGTCTAACTGAGTCTAATAGAACCATCTAGGAATAAATCATGGAATGGAGACTCCAAGGGGGGGCGCATGAGGCTCTCAAATAGTCAAGTGGAACTCCAGAACTAGCTAACTAGAAGCTACAAGAAATCAGCATGAGCAATCAGTAGAAGAACTACTCAATCAATGCACTAACTGAACGGTAACTCCTAGTAGGTGAGATAAGGCGCCCTAACTGAGTGATAACTGAAGGTAGGTGAGAAAACGCGCACTAATTGAGTGTGGTAGGTGAACAAAGGAGCACATTCCATGCAAAAAAGTCAAGGAGGGCACATCAGGTAGGTAGGAGCTGAAATGGGGGCTGAAGACAGGCTCTAGGGAGCTAAAAGTGAGCTCTAGGTGTTGGGAGAACTACCAACATGATGACTGGGCTGCATGCAAATGCATGCATGCATGACTGCATGATGGTGAGAATATTCTAACACCCCCCCCGCAATCTATACTATGAGGTAATAACTGAAATCTGAAAAAAATAGGGTCCTGGTGACTAAGACCAAAGGTCACCCCATACAATCAATCTAAATAAGCTAAGTGAGGAGAGAGGGAAAACCCAGTGGGAAGAAATCCCTCCCTCAAAATAGACTGAAGGATGCTAATGTAGCATATCATCACCCACCCTTGAAGGAGGTAAGTGTCCTTCTTTTTCAGAGAAGGATCGATCGATCTGAAATGAATCAACAACGTGAGAAGGATGAAACCTTCTAGTCTAAAAATATGATCTAGTTCTTCTATGATCATGTGGATCACAAACCAAATCATTGGTAGATCGGAGTGTAGTGGCTTCCCATCAAGGAAGAGGAGGATCATCAGGTGAGAGATCTTCAGGTTCTTGTGGATCTGGATCTCCCACTCTCTCATCTTCATCATCAGTTGCTAGATATTCAGGTTGTTATGGATCTGGATCTAGAATTCCCTCATCATCATCTCCATATTCATATTTTGAATCTGAAATATCATGTGAAGATGCATCTATCGCTGGCTCATCATCACATCCAAACTTTGAATCTAAAATATCATGTGAAGAAGCAAGTACAACTGTCTCATCATCACATCCAAACTATGAATTTGAAAAATCATGTGATGATGCTTCACTCTCTTGATCATCAATCAAAGGAGGAGGTATCTTCCTTTTGGGAAGAAGTGGATCATGCTACAAAAACATAATATGAAGATCATCATGAAGCATGTGATTCAAACCAACTGAGGTAGAATAAAAAACATGAATATGTAGATAGTTCCTTGATGTCTCCTTTGAACAAACATAGGTGAGATCATAACCAAAGAAACTATGACATGATGATGGTGAATCTTCAACAAGATCACTAATGGATGCAATAGTGGTGGTGGCCCATGAACTGGTAGGTGCTAGATATTCAGGTTCTTGTGGATCTGGATCCTAGCATTCTCTCAAAAAGAGTTATCTTCCTCTTGGGAAGAAATGAATCATGCTCCAAAAACATGCGCTTGAGTTATCCAACAATCGATGCAAGCAAATCAGATCCAAGACTTGGAAGATGGTTTCTCATGATCTCCTTTGAACCAACATGGGCGACATCAAAACCAAAATCACAAAAAGGTGCATGAGTCATGAACCCAAGTGAATGATAGAGTCTTCCATCTTTGTTATAACTCTGAAAACATGTGCCAATGACCAAATAGGAGTCCAAAGAAAGCTTTTGATGAGGGAGAGCGAATGCATTACCTTCCAAATCTGATTTTAGCTTCAAAATAATCAATAGGTCATCATCTTGCACATCAACAGGTGCATCAACTCCATAAAAGTGTATGTAGTTCTTTGATATCTCCTTTGAACCAGCAGGGGTGAGATCATTCTCAAAATAACTATGACATAATGGTGATGGCTTGAACTTCAAATCAGATCCAAGAATTTGAGGATGGTTTCTTATGATCTCCTTTGAACCAACATGGGTGAGATCAAAACCAAAATCTCAAGGATATGCATGAGACTTGAACTCAAGCGAATGATGCAGTCTTCCATCTTCAGTGAAACTCTGAAAACATGTGCCAATGACCAAATAGGAGTTCTTAGGAATATTTTGATCAAGGAGGGTGAATGCATTGCCTCCCAAATCTTCCAAAATACTCAGTAGGTCATCATATTGCACATCAACAAGCTCATGGGAAGTAGAGATTGCGAAGGTCTCTTCAACTTCTAGAGTAATAACTGACATCTTTTGCTCAGACTTCAGATCGGAAGATGGATCAACTGAAACCATGTGTTGTTTGTCTTCTTTCACTATATCATATCTTTTCAACGGTGATATCAAGCTTTTGAATTTGGTGAGGAAGGCATTGATTGATTCGAAGCTGTCTGGACTCAAAGATTCTCCTATTTGTGACCTTTCATATCATCTTTTTGTCCAAAAACGGATTCAAGATTGTCCCAAACCTCTTTAGGAATTGTAAGATCGATGACATGGAAGTGAATATCTTCAAAAATTGAGAGAAGGAGAAGGCCAACTTCTTCATCGAGCCTATCCAAGTACTTGGACTTTTCAACTCCACTGAGAGGTTCTACCATCATTCCATTGAGTATCCTGGTGAAGCTCTTGGATCTCATGAAGAATGTCATCTTGGATTTCCATTCAACATAGTTGGAAGATGTGAACTTTAGATCCATCTGAACAGAGAAGGTTGAATTGTTGAAGAAGAATTCGAATGGGTGAATAAACCTGCAAAACAAGAAGAGTTTTTGCTGATGGAGAATGCTACACTTCGACTGAACACTACCTTTTGAACACTGAGCACATAGACTAATTCCTTCACACCTGGATATACCTCACTCGATTTCTCCAATGGATTCACATAATAGAACCAGGATTTGTTGTGGAAACGTAGAGGCTTCTGGTGCTCAAGTGAAAGATAGATGCTCAAAGAAATGTTGCAACTACTACAATGGTTGCAATTCGAATAGCCGCTGACTGCTCTAATACGATGTGATAATCTGTAGGGGATTTAGCAACTGTAAAAAACTCACAATCAAACTTTCAAGAATGTTGCAAAGAAGAAGAGAAGCATGCACTCAATAATCACTCATAAACACAGAATAATGGACAATATCAATCTCATACATCAGCTGAAAGTTGGCACTATGTGAAATAATGAATGTAAAGAATGCATTACAATAAACTATGATGTAGCATCATATATGATTCGAATTATCCAAGTAGGGATTTCAAATTAGAGTTCAAAGTCTAGATTGGATAACAATGGAGACATCATCCAATGAGTAGTATCAGTCATAAATGGTAATAGTCAGTCAAGTGTGTCCAATTGAGACTAATAGAACCATCTAGGCATAAATCAAGGAATGGAGACTCCAAGGGGGTTGCATGAGGTTGTCAAATAGTAAAGTGGAACTCCAGAACTAGCTAGCTAGAAGCTACAAGCGGCCAGCATGAGCAATCAGTGGAAGAACTACTCAATCAATGCACTAACTGAATGATAATTCATAGTAGGTGAGATAAGGTGCCCTAACTGAGTGATAACTGAAGATAGGTGAGCAAAGGCGCACTAAATGAGTGTGGTAGGTGAAAAAAGGTGCACTTTCCATGTAGAATAGTCAAGGAGGGCGCATCAGGTAGGTAGGAGGCCAAATGGGGGCTGAAGATGGGCTCTAGGGAGCTGAAAGTGAGCTCCAGGTGCTGGGAGGACTACCAACATGATGACTGGGCTGCATGCAAATGCATGCTTGCATGACTACACTATTGCATGATGGTGAGAATATTGCAACAAGTTTAATGTCAAGAAATTCAATGGCCAAAACTACCAGTTATGGAAGAAGCAAATGGAGGACTATATATACCAAAAGGATCTATTCCTATCACTAGGAGGAAGAGCAAAGCAGTCGGCGACTATGAAGGATGAAAAATGGGAGGTTCTTAATAGAAAGGCACTATGAACAATAAGTCTGTCCGTGGCTTCATCAGTGGCTTTCAATATCTCAAAAGAAAAGACAACGGAGGGTTTGATGAGCGCATTGAGTAAGCTGTATGAAAAACCCTCAACCTCCAACAAGGTATTTCTAATGAAGCATTTATTTAATATGAAGATGTTTGAAGGTGGATCTGTTGCTGATCATTTAAATGAATTTAATACAGTTACAAATCAACTAAGTTCTGTAATTGTGAACTTTGATAATGAGGTTAGGGCTCTTCTAATCTTGTGTTCATTGCCAGAAAGATGGAATAGCTTGGTAATGGCCGTAAGTAACTCTGTCTCTTGTTCAAACACCTTGAAATTTGATGATGTTATTGGTGTTATTCTTAGTGAGGAAATGCGAAGAAAAAGCACAAGTGAGACATCAGGTAATGCGTTGACCATGGAGAGCAGGGGAAGACAAAGGGAGAAAGGAAAGAGCCAAGGTAATCGCAGCAAGTCTAAAACAGGAAGATCCAAGTCCAAACTGGAGAAAAATAGAGTGCTGGAACTGTGGAAAGAAAGGACATCTGAAGAAAGATTGCAGATCTCTAAACATGAAAGGAGATGGACAGTAGGAGACTACTCAGGAAGCAAATGTAGGAGGTGATGTGTTACAAGATGCTTTGATTCTTGCATTAGATAATACTAGTGATTACTGGGTAGTAGATTTAGGGGCTTCATGTCATGCTACACCCCATAGGAAATATTTTCATGATTATGTTCCAGGTGAGTTTGGACATGTCTTATTGAATGATGATGAGTCATGTAAAATTGTTGGAATGGGTAAGGTATGGATAAAATTTAAGAATGGAACTGAATGGCTACTAAAAGATGTTAGCCATATTCCTGCTATGAAAAGAAATCTGATCTCAATAGGGTAGTTGGGAGATGGCGGCTGTATATCTATGTTTGGAGAAACGTGGTGGAAGATCACTAAAGGATCAATGGTGATAGCAAAAGGAGACAGGGTAGGTGTGTTGTATTTATGTCCTCATAATACTGACCATTCTATCTCTTTAGCTTCCACAAGAATAGATACAACATTGTGGCATCATAGGCTTGGCCGCATGAGTGAGAAGGGGATGCACATTCTCCAGTCAAGGAAGTTGCTGCCATATTTGAAGCAGGTAAGTTTGGAATTATGTGAGAATTTTGTTTATGGAAAACAGGAGAGAGTCATACTTCTTAGGGTTGGAAAACAAAAGAAGAATGAAAAGTTAGAGCTTTTGCATATAGATGTATGGGGACCGACTCAGGTACAGTCTCTTGGTGGATCTCATTATTATGTTACATTTGTTGATTATGCAACTAGAAAAACTTGATTTTATTGCATTAAACATAAATCTGATGTGTTTGCTACTTTTAAGAAGTGGAAAGCTTTGGTTGAGAGTGAGATAGGAAAAAGGTTGAAGTGTCTCATATCTGATAATGGAGGTGAGTACTGCGGCAAGAAGTTTGATAGTTGTTGTTCATACCATGGGATTCATAGAGAGAAGACAGTCCCAGGAACACCACAAGAAAATGGTGTGTCTGAAAGGATGAATAGAATGATCATGGAGCGTGTAAGGTGTATGAGATTACATGCAGGGTTGCCCTTACAGTTTTGGGCAAATGTTGTAAATGTTGTTGTTTATTTAATAAACAGAGGGCCTTCAAGTGCCTTAGATAGTGGTATTCCAGAGGAGGTATGAACAGGTAAAAAGGTAAACTACTCATTTATGAAAACTTTTGGTTGTGAAGCATTTGTCCATATTGATAAAAAAAATAGAACAAAGCTTGAAGCTAAATCCAATAAATGTACCTTTATTGGATATGGGGTTGATGATTTTGGTTATCGCTTATGGGATTATGAAAATCACAAAATCATTAGGAGTAGATATGTGATATTCAATGAAAAGGTCATGTATAAAGATCAGTTGCAGGGAAAGGAATAGGAAAAGGAAAACACAGAGTACACAGTACTTGATGAAATTGAAGAAAATGAAGTTCCAAAGGTGCTAGAAAATCAAGAACAGCAGCAAGTACCTGAAACTCCTACAGGTGTAAGAAGATCTACCAGGTTAAGTAGACTCTCTGAACGATACTCCCCTTTAATGTATTATTTATTGATGACGGATGTTGGTGAACCATAATGTTATGAAGAAGCAATGCAGTTGGAAACTAGAAAGAAGTGGGAGCAAGGCATGAATGAGCAGATGGACTCATTGGTAGGAAAGCAAACTTGGGATTTGGTTCAGTTGCCTGCTGATAAAAGAGCATTGCAGAACAAATGGATTTACAGGTTGAAGGAAGAAGAAGGAGGTAAGAATCGGTACAAGGCCAGACTTGTTGTAAAGGGGTTTGCATAGAAGAAAGGTATAGATTTTGATGAAATATTTTCTCCTGTTGTTAAGATGACTTCAATTAAGACTATTTTAAGTCTAGTGGCAGTAGAAGATTTGCATCTTGAATAGTTAGATGTAAAATCAACCTTTCTCCATGGGGATTTGGAGGAAGAGATATATATGCAGCAACCATAAGGGTATGAGGTCAAAGGGAAGGAGAATTTGGTGTGCAGGTTGAAAAAGAGCTTGTATGGCTTGAAGCAAGCTCCAAGGCAGTGGTATTTAAAATTTGACAGGTTTATGACAGAACAAGGTTATAGTAGATGTCATTCTGACCACTATGTTTATTTCAAGAGCGTAGATAATGGAACATATATTATCTTGTTATTGTATGTGGATGATATGCTTGTTGTAGGGTCTAACATGCATGAAATAAATGTGCTCAAAAGGAAGTTAGTTAATACATTTGCGATGAAGGATTTGGGTGCTGCAAAGGATATCCTTGGTATGAGAATAACAAGAGATAGAAAAAATTGCAAATTGACATTGTCTCAGGGTGATTACATACAAAAGGTGTTGGAGAGGTTCATAATGTAGAATGCAAAACCAGTTAGTACACCTTTGGCCAGCCATTTCAAACTAAGTAAGGAAATGTGTCCCAAGACAAAGGAAGAGATAGATTACATGTCCAAGATTCCCTAGCAATTAGCAGTTGGCAGCTTGATGTATTCCATGGTGTGCACGAGACTGAATATTGCACATGCAGTGGGAGTTGTGAGAAGATATATGAACAATCCAGGTAAAGAACATTGGAAGGCAGTACAGTGGATTCTCAGGTATATCAGAGGTACTACCACTCATGCATTATGTTTTGGAGGTTTAGATGGTGTTCTACAGGGATATGTTGACGCAGATATGGCAAGTGATAAGGATAGCAGGAGGAGCACCATAGGGTATGTGTTTACTGTAGTTTGAACAACAGTAAGTTGGATTTCGAAACTGCAAAAGGTTGTTGCAATTTCAACAATGGAAGCAGAGTATGTTGTTGTTATAGAGGCTAGTAAAGAGATGATTTGGTTGCAGAGGTTTATGGAGGAAATGGGTAAGAAGCACAAGGATAGCAGGTTGTATAGTGATAGCCAGAGTGCCATTCTTCTTGCAAACAAATCAACATTCCATTCCAGGATGAAACATATACAGCTCAATTACCATTTCATACACTCTGTTCTGGAAGATGAACTGTTGAAGATGGAAAAGATACATACTAGCAAGAATCCTATAGACATGTTCACAAAGGTAGTGGCCAGAGAGAAACTGAGTTCCTACTCAATTTCAGTTGGCCTTCTAGCATGAAGGTGAAGATGAGAAATTTTCCATGTCCAAGGTCCAGCAAGTGCAATAGCGGTGGATTTGTTGTGATCAGTCTCCAAGTGGAAGAATGTTGCTTGTACCCCATCTTTATATGATATGCAAAAGGACTGTACACTCACCCCAGCGGGGGGGGGCGAAGCGTCCCCCCACTTGGGTCTGGGGGAAAAGCCCCCGAAGGAAATTTTTTGGGTTGTTTTACGGGCCCATGGTTTTTGGTAACCCATGGTATTTTCCCATGGTATTACCCTTTATAAGAAAGACATTGTAATACAACTATGGTTAATGTATCAGGTATTATGCATTATAAAGATCTCTGAGATCGCAAAGAGAGATAGTGAGACAATGAAGAGGAAGTGCAGTGGATGTGCAATAGGTTGTATCCCTTCATTTGCTGGATGGTATAATAATAAGGATTGACAATTTTTAGTGTGGACGTAGCCCATGTTGGGTGAACCATGATATATTGGTGTCTCTCTTGTAATATGTTTGTGTGATTGTATTTGCATATTGTTTACTGTTTATTGCTCTGTGATCCTGTTTTTCTAACAACCTCAATATAATCCGCAACCACAGTATGATCAGTCAAAGTATGGTCAGTTGTAGTATGGCCAACTGCAATATCCTCAACCGCAATTTCAAACACTGCAATACGGTCAACCGCAATATCCACAGCTGCAGTATGGTCAACCGCAGTACCTGCCATACGGGTCACTATGAGGAGCATTCAGAAGGGGGTTCCGCAGAGGCTAAGGTACCGGTGCTAGCCAAGGAGGAGCTGTTGGACGAGGTTGGGGACCAATCGTATGTTACAATTATGGTCAGTAGGGGCACTATCAGAGGTATTTCCTCAATCCAACCCCACAATGCATTAACTACAGCGCTGTGGACCATGGTGTTGAAGAATGTCCTCAGCTCATCACAAAGTGGAAAACTAAGAACCCTTCCCCCACCTCCACAAAATCAGAATCAGAAATAGAATCCACCAGTGGTACAGAAGATATCAGCAGAGGTCACAATTCAAAATGCGACTATTGGAATAGTGACTCGCGGAGGAGCTGCGACAAGGGCCGACAGGTCACATAATAGCATCTGACCAACAGCAAGAAAACAAGTCACATTTGATGCAGAAGCAGAAAGGGATATTTTCTTGAAATCACAGGAAGCAATGAGGCAGCTAAGACAACCACCTCTTCACCAGAAAGAAGTTACCTATGACATGTCGTCAATATTCGACACGACGAATTCGCAGAAAAAGTAAAAAACCTTAACAGCCTTTCTAGAGAGCTACTTGGAGCTGGAAAAAGATCAGGACGCATTGGCAGAAATATCAAAGCTGCTGCATCAACAGGAGGGTGCACGACAGGAGAGAACGGTTAATCCAATACATAAGGGAAATACAAGAAGAGAGATGGGGATGTCTACGCAAGTTGGAGCATTCGATATTGACTCCATTATCTTGGATTTGGGGTCAAATGTAAACATCCTAACAATGCAGACCCGGGAAACGATGGGAAAAATGCAGTTGGCTTGGTCCCCGATACAGCTATGGCTAGCAAACCAAAGTAAAGTCACCCCGATCAGTCGAATATGCTAGGTCCCCGTTGAGATCGAGGGAGTTAGAACATATGCATATTTTGAGGTGATTGAGATTGTTGATAACACAAGCCCCTATCCAGTGCTGCTAGGGATAGACTGGGCGATGGATAATCAAGATATTATCAACTTCAAGAAATTAACTATGTCGTTCGAGAACCGAGAGATAAGGGTAGTTGCACCTCTTGACCCTGCGGAAGGGCAGAGATATGTTGAGTCGAAGAGGGATGAATTCACTAACGGATGGGACAATCTTTACAAAATCTCTGAAGATTACATCAACCCTACTGCAGATGGAGATATAGAGTGGCACAGTAACAGTTTGGCGTCATCAGAGTCCGACGAAGCACTTGAAAATTGGCAGAATCGGATGCATGAAGTGTCATTTAGGAGGTGTGCATGGATCAATCAGTCGTTGCGAAGGGTAGCTACAGAAGAGTGTGAGCTACCAACATATGAGGGATCGCCCAACTTGGCTGCATTTCTCACCGAATTTGAAGAAAAAGTGGCATAACCACAACGATTATTGGCCTTGGAGGAAGCCCTGAAGGATCCACCAGTGTGATGGTGGGAGGTGCACAAGTCCACCATAACTAACTGGCCACTATGTCGACACCTAATTACAGTTAGGTTCGGAAACACTGACATATATTTTGGAAGGAAGTATGATTGAAGAAGAGATCTGAAGGAGCATTTGATTGAATGTGAAAGCAAATGGGGACCACGAGAAAAACAGGAATGGATCCATGCATTTATTCACACGTTGGATGAAGTACCACGAAATTGGTATGTCGTAGCAGAACTGCGACGTGGAAAAACCTCTTGGGAATAACTAAAAGATGGATTTAGCCAAACGTTCAGTTTCTTTGACGAAAACCCCTTCATCCACATCGCATTAAAGGAGGTTTGAGAGAAAGTATTTGATGCAGTTCCAGTGGAGAAACCTATGGGAATCTAGTGGACTGCGACACCCCAAATGTTGATGGAATGTTACAACATAACAGGAGAACCAGACGATGAGGATGATCTGAGGGCTATGTATATTCCTAAATCAGAAGGAAGTCGCAGTGTTGAGGCACTAGTTATGCCTTATGACAAGTTTCAACAACCATTGCGGATCAAGAAAGTGAACATTGGGTTGGAAGAGAACCCCAAGTTCATGAGCATCGGAGACTATTGGGATGACTTGACTATTGCAAAGATGACTGGCCTACTGCACGAATTTCAGGATTTGTTTCAGAGAAAATTCTGGGAGATGAAAGGGATTTCAGGGGACCTAGGGGAGATGAAAATCCCACTGAAACTTGATGCAAAACCAGTGAAGCAAGGGACTTATAGGTTGAATCCAAGGTATAAGGAGTGGGTGAAGGCTGATATTGAAAGAATGGTGGAGGCAAGAATTATAGAACCAGTGGAGGAATCAGAGTGTATCAACCCGATGGTAGTCCAGGTTAAGCAAACTGGTGAAGTTAAGACTTATGTCGACCTATGAATGCAGACGAACCGAAGGTCCCAAAAGTGTGGAAGACACGAATGGGAGCGAATCCAATGAGGATTGGGGCCACAGAATCAATTATGGCACTGTGAAAAACAAAGCGGCAAGTTGAACAATTTGCGACTAGATAATCACAAACTACACAAAGAAGTGGCACGCTTCGGCGAGTCGGAAGCTTCCACGATGCAGAAAGTGTCAAATTCGGTCATAAATGAAGCAGTTAAACCACGATGGCCAGCGGAAAAAACAAAAAAATGACACAATTAATGATCAATGCATGGATGTTTACATTTCAAGCACAAGCACCAAGCACCCACAACCAACACCAGTCACGCAGGAGTAGCCAAAATTCATGTCTGGCATATCATTCAGAAAGAAGTAGAGTGCCAGTACTCGACCTGTAGACACCAACCACGAGTCAAAGAAAGGGACCTAGAACTCGGCTCGACTGGCAGAAGGAGGAGCGGGAAAGTCAATAGCACCGCAAGCAGGTCCAACAATACTAGGGTATGTGTCACCAAGCAAGAAAGGGGCACCAGCAGTCTGAATCAACAAGAATGAATGGTACGATATTAAAATGCTGACGATTCCCAAAGGAGTTCCCCAAGCTGGGAACATTGTTGCAAATTTGCAGAAGCTACAATATACCGATCACGACCTCGTAAGTTTCCCAGAAAGCGCAGAAGGATACATTGATGTCAGCCATGGTGAAGGATGCCCAACCACAAAGGAACCTACGGCATTGGCATTGGGATTGGTGCAATTGGGGCTACTTGGCCTCACCCAGATACCACACTTTGAGCGATTGGTGCAGGTTAATGCATGCGTCAAGCAGCTGCTAGCTTGCTTCAATGGCGGATACCTATGGCTACATTAAAAGATTCCAGCGACAGTTGACATGATCACGATAATCACAAAATTACCTAAGGATGGAGATGATCCTTCCCAATTTTTCCAGGGAAAAGGAAATGACAAGAAGCTCGGAGTGAGATTAAAGACAAATTACGGAGTGGAGAAAAACTCCCGAGGGTACCTCATTAGCACAATTAACAACCACGTCGTCAGGGTCGGAGCGAAGATCCTAGCAGTTACGCTGGCGTGGAAGAACAGGACAAAAGAATGCAATTCGGGCATCATCACCTCCACGGAACTATGTGCCGTAGGCGTCACATGAATTTGTCAAAATTCTTGCTACACCAGTTGGTCAAAGATGCATACGAAACACAGGAGAAAGAAAGGCATTCACATACTCATGGCTCATAATGCTGGTCGCATTAGTAGGATGGAGGGAGCTTGAGCACTATCAAGGCATGGACATAAGAGAAGCAAGAATACATGAAGGAGCATGATACCAAAATTAATGGGAAACAAGTGATAAAGGGTGGCAGGTAGCCAACATTGTACAATTTTACTCATTCTTAGATATGTTGTGGATCGATGCACAAGCGATACCACATATAACTGAGCAAGAAGCAAGGAAGTATCGACCGATCGCAAGGATATCTGTTGAATCCCGGACAATTTACATTCAAGCCCGAGCAGATAAGTCACGGCAATGGCTGCCAACGCAGTACAATCTCACCGAGGAGGAACTGCACGCCATCATCGAAAGATGGCCCGCAGAGTGGAAAGTCCCACCTGACGAGAAGGACTTGTCAAACTCAGAAAATGGGTAGGAAACAACTCGACTAAACCCGATCGATGAAGAAAATGGCTCAACCAGTAGGAAGGAGGAAGCAGGAGAAGACGACCCCACGAAAGAGTAGTCGGAGGTGTCCAACCATGATGGATACTCAGTCACTACCCCAATAGATTCTGACTTAGACGTACAACACAAAGAAACAAGGACAAAGCATAGGATGGACTGTGGAGAAGGAAGCATAAGTGGTGGTCTTCCAGTGGAGCAAGTGAATAGGCTCCTGGATAAAATGACAGAATTCATAGAAGAAAACCGTGTGAAAGTTACACAACACTCTACTGAATACTTCCACCAGGTAACCCAACTACTTTCAACACTATCCAACGCAGTTGTAGAGTACAATGTACCACATAGGGAAGTTTGACTGAGCGTGTCGACAGGAAGGGTCGAAGTAATAGTTGGCACAAGCCTGAGGTTAGTTAAATTTTTACCAAATGCGATGACTACAGGGAATGAAGAGCTGGATGTTGAACTAAGACAGTATGACTCAATAGTGGTAGATTTCAACATACCACCATTGTTGTCGCTAACAGGATTTAAACTGTAGCAAGTGCATAAATCTTTGAACGATAGGCCGAAATGCATGATATGATGGTGAGGTACAAGCAGCATGTAGACATTAGCGAGACAGACGCACAACGTCTTCAGGCAGAGAAAGTCCAAACATTTGTTGACAAAGAGAAGGCCATGAAGGATAGGAAGCGGCTGGAAGAAGCAATATCCAAAGTATGCGAGAAAAACCCTAAGGTAGATCAGGGCATACTACCAGAAGCAAAATCAATCTTATTGGGTGTACTTATCGATGAATTACGGAAATAAAAAGCAGATCTATAGGAAAGTGTGGTACAAACTACACCACTGGAACAGATTCAGGATAGGTAGAATGCGATTGATGAATCGGTGACGGAGATCATGAAGATGGAGAAGAAATCCTAGGCATTCGCCAAGGGTGTCATGGAGTTTTGGGGAAGTGTAGTCCAGGATGACAAGCTAACTATGCTAAAGGAGAAACTCAGGGAAGTGTAAGCACAACTAGAATCCTTCAAGGGATTGATCAAAGTGATGCCCTCACTGACACAGATGACGAAGGTGGAAAAACTAAAAATTATGCAGCAACGCATAACGAAGGCACACGAAAGGCAGCAAAGAAGGGAGACACACCAAGACAAGCTCCAAAAAAAATCCGAAGTCCTTGTAGTATGGGTAATGGAAGCACTGCAATAGGTCAAGCATCAATTGGAGGAAGTGCAAAAGAAAATTTGTGAACACCCAACATAACAACAAGTGGAAGAATGTAAACAACTCAGAGTGTCAGTGAAGGAAGTGGTCGAATAAATCAAGGATGTGTATGAGGATTTCAAGCAGTAGGTAAATGCACCAGAGGTATCCAGTTGCGGTGGCTCAAGGGAGAGCCACAAGTTTGTGTTGGGGGCCTATTGGCATGGGGTTAGTCCGCATGAAGTGCGGAAGCCCATAGTAGCGAAAAAGGACCATCCGCGGAAGAAAGGACCATTTGCGGAGAACAATAAAGCGCAAGATTAGTTAGTTTGTTAGAAAGGGTCATATGGACCATTTTGTAACCTCCATAGTTGGCTATAAATAATAATATGAATTTAATCCTAAGGGAATGAGATTAGAGAGGATTCGATCCGATCCTAGAATGAGATCATAAGTGGTCGATAGATGTGTAGATGAACTCTGTAATGTTTTGCTATGTTTTCGGCAGTTTTGTATGGATCCATGATAAGATGTTTTGACTATTTGTTCGAAGGATATACTGCAGGTTTTGATGAGTTAATGCATAAAGATGTTCAGATATGTTCTTCTATCTCCGTTTATGTTGAATAATGAATGTTGCGTCCTATTTTATGCTTTCTTTTCTGTAAGGTTTCAATGATGTGATTTCTAGTGTTACTCTGTTAATGCGAACGTTGAATACATGAGTAATGAATGTGATAATGAATGTATGTTTGAGTTTATAAGCATGATGCGAAAGTAAATATCTGGTTTCTTATGCAATAGAGTTAGAATAGATGCATGTCCTTTTCCCACTGCAGAAACTTGGTTCCTGTAGCCCCCTTAACCATCTCGGGTGAGACTTCACTCGCTTCGTGGGTGTTGCTGGAATGGGTAAAACCTTTCTGGGCCAGTGTTTAAGGGTGTTTGGTTGGTATTTTTTGACGATAGTGTGAAGTGAACCCCTATCGACATAACTGTGTCAACAAAAAGCTTACTTGATAAACTTATATGTTGATGATCTCATTATCACAGGCAGTGCATATAAGCTGATTAAAGAAATTAAAAGTCATATGGCACAGGAATTTGAAATGAAATATATTGGTGAATTGCATTATTTCTTAGGACTTGAAGTATGGAGGGAATATGGTAAAACATTGATCAATCAAAGAAAATATTTAAAGGAAATTCTTAACAAGCTTAATATGACCTAATGTTAAGCAGTATCAATTCCATTTAATCATAATTTGAAGTTATGTAGTGATGATGGTTCTAAAGTAGCAAATTGTATTGTGTATCGTCAACTTGTGGGAAGTCTAAATTATATCACAACTATCAGGCCAGATATATCATATTCAGTCATCATTCTTTGTTAGTTTATGGCTAAGCCTTGTGATACTCACTGGAAAGCAGCAAAGAATGTTCTGTGATATTTGAAAGGAACAATTAATTTTGGTCTTATGTATACTGATGAATTTTATGTTCAGTTGGAAGGTTATTTTGATTCTGATTGGGCAGGAAATCCTGATGATAGGAAGTCTAACATAGGACATGCCTTTCACATTGGTTTAGGGGTCATGTCATGGAGCAACAAGAAACAACCAACTATTTCTTTGTCTTCTACAGAAGCTAAATATAAAGCTATGTCCAGTGCAATATGTGGAGCCATTTGGTTGAGAATAATTCTTGAAGATGTTGGAGCTAAGCAAGAAATACCCACAGAAATCTATTGTGATAATTAGAGTACAATAAAACTGGCACACGACCCAGTATATAGTGCAAGGTAAAAGCATATTGAGCTACAACACAATTTTGTGAGAGAAAACACTGAATCAAAAGTAATTGATTTAATCTATTGTAATTCAAGTGATAATGTAGCTGACATATTTACCAAACCTATTGGTAGGATTCAGTTTGAAATACTTAGGAAGAAGTTGGGATTGGTAGAGAATCCATTTATCCCTTGAGGCGGAATGTTAGAGTAATGTTGAAATACTTGGGATTGGGTTGATGTGTGTCATCTTAGAATAACATGAGTGGTTTGGAGATCCACATTTATAGGATCTCATTTATTAGTTTGTTGAAATTTCCTGGTGCAAAAGCGGTCCTGTAGGGGAATTCTTACTTAACAATACACAAAACAACACACAGTGCTCACAAAGTTGGTCATGACCTGAATGCCAGAAGTAGGCTTCTCTATTAAACTGAATTGTTTAGAATGATAAATACAAAATAAAAAAACTAGTCGGCCTTAGCCTTTTACAATATACATAATGAAAATATGTCTCTCTGGTGTGTTCTCGGCTGTGTGCAATCTTCCTCCCTCTCACGGCCTCTGCTGAATGAAAGCGCTCACTAAGAAATGCATGAACTATCTTTGACCCTATGATGAGAGATCCTTCTCTATCGATCCTCTTCCGATTGATTGATCCCTCAATCTGTTCCTTCGCACTACTCTTCTACGTTGTTGTTGCTCTTCCCGAGGTCACTCTATTCCCTGAGACACTCTACCTCTATGTGCGCTGAATCCTCCAGATTCTGCAGACCTGTAGTTGTTAGCACCCTCTAGTTGTGCTGCACAACCTCTTCCTGTGGTGACATTTGTCCTAATCCTCAACCACCTGCATAACTTATCATAACTTCCTCAACAACCTCGAACAACTGCTAAGTACTCCGCTTTGACTTCTGCACATATCTGACTCTGCAGCACTTGTCAGCCCCATCTCTTGCTTCGACCATACTACACTTCATCACCTTGACCTTGCTTGGTCTTGTCGGCTTTACTCTGCTTCTACGGCTACTAGTCTGCCCCGTCCTCTACACTTGGATTCCGCCACAAACTTGTCGGTGTCGCTGTTCGACAACATATTGACACTCGACCTCTTTCGTTGCAACCCTGTCATTTGTCGACATCCATCTTGTCGACTCTCGACCTTCTCTTCCTGTCGACTGCATATCGACAGGTTCTGCTCGACTACTTCGCTTAGACAACCAATATCCCTTCGCACCAATGGTCATTGGAAATTCCCCTGGTCGACTTCTTTTGTCGATCATCTTCAACTCTTTTTCCTAGGCCCTGATGCTCCTGCGTCAGACTCCCTAGGTGAAAAGGAACTTGAATGCTCCACCAGTATCCTGTATTCCTCTTCTGAAATCCATGTTGCCTCCTGCAAATCATCATCCTTCCATCGGACTAAGTATTATTTCTTTCACAAAATTCGCGTGCATCCGACTTCGCGTTCCTCTAACACTTCGACAATTTCCTCCTTGTCGTGTCGACCTGGAATCTGCACTGTCCAGTCAGTGTTTGACACTTCCGTGCTGCTGCTAGTTGAATGTTCTTCAAACTTGTACAGATCTGAGACATTGAACATGGGTGATATGCTCAAGTCGTTAGGAAGCTCCAACACATAAGCATTGTCTAAAATATTTTTTAGAATCTTACGTGGTCCAATCCTCTTCAGCTTCAGCTTGTTATATGTTCCTATCGGAAATCTCTCCTTCTGCAAGTGAGCACAGAATAAGTCTCCTTCGTTGAACGAATGTAGCCTCTTCTTTCTACCGTCTCTCAACTTGTATGTCGCATTGCTCTTTTCAATGCGTTTTCACACATTGTCATGCACTTCTTTCATGTGCTCCACAAATGACTCCCCATCCATGATTTTCCTGATCTCTGTCGGTATCCCAACCAAATCCACCACTCCATGTGGGATTCATCCTTGAACAATCTAGAATGGGCTCATACCTGTCGACCGATTCACAGAATTGTTGTACGCGAACTGCGCCAACACATTCTCCCACTGCTTGGGTCTGTCAGTTGTTAAACATCTCAGAAGGTTTCCCAAACTTTTGTTCACCACCTCAGTCTGTCCATCTTTCTCTGGATGATATCCCGAGCTAAACTACAACCTCGTGTCCAGTTTCTTCCATAGGTTCTCCAGAAATGTCCCATAAACTTGGTATCTCTATCCAACATTATACTCTTCGGAAACCCATGCAATTTGACTATATCCTTGAAGAATAGTATAACAATGCTTGTGGCATCAATTCTGTTCCGACACAGAATAAAGTGTGTCATCTTCGAAAATTTGTCGACTACTACAAAGATTGAGTTGTTACCTTGCTACCTCTTTGGAAATCCTAGCACAAAATCCATGCTCAGCTGCTCCCATGGGGTATTCGGCACTGGTAATGGTGTATACAACCTCGTATTCTGACTGTTTCCCTTCACCAACTAGAAAAATCGACAATGTCGAACCCACTTTCTGACATCTGTCGTAATTCCTGGCCAATAATACTTTTCTTTGACCAACACCTTGGTCTTATCGATGCCAAAATGACCTGCTAATCCGCCACTATGCAGATCTCGGATGAGGTTCTCTCTTATAGATCCTCTGGGAATGCACAATTGTTGTCCCTTGAATAGGGATCCTTCTTGGATGAAATAATCCAATAATGGCGTCCTCTCGACACCCCATGGTTCGCTAATCACCTTCCATGCTTTTGCAAATCCTCATCAGTCTCATACTCCGTCTTCACTAACTCTATTCTTTTTTCTTGAACTATCATCGTGTTCAGCAATGCAACCCTTCGACTGAGCGCGTCGGCAACTTTGTTTGACTTTCTTGACTTATGTCGCAACATGAAGGTATATCCTTGCAGGAATTCGACCCACTTCATGTGTCGCTGATTCAACTTCGACTGAGTATTCAAGTACCTCAGTGCTTGGTGATTTGTGTATAACACAAATTCCTTGGGAAACAAATAATGCCTCCACTTCTTCAATGCTTGGACAATAGCATAAAACTCCTGGTCATAGACCAAATATTTTCGCTTCACATCATCCAACCTCTCGCTGAAAAATGCAATTGGTCGACCCTCCTGTCTCAACATTGCTCCAATTCTCATTCCACTCGCGTCACAATCAACTTGGAAAACTTTGTTGAAATATGGGAGCACTAACATTGGGATCTCAATCACCTTTTCCTTGAACTTGTTGAAATCTTTTTAGGCAGATTCTGTCCACTTAAACTCCCCTTTTCTCATGCACTCTGTCAAAGGTGCACATATCCGAATGAATCCTCTGATGAACTTCCTGTAGAAACTACCAAGTCCATGGAAAATTCACACTCCTGTCATGCTTGTTGGTTCTGGCCAATCCAATATTGCCTTTACCTTTTCTGGGTCCATCACTAACCCTTTACCCGATATTACAAATCCCAAGTACACCAGTTCTTCCTTCATGAAGAAACACTTTTGTAGGTTCACCATCAGCTTCTCTTCCTACAACTTCTGCAATACTTGTCAAATGTGTCCCAAATGTTCGACCTTGGTTCAAATAAATATTAGGATGTTGTCTAGGTACACTACAATGAAATTTCCTAAGAATGGATTCAGTACCTCATTCATCAACCGCATGATTGTACTGGGTGCATTAGTCAATCCAAATGGCATAACTAACCACTCATACATCCCTTCCTTCATATTGAATGTTGTCTTCCATTCATCTCCTTCTCGAATCCTGATCTGGTGATAACCACTTTTCAGGTCGATTTTGGTGAAGTATCTTGCTCCACTCAAGCAATCCATCAAGTCATCCATTCTCGGCAATGGAAACCGATACTTGATCATGATCTTGTTGATGGCTCTTGAGTCTGTACACATCCTCCATTATCCACCCTTCTTCGGTACTAGTACAATTGGTATTGCACATGGGATTAGACTCTCTCTGATCAACCGTCTGTCCAAAAACTCCTGGACTTGTCAATTGAGTTCCTGACCCTTTTCCGGAGTCATTCTATGAGATTCCTTATTTGGAAAACTTGATTTTGGAATCAAGTCGATCTGATGGGATATGCTTCTTGTCGGTGGCAATCCCGTTGGTTCCTTGTCAACTACTATGCTCTGAAACTCATCAACAATCCTTTCAAATTCGACCGAAATTCGCTCCATTATCAACCTCTCGACACATGGTCCCTTAAAAATGATGGTGATACATCCTGACTGTTTCTCCTCCTCTGTGAGGAATTCTTTGGTTGAGCACATCAACACTCACTTTTCCCAATAGTTTCTCTCGCCCTGCTTGCAGTCGGCTCACTCCTATTGATTTGGATTCAACATCCTCCGCGTGCCATTTTTCCACACTATTACTATGTTGTATCGACCATCATAGATCATCTTCCAATCATATTTCCATGGTATCCCTAAAAACAGATGACATGGATCGATTGGGATTACATCGTAGAGTACACTGTCTTCAAGCTTCCTAACATTGAATTTAATCAGGAACTGTCTAGTTACCTTGACATGATGTCCTTTCTGCAACCAAGATATCTTGTATTGATTTGGGTGTTCCCTACATCACAAAACCACTTTTTCTATTGCCTCCATCGACACAATATTCTTTGTACTACCACCATCAACTATGGTCTTGCAATACCTGTCGTCGATCAACACTCTAATCCAAAATATAACCTTTCACTGCGTCAGCTTCTTTTCATCGCGTCAACCTTCCTAAACCAATGTTCTCCTAGCCGTCATAGTTCGGCCTTTTCCTCTACCCTCTTCACCACTATCGAATGTCGATTCTTCCCTCTTCTTGACTTTCTCATCTCTTCGATGTCTAGGTTTCGACTCATCGACTGCGTGTAGATTCTCTGGACATTCATAGGATTTCTGTCCCACACCACGACACTGATAACAAACCACAGCTAGTCTGTCAGCTCCTTTCTCTTCTATAGGACCAGTTCGACCATACGTACCCTAATCGCAGGTCTCTCGACCATCCCGTCGGTTACCTTGCGTTCTCTCTCTAGCCGTTGTCCCTTTCGAGCGTCGAATTTCTTCAATGACTTCTCTCCTAGTTCTGCTACTTTGTCCCTTTGCGGAAACAATCTTCGTACCCCGACCAGTCATCCTCCCTCTGGTCGATGCATCTTTCCTCGATAGTTTCTCTTCTGCCTTCAGCGCTAGATGATAGGATTCATTGGCTGCTCTGAACCTTGATAGGCTCAACTTATCCTGTATGGAATACTTCAATCCATTTACATATCTTACGACATCTTCTTCGCCTTCGTCAGTTTGTCCTGACCGAATCAAAAGTCTATAGAAATATTCCGTGTACTCTTTCACGGTCATCTCTTTCTGTCGGAAGTTTTGCAACTTCCTAAACAAGGAAATCACATAGTCACCCACCAAGAACTTCCCTTTCAACTTGGAAACCATCCTGTCCCAAGACTTGATTTTATCCTTGACTTTCTTGACTCTCTCAGCCTATACATTGTCCCACCATAATGAGGCATGACCCTTCAACCTCAGACATGCAATCTTAACCCATTTAGGATCATCGATCTGCTCTATGTCGAAGTATTTCTCCATCTCTCTGAACCAATCTATCAAGTCTTCTGAATCTAGACTTCCTGAGTAGGTAGGTACATCCATCTTTGTCCGACCTCTCATATCTGATAAGAGCTTGATCATTTTATCCTTTGGTTCTTCCTTGATAGCTTCTCATGCTTCCACTTCCTCATCGTTGTGGTCTAGCGCATCAGGAATGCATCCACGTATTTGGCTCTCTTTGATCACTGCAATTTCGCTCGTTAAGCTTCACATTGTTCACATGAACTCATCGAACATTTCAAGATCAACTGTGACTGCTACACCACGCGCTCTTTGTCCAACTCCTCGGACATTAACGCCTCTTTGAGCCATTTTCAACCTCAGCTGAAACCTTCACTCATCTAATCACAACCAGACTTCACAACTGTGCACAACTCTACCCAACCACAGCTAGAGTTGTTAACACACTTGCAGGTTCTTCCACTCAATCGATTCAACTACTCAACACTGTATACTCTCCATATCTGATACCAACTGGCGTAAGGGTGGCCCCACAAGGGACTTCTTGCTTAACCATACACACAACAACACACAGTGATCACAAAATTGGTTGTGAACTGAATGCCAGAAGTAGGATTCTCTATTAAACTGAATTGTTTACAATGATAAATACAAAGTAAAATAAACTAGTCGGCCTTAGCCTTTTACAATATATAGAATGAAAATATGTGTCTCTAGTGTGTTCTTGACTGTGTGCGTTCTTCCTCCCTCTCACGGTCTCTGTTGACTGAAAATGCTCGCTGAGCAATGGATGAACAATCTCTGATCCTCTGATGAGCGATCCTTCTCTATCGATCCTCTTCTGATTTATTGATCCCTCCCTCTGTGGCTTTGCACTGCTCTTCTACCCTATTGCAACTCTTCCCGAGGTCACTTCATTCCTTGAGACAGTCTACCTCTCTATCTGCCGAATCCTCCAGATCCTGCAGACCTATAGTTGTCAGCAACCTCTGGTCCTACCGCACAACCTATGCCTTTGGTGACATCTATCCTAATCCTCAACCACCTGCATAACTACTCATAACTTCCTCAACAACCCCGAATGGCTGCAAGTAGTTTGCTTTGACTTTCGTGCATCTCTAACTCTGCGACAATTGTAGGCGCCATCTCCTGCTTCGACCATATTGCAGTTTGTCACCTCTACCTTTCCTGGCCTTGTCGGTTTCATGCAAACCTTTTGGTGTCGTTGTTCGACAACATTTCGACACCCGACCTCTTTCGCTGCAACCCTGTCATCTGTCGACATCCATCTTGTCGACTCTCGACCTTCTCCTCCCGTCGACCTCATATTGACAACTTCTGCTCGACTAATTGGTTTCGAAAACCAATATCCCTTCGCACCAGTGGTCGTCGGCAATTCCCCTGGTCGACTTCTTTTGTCGATCATCTTCGACTATTTTTCCTAGGCCCTGATGCTCGTGCATCATTTCCTCACATATATATTGTACATATGTTTTCATAATAGAAAGATTGGTTTTTACCATCTCCTTGTGTGCGTGACCCTCTGCTCACTCGATTGGTTTTCCTTTGTTTTGTTTTATCTAATTAGAAGTTCTGAAGAAGGAGAATAAAAGATTCGATGCATTCCCTGAGAAAATGAGAGAGAAGCATGTTCAACAACTCATGTCTGTCGTCGATACCTCCACTGCCCAGGTTAAGGAAGAGCTAGAGTGTGTTACTTCGTTGATATGCTTCTCATATATCTATATTTTAAAATTTGTTTAACACTATCTTGCTATTCTATCCTGGAAATAAGGGTAGTTCCAGGTCCTCCTATGAATGATATCTAGGATTTACGGCCCCACCATAGGTGTCGTTGATCCACTCATAGATCCTAACTAACTGTTGGAAACTAAAATGATACTAGTTGTTGGCATGTGCAGTCAACGCTCCACTAAGTTTCGCTTGTCGCGGATTTTGGTCTAATGACCATCATCTAACACGGGTAACCATCAAGTCAATTATATATGGTATGCATATCAAAAATAACTATTTTAGAGCCTTAGATTTATGAAAAGTTTATCTATTTATACGATTGAAATGTGAGTAGATCCAAATACAAAACTTCAAAATCAAAAGAAAAGTAAAATTTAAAAACAAATTAGGAAAATGCCCATTGCCCTTATCAAATGAGCCCAAAAACACGCTAAACAAAATCACAAAGACATACCAAACACATTCTTTGTTCTACATTGTTTTTAGAAAGGATAAACATAAAAATTCTTTAAAAACTTAAGCAAGATCACATACACATAACAAACAAATTCTTTGTAGAAAAATCCACAACGTTTTTGGAAAGGATGAACATAAAACTTTTTTAAAAATTTAGGATGATCAATATATTTATTACCCAAGTATGTTGTCTTTCATACATTTGATTGATGCCATTTTTCTTCTTTCAACCAAGGTAGCATACAAAAAATATACTTCCAATTTGTGCTTAATATCTTAAAAAAAATAGAAAAGTCTTTCAAAAGAACATACCAGAATGACACCTAGAATAGTAGGAGGGAAGGGGAGGTTTTGCAATGGAATGATCATATGGAGTGTTCCACTAAATTGGTAAATTTTTACCTCCGTGCACTCTTTAGTTAATCATATGGAGTGTGCCTTATAAAGTGCAATTATTCTAAGAAAACTCTAGAAAGCGAATCCATTCTTCTTGCAAAAACCATAGCTTAAGTTAAGAGATATTGGATCTATGTGAATATTGCAATAAACTTATGACAATGTGAGAGATTGATTTTAGATCTCTCTTCTTACCATTCTTACCATCCAAAGGGTTGTCCAATTCACACCCTTCTTCATTTGAATAGGTTAGAAGTGAAAATATTAAAATTATTATGATAAACTTATCTTGTTAAGAATAAGATAAGTTAAAAGGAGAGACCCATAACAAGTGGTCTAAGGTCTGTTTTTATTGGCAAATGATTTGGTGGGTAAAAGGCTTAATAAACCATTCAATTTTCAATACTACAATCAATGTAGGAAATATATAATTATACTTATTTAGGATAGTATAACTAAATGAGGATCCTTCATATTTTTAAAATATAAAACTTTAATAAATCTTACAATGAAAAATTACAAACATTGATATCCATATTTTAGTCCGAAAATAAATATATAAATCCTAATCAAATTTACTTATATTGCAATTTTACTCATTTGAAGATTACCATAAAGCCGGTATGTTTATGACATAAATATTCCATTAATATAATTAAAGAGTAGCTTAACCATAAAAGTATAGTGTTATGAGAGACAAATTTATCTTCTGTAGCCCATAAAACATAAGCAATAATAGCAATTCTATGAATGATTACAAAGTTACACACACTTTCACTCACAACAATCACATAATACACTTTCAATCACAACATTCACATAATACATCATTAGCAGCGGATTTTAAAGGCAACCTTCATCGAGCTTCAACCTTGGAAAAGCCCAGAGCGGTACTTGTCTTCGGATCGTAATTGCAGACGCTTACTTCATATCCAGCTGGGATGGATTCCCTTCAACTCTCCAATCGAAAACGTGTACCAGTTCAGCCAATACAAGCTCAACCATCGGAATAGCCATGGGATACCCTGGGCATCCTCTCTTACCCGACCCGAACGGAAAAATTTTAAAGTCCGATTGACCCGTTAAATCTATATATTCTTCCTGCATAAATCTCTCCGGTTTAAATTCCAAAGCATCTGCTCCCCACACAGTGGATACCCTGGGCATCCTCTCCTACCCAACCCGAACGGAAACATTTTGAAGTCCGATTGACCCGTTAAATCTATATATTCTTCCTGCATAAATCTCTCCGGTTTAAATTGCAAAGCATCTGCTCCCCACACATTGGGATCCTTTCCTATCGCCCACAAATTCACGAGTAACATTGTCTTCTCAGTAATATAGTATCCTGCGACTGTGACAGCCTCTCCAGATTGATGGGGAACGGTGAGCGGCAACGGTGGGTATAAGGGTAATGTCTCCATCACTACACAGTGGAGGTATTTCAGCCTTGCCAAATCCGATTCCTTTACTCTTCGATGTTGACCAACAACCGATTCAATTTCTTCCTGCAATTTCTTCATTGCATGAGGATGTCTGAGCAGCTCACTCATTACCCATTCCAATGCAGTCGACGTTGTGTCCATTCCAGCACCATACATTTCCTACACAAATACAGAGAAAGTAAATTGTTTTGTAGGAGTATTTTGATCTAGAAAAAGACTGTTTATGATGATGATGATTGATCCAGAAAACAATGATATTGATTAACTATATAAAGAGTATCTTGATTCTACAATTACAATGAAAAAACAACTCAAAATCATTGTAAGTTTGAGAAATGGAATAGAATGGTGAATGCCCTGCATACATACAAATATAAGTGCCTTGATCGTTTCCCGTGTCACTTTGGTCTCGGTGTTTATATTTGTCTCAGCCATCTTGAGGAGAAGCACATCGACGAAGTCTTTAACAGGCTCTGGCTCTGCCTCGTCCTGGCCATTAATGAAGGTCTCGGCCGCGGCCATGCGATGATGAAGATGATCCTCTAACATTTTCTCAGCAAATGCATCGAATCTTTTATTCGCTTTCTTGAGGCGCCGCTTGTGACCTTGCAAATCAAGCCAACCCAGAAAAGGAATAAAGTCTCCAATGTTAAATTCTCCCAAGCAAGATGACACCTCTTTTACCAAATGCTGGAATCCTTTGTCATCCGGACCGGCCAATTCATCGTCTGACTGGCCAGTATTCGCCAAATTACATTGGAGATGAAGGTTGTGATTGCTCTGCTCACATTGAAGGCTACTGTGCCCTTCTCGCTCTTTTCCCAAATTGAACGGAGAGCCACACTAAATCCAATAATAATAGCCATTGGCGCAGTAGCTAATCCACCCGTTATTAATGTTGCTGAGAGTGTCAAAGTCTGAAGCAAATCACCAAAACCCATTTCGAACTGTATGTTAACAATGATGCACAGTTTAACAAAAGAGCAATAATATATTTACATCGATAGCAATGGTAGGCGTTTATATTCTAGAATTTTGGGGTTAGTCCAACTCGGTAGTGCAAAATTCAATGTTTGTAATTGAAGTTCGCGCATTTATTTGGAAGAAAGGGAAATTTTGTACCTATTTTAATATATGGTATGGATTGGGGTTGCATGTTTTTAATTGTATTTACGAATTAAGGGGTTTTGATTTCATAATAAAAAATATTTATAGTTGTTTTCATCAAACTTGGTGGTGGAGATTTGATAGCATAAATTCCTTGCAAGTATTAAGAGTCAAATGTGAGTTACTTGATTTAATTAATGTTGATTAATGAATAGTCATAACTATCATAAATGTTAGCCATATTACTCCAATTCTGCCATAAGTTATTCCAATTTTGCTATATGTTTATTTTTTATTTTTTTTAAAAGAAGATGAAAAAATAATTTTTTTATATAATTTTATTTAGAAAAAAATGAAAAAAAATAGTTAATGGCTAATTCTTACGGGTCTTATCTTTTAAATATATGGCTGTTTAAAATAATATATATATATATATATATATATTTACACGGTAAAAAAAGAATAATAATATATGTATAGAGGTGAGCCGAATGATCTTAAGAATTTATAAATTTATATTGTAACATTTCCATTAATGTTGGCAACAAATATTTATTAAGCATTTATATTTTTATATGGTAAGATTTCCATAGATGTCGTTAAAATGTATTTAAAAATGATATCAAAATATAATTGCGTTATTCTTTATTTATTTATAAACACAATTTTATTATATATATATATATAATTAATTTGTATTATTAATATTGATATTAATTCAAGAATAATTATAATTTTTTTTAATATTATTTTTAATTATTTTTATCAACATTCATTAGAATAAAAAATATAAATACTTAATAACATATCGGTAACATTTATACAATATTATTTTTAATTATTTTTTATCAATATTAATAGGGAATCTTATTATATAAAAATATAAATGCCTAATTGTCCATTGGATATAGCTTGGATGGTTGGAAGAATGATAGACATATTTCTTACGAATAAATATAAAAAAATAGTTGTGAGTTGTAAGCAGAAGGTCTCGGGTAAAATCCGTGAGTGGCTATGCATGGATATTTAAGGGCCTCACTTGATGTTCCCATAGGGTTAGGCCCCCAAATTAGGGTAGGGGTCAAATCCATGGATGGCTATGTAGGGCCCGGATACCATCCTCAAAATGAAGGGAAGTACCTGATGGTTTCCCATGATGTAGAAAGAATGGTTGTTACTCTCCCCATATAATTTTAGTTATTAATATTTGCATTGATTAAAAAATAACTATAATTCTCTCTTTAATATCATTTTTAATTATTTTTTACTAACATCGGGGAGAATAAAAAAGTATAAATACTTAATAACATTCTATTAACATTTATACAATATAATTTTTAATTATCTTTTAGCAACATCAAATGGGGAATCTTATTAATATTTGCATTGATTCAAGAATAACTATAATTCTCTTTTAATATCATTTTTAATTACTTTTTATGAAGATATAAAAAATATAAATACTTAATAGACATTTATACAATATTATTTTTAATTATTTTTTACCAACATTAATAGGGAATCTTACAGGAAATTTTACTATATAAATGTAGGGCCCCCACGGCGGGTATGCCCCATAATGGGTACCATCCTCGAAACGAGGGGAAGTAGCTGATTGTTTCCCATAATGTAGAAAGAATGGTTGTTACTCTCCCCATATAAATTTAGTTATTAATATTTGCATTAATTCAAGAATAACTATAATTCTCTTTTAATATCATTTTTAATTCTTTTTTATCAACACCAATGAGAATAAAAAATATAAATACTTAATAGCTCATTCTATTCACATTTATACAATATCATTTTTAATTATTTTTTACCAACATCAATGGCAAATCTTATTAATATTTGTATTGATTCAAGAATAACTATAATTCTCTTTTAATATCATTTTTAATTACTTTTTATCACACATGCAGAGAAAATAACCTCGTTGCAGATTCTTGTCAAAAAGAAGCTTTGGATGGTGATCCTCGTGTTATCCTTTGGGAAGAATGGTGGATGAACAAAAGGCTTCTTTTGGTTCTAGTATTTCTTTTTTCTCGAAAGTGTTTTAAGCTGTTTTTTCTATGTTTTGGATGGCCTATTATGGCGTTTTTTTGTTGTCTAATAAACGAATTGTATATTTTACTAGCTACTTGATAGTGGATGACGAACTAGAAAAATGATATGGGCTGGTGCAAGCTAATGCTGGCCACTCATGACGTGTTAGTCGCAATGGAATTCTGGAAGAACAGAAATATGAACGTCAAAAAGCAATATTAGAGCTACCTACACAACTTTTTGGAATATGGTGCAAGAAGATCAAACGTAGAAAATAAGATTACCTTCTGACATATATAAATATTATTTATAGAAATTAAGTATAACTCCCAAAAAATGGGGTTCTCCTAAGGTTGGTATGTTATTTTTTTAAGAAAAAAGAGTTGTGAGTTGTAAGTAGAAGGTCTCGGGTAAAATCCCTGAGTGGCTATGCATAGATATTTAAGGGCCTCACTTGATGTTCCCACAGGGTTAGGCCCCCTAATCAGGGTAGGGGTCAAATCCATGGATGGCTATGTAGGGCCCAGATACCATCCTCGAAATGAAGGGAGGTACCTGATGGTTTCCCATGATGTAGAAAGAATGGTTGTTACTCTCCCCATATAATTTTAATATTTGCATTGATTCAAAAATAACTATAATTCCCTTTTAATATCATTTTTAATTATTTTTTATCAGGGAGAATAAAAAAGTATAAATGCTTAATAACATTCTATTGACATTTATACAATATCATTTATAATTATTTTTTACCAACATCAAATGTGGAATCTTATTAATATTTGCATTTATTCAAGAATAACTATAATTCTCTTTTAATATCATTTTTAATTACTTTTTATGAAGATATAAAAAATATAAAAACTTAATAACATTCTATCGGCATTTATACAATATTATTTTTAATTATTTTTTACCAACATTAATAGGGAATCTTACGATATAAATGTAGGGCCCCCACTACGGGTGTGTAGGCCCCCATCAGGGTTAGACCCCGTAATGTGTACCATCCTCAAAATGAGGGGATGTAGCTGATTGTTTCCCATGCTGTAGAAAGAATGGTTGTTACTCTCCTCATATAATTTTAGTTATTAATATTTGCATTAATTCAAGAATAACTATAATTCTCTTTTAATATCATTTTTAATTATTTTTTATCAACACCAATGAGAATAAAAAATATAAATACTTAATAGCTCATTTTGTTGACATTTATACAATATCATTTTTAATTATTTTTTACCAACATCAATGGCAAATCTTATTAATATTTGTATTGATTCAAGAATAACTATAATTCTCTTTTAATATCATTTTTAATTACTTTTCATCAAGAACAATGAGAATATCTTATTATTGAACACACATACAGAGAAAATAACCTCGTTGCAGATTCCTGTCAAAAAGAAGCTTTGGATGGTGATCCCGGTGTTATCCTTTGGGAAGAATGGTGGATGAACAAAAGGCTTCTTTTGGTTCTAGTATTTCCTTTTTCTCCGAAGTGTTTTAAGCTGTTTTTTCTATGTTTTGGATGGCCTGTTATGGCATTTTTTTGTTGTCTAATAAACGAACTGTATATTTTACTAGCTACTTGATAGTGGATGACGAACTAGAAAAATGATATGGGCTAATGCAAGCTAATGCTGGCCACTCATGACGCATTAGTCGCAATGGACTTCTGGAAAAACAGAAATCTGAACGTTAAAAAGCAATATTAGAGCTACCTACACAACTTTTTGGAATATGGTGCAAGAAGATCAAACGTAGAAAATCGGATTACCTTCCGGAATATATAAATATTATTTATGGAAATTTAGTATAACTCCAAAAAATGGGGTTCTCCTAAGGTTGGTATGCCTTCTGTATAGGTATTAAAATGGTGGATTTTCGTTTAAAAAATTAAATACAGTCGTAGATAACAGGCTGTTCTAGTGTGGCATTATTTTTCCATATTTATTTATGTTAATTTTTTTTTTAAATTAAGGAAGTCATCCCATCCCTAAAATGATTAGGCCGATCGTTAGCCCTCGATATCATGGTCTTAACCTAATCAATCAACAATTCTTTTTTTTTAGGGTGTATGTTTTTGTGTGTGCTTGTGTGGGTTCTTTTTCGTTTTCAAAGTAGGTGAGCCAATAAAAAGTTATAGACGGAAGAAATAACCTACTCTTTGTGTAAGATTGACATTAGTGCAATTGAAATTAACTAAAAAATAGGAACAAATAATAGTTTTAATAAAAAATTACATATTCGGAATCTGCACACATAGTTCTACAAGTGTGTGCAATTTCATTAGCAGTGGACAAGTGTAGAATACGCAGAATCATGCTCAAAATAGAAGAAGTTATAGAATAAGATGTATTTTGTTATAAGATGTATTTTTTATATATTATTATATGTATTTTGGCAACCCAAACCTAAAACCATAGCAACCAAGTCATCCACCACGTTGGTAGGAAACGAATTACCCGCCAAAATTTAAAAAC
>BSBM01000698.1:1030000-1395000 GCA_027924585.1 Larix kaempferi | reverse complement strand
ATTGTAAGGGATAATGATGTTTATTCGAACACAAATAAACCAACATAGTCTATAGTTGTATATGTTAATTTGTAAAGTGGTAAGCTATGTTGGAATGTGTCATGTTCATTGTATAATGGCACTAATATCTTATTTGTTGTTTCTTTTGCAGGGGTAGGCCTGATAGTTGTGTTAAAGATACTTTTGGAGATGGGAAACCCATGAAACGCAAAAAAAAAAAAATAGAAGGCATCTGCCCATTGAAAAGGTCAATGACTTAAGAGAAAAGGTTAGGTTGGGAATGGAAAGATTGAGACGTGGTCCTATCATTGCCCCATATCATGCCACTTATCCTAACACAGTTGTTGACACAACAACCTCTTGTTCAGAACCGCGAGTAAAGCGATCGCGTCCAATGGACCCAACTCAAATTCCAACATCAACACAATCTCCAACCAATAATCCATCAATGAGTCATTCTGAAGTTCTTCACGACACAAGAATTTTGGGAGATGCTGCATGTGTAGAGATGGACATACAAGCCTTGCTTAATTTGCAATCTCCCCAAGAAGACCACAACCTTGTCGACCACACTCCCATTATGGCCCAATCTATGAACTAAGCACCACAACAAACAAGCTCGGGTATTCATGTATCATGTCCACCCTCCCTACCTCGACTGTCCAGTGCAAGAAGAAGAACTCCTAGATGTATTCATGTGGATGAGAGTGCTATGTCGAGGCTTGAAGGCAAGTTGCCAAAACGCACTATCGAATGGCAATGCATCAAAATTGTCAAAGAATATTTTGAATCCAAAGGTGATGCAGGTAAATGTCAATTATTGCTATGTTTGTTAAAGTCACATTCTTTAGTTGTTGTTAGGAGAATTTTGGGCATAAAGATGGTTAAAAGTTCAAAGGCCAGCAGTCATATTGTTAGAAATATCCAATCTGCATTTAATGTGATTGGGAAGAAGTCTCGTACAAAATATCTTTGTGCGGCTCGTCGTGTTTTAGCGGAATCTGTTGTAAGCAAGTCCACAAGGAAACATCGCCTGCTATCACACACTTCTCACATACTCAAATTAAATAGAAAAACTATTAAAAAGTACTCTATTATAAGAGAAAATATTGACACTCCGGGTGGAAATGATTGTTGGGCTTTTGTTGGTAGGTTTCCTCGTGTAGATAGGAAGCTAATTGATGCTATTAAGGAATTAGTACAAAAGTTTTGGCATGATCATACTAGACCTTCATCAAACCAAAGAGACGTGCTAAAATTGAGAAAAGGTTCTACTGAACGTGAGCCCCATGTTAAAGACTTCCTTGACACCACATAGACTAAACTCTATGAGAGATTCAGGAATGAGCACACACAATTGAACTTGGGACAAAGGTCCTTTGAGAAATGCAAACCATGGTACGTTCGTATATGCATTGATTGGAACACTTGTTGTTGTAGATACCACGTAGAATATGAATATTATTATGACACATATAAACATATATTTTGTGATTTGCATACTAACATTGTGAAGGGCTGCAATGAATCCATACTATCACTGAATGCATCAAGAGACTTTATCCACAACATCATGTGTCCAAGGCCCGGAGGACAAAAGTATTATGAAAAATCCTTCTATATGGGACATGTTCTATGTGCAATGGGTTTTCTCTTTTGAACCATTGCATTCATGAAAGCAAGGACACATAATTTGGCATGGTGGGTGTGGAGATGCAGAGCTTCAAGTATGTGACCTATCAATTAGACATGTCAGACAAAGTAAAAAGATTGCATTGGTAAAGTCACAGGTACAAATGAATATTGCATATTTTTCATATTACACATTCAATTTATGGCATATACATTTTTCCAAAGGCCACATTGTAATATTTCCCTTATTTCCATGGTAACAGGTACTGGTATGTGACTTCTTGACGGAATTCTATGAGAAAACCAAGCAGTATGTTCAACATGTGCATGTAGCGCAATGGCAAGATGAGCAGTACAGAAAATGCAGGGACACATTTCCTATTGGAACCATAGTGTCAATTGTGGATTTTGCAGAAAATTACACCCTTCAGCCACAAAATGAAATCCAGAGTCAATACTACCATTCAGACCAAGTTAGCATCATGGTACATATTATGTATAGGCATGGGCCAGAGAGAAGCAATGACAAGAGGATAATACTGAAGGAGACAAAATTTTACATAAGTGATGATAGAACCCATGATCTTCATTATGTGCAACATTGTTTTCAAATTTTCTATGATCAGTTGAAGGAGAGAGATATACAGATGGATCGGCATTGGATATGGTCGGATGGTTGTGCGGGCCAGTTCAAAAATGCCTGAGTATTCCAACGAATGAGTACTTTGCATAAGACTTATAATGTGTCACATATCTGGAACTATTTTGAGACCAGGAACGACAAAGGCAAGCATGATGGGGCCGGTGCATGCATCAAGACCGCACTATGAAGGGAAGATATGAGGTTTGACAAGGAACCTCATATCCGAGATGCATGGTCCATAGTTCAATGGTGCTCCGCAATAATGTCAGAACGAGCAAGAGATCAACAAACATCATCGGTGGTAGGACGTATGGTGAGAAATTTTTGGCTATTGGTTGGCATAGATCGATCGCGTTCCTATAGTTGCGACACAGTACAAGGAACACGTGGATTTCATTCAGTTTGAAGCTCAAACAACCACTTGTTTGAAATATGGACGCGAAAGCTTGCATGCTTTTGCAACCCTTGCAGCAACGACGAATGGGATGAATGTGAATGCATGGACTGGGTTGATGAATGGGATCGTGTGTCACTTGTAGTAGACCAACGTGCAGTTATTGAAACAACCCAGTTAGAGGAGGGCCAATCAGCGATTTCTATAGACTACGACCATATCTCAGATCTTGTACAACCAGGACACATATACGCAATTGTTGCACCGAAACACAATGAATGGGGTGTGGATTATTGGTTGGCATGGTGCATCCAAGGTTAGCAAACCCTCTACGGATCATTAATTGATGATGAAGGAATTGAATTTCCTACTGGCTCGATGGTGGTTAAGGGGGAATATCTTACACTAGATGGGAATTCAAGAAATACTAGTGGGCATGTATTCATGGATTACAGACCAGGTTCAGTGGTGTATCACTTCACAAACTTGATCGTTGGCACAAACATCCATCTTCAGACAATGTCAAGCAAGAGCTCAACCAAAGTACGTTACTACCTGCCTCATTCAGAGCACGAGAGATTGATGGAGACAATTAGCAACATAGAGGATCTAGATGGATTTATTGAATGAGGCCAGTCAACTTTACATAAGAAAAAGAATTGCATCAAAGAATGTTATGTTCTACATCGAGGTATGTGTAGTTTTATGCTATTTCGTTTGTACATGCATGTTTTATTGATACATACATACATACATGTCTTTGCGTATGTTTTTTTTATTTTTCCTATATGTATTAAACTATATTAAACTCTTATATCCCCAACATTTTTCATAGATTCGGTTCCCCATGCTCAATGCTCACCCAAATCTAGCTAGATTTTGGGTTTTTTCCCTTATCCAAGCATCGTCTCATCAACCTAGGGTTTCCACTAATATATTTTAAAACATGCTCATTTATGGTTGGAGATTGATGCTTTATTCCTATAGATAACCACTTAGAGGGACTTGTCATCATCATCACCAACATCATCTCTAGGCTCCTCATCAACATCTTCATCATCATCATCTTCTTCATCATTACCATCACCATCACCACCATCGTCAACGTCTTCATCATCGCCACCATCTTCATCATCATCATTAACTCTAACTCTAACCCTAATTTAATTTCCTTCTATAACTCTAGCCCCAACCATCACCCAAAACCTAACATTAATCCATCTTCTTCATCATCGCCATCACCATCACCATCACCATCACCATCACCATCACCATCACCATCACCGTCTCCATCACCATTTTAGAGTTGACCCCCATGTGCAAAAATTGCACACTCCCTCACTAAGCAAAACCCTAGTTTCCAAGATGGGCGTACAAGATGTCACCGAGTCCATGGGACCAGATGAGAGGGGCGTCCCTGGCACTATCCCAGTGTCCTGAATCCAACGGAGTCGACGGTTCGTTGATCGGAGCCACGGTCGTCATTCTATGGCTTGTTCCGTCTCGCATCCAAAAGGCCTTCACGGACACCCGCTGGATACCTACCGGGGGCATAGAAGTCTAACCGTGTAGCAAAATTGGGTTCCAAGGAGTCATGTAGGTGTGTCTAGGTAGGTTTCGGCTGGGAATGCTAGCCATAAATGCCTGCTGGATGATTTTCCAAAGTTGACCCCAATGTGAGGGCCATCCAAATTTGCTCAAGGGGGCCATTTCTCGTCTGGATGCCCCCGGGCATGCATGGCCACCGTGGATAGGTCCACAATGGCCATGTAGACTTGTGGGAGGTGACGGAATCCAAGTCCTCTCGCCGGGTTGGGTTCCGTGGCCCCGGGGCAAATCCTCCAGGTGTCCCTAAATGGCCCCGGGGTGCCCGACTAGAATTCTCGTGGCACCCGAACCGTGGCTCAGTTCATAAATCCGCCGATTCTGGTGGGTCTGGGAAGACATGTTTCATCAAAGGGACCCCCCACAACATTCCCCGAAGACCTGGAAGTGGTGCCAATGAGCCATCTCCGGAGCTAGGGTTTTGCTAAGTGAGGGCCATCTATATTCTCTCAACGAGTGCATTTCTCGTCCAGATGCCCCCGGGCGTGTCTGGCCACCGTGGACAGGTCCACAATGGCCACGTGGACTTGTGGGAGGAGATGGAATCCACGTCCTCTTATCTGTCTGGGTTCTGTGGCCCCGGGGAGAATCCTCCAAGTGTCCCTAAACGGCCTCGGGGTGCCCGACTAGAATGCCCGTAGCACCCAAACCGTGGCTCGGTTCACGAATCCGTCGATTCCAGTGGGTCCAAGACGGCGGGTTTTAGCTAGGGGACCCCCCACAATGTCCCTCGAAGACCCAGAAGTGGTGTCAACGAGCCATCTCCGAAGCTAGGGTTTTTCTCAGTGATGGCCATTCCAGGATTTCCATTTATAATACAGGCATATTTTTTACTGGTGTTGTCAAGAGAAAGTATCATTTTCAATAAGAAGTGGAACCGGGGAATCCTTTGTTGTGTTCCATTAGCCCTTTGTTCAGCATTCTGTGCTCTGGTAAGTGGTAATTCACCTCTATCATCGAAAACTTGGGTCTATAGGTACCTTCCCTTTCATATTCCTCGTAATGCACACATAGTCCATCCTTATCTTGATAAACAATAGTTTTATAATAGCTTGAATTTTTTGGGCCTGGTTATTTTCCTGTATTTGATTGTCTGATTGGTTGACAAGTTTGCCTGAAAATATGTACGTTGAACTTCTTTGTTTTATTGCTGAAAATCGGAAGGGATTTTCAAGTCACCTGCAAAATGCTCCTTTGTTGAAATATGTAAGTTCTTCCAACAACATTGATCTAGCTAGTGTATCAAATGCTACTATCCACACCAGAATTTATCTTTTGTCAAAGGAGTCGCTCATATTGTGGCTGACCAAATGGTTTGGGGAGCTTGGAAGTGCCGCCAAATATTATTCCATGCCTGAGTCTACCCAGAAGGCAATTATAAATTTAGATCCTCGAGAAGGTGAGAAACTGTATGAGTGGTTGAATCAGTATCCTAAAATTACAGAGCTTTCTATCTCAAAGTTTGCTGAGAGGCTCCTAGATGTAGTATTAGACTCAACAGATAATAAAATTGTTATCACCACTACACATTTTTTGCACTATTCATCTACAAATAACTACGTCTGGCCCGAAGAGCTTACCAGTCTTTGCAAGAATATTCCCCTAGTGGATGAAGGTGGCAACATCATTAGGGTACGAGGCTCTCTGAAGTTTCTCCAGCCTGTATCCACGAATAATTGGGCCAAGTCAATGGGCCAAGTTAATTGGGACAAGGTGTCCCTGAACGACCTCGGGGTTCCCGACTAGAATACTCGTAGCACTCGAACTGTGGCTTGGTTCATGAATCTGTCGATTCCGGTGGGTCCGGAATGGTGGGTTTCAGCTAGGGCCCCCCCCACAACGCCCCCGAAGACCCGAAAGCGGTGCCAACAAGCCATCTCTAGAGCTAGGGTTTTGCTCAGTGAGGGCCATCTAGATTCGCTCAAGGGGTGCATTTCTCATCCGGAGGCCCCAGGGCATGCGTGGCCACTGTGGACAGGTCCAAAATGGCCATGTGGACCTGTGGGAGGCGACGGAATCCAAGTCATTTCGGCGGTCTGGGTTCCGTGGCCCCGGGGCAATTCCTCCAAGAGTCTTTGAACAGCCCCGGGGTTCCCAACTAGAATTCCCGTAGCACACGAACCGTGGCTCGATTCATGAATCCATCAATTTCGGTGGGTCCGAGATGGTGGGTTTCTGCTAGGGGACCCCCTACAGCATCGCCCCAGGACCCGGAAGCGGTGCCAACGAGCCATCTCCGGAGCTAGGGTTTTACTCAGTGATGGCCATTCCAGATTCGCTCAAGGGGTGCATTTCTCGTCCAGAGGGCCCCGGGTGTGCATGGCCACTGTGGAAAAGTCCACAGTGGCCACATGGACCTGTGGGAGGTGACAGAATTCAAGTCCTCTCGTCGGTCTGGGTTCCGTGGCCCCGAGGAAATTCCTCCAACTGTCCTTGAATGGCCTTAGGGTGCCCAACTAGAATGCCCGTAGCACCTGAACCATGGCTCGGTTCGTGAATCCATTGATTTCGGTGGGTCTGGGACGGCGGGTTTCAGCTAGGGGACCCCCCACAGCATCCCCCCAAGACCCAGAAGCGGTGCCAATGAGCCATCTACGGAGCTAGGGTTTTGCTCAGTGAGGGCCATCCAAATTTGCTCAAGGGGTGCATTTCTCGTCCTGAGGCCCCCGGGCGTGCATGGACTATTAAATTTTGAGCATTAATTCACAATACTCTAGGATCTTCACTGAGAGAATAAAATATACAATATATCAATGCATAACAATCACAATAAGCATGACAAGCATCACAAGAATCAAAAGCATGAGAGACAAGAGACACAAAGTTTCCGTGGGGAAAACCCTAAGGTGAAAAACCCCACAACTTCCTCAGAGATAGAGAGAGCAATGGCTCAACCAAAGTACAACCAAAATACACTAATATAGTCTCCTAGTAGCAGATGATCCTCCTCCTCACTAGTGCGCCACTTTTTGAGTGAGAGAAGTGTGAGTTTTCGAGTGATCCAAATAGAGATCTCCCGATCTCTATTTATACTAGTCTGTTTGCCCAGTTACACTATGGGGCCGACTTGTCCAGTTAGGTACATCCACAATATAATATATATTTCAGGGGCCAACCCCACACATGGTGGTCTAATAACCCATCGTTAAGTACACACACTTGCGACACTTGTCAATACACATGACGACACTTCCTTATAGAGGAATAACACATCTCTTATAACGGTACAATAAATATATATGAAATACATTTCGAAGTTACATATACATCAACACTCCCTCTTAACTAGGAAGGTATTTCTTGACACAGTTCTGCTAGACAAGTCTTCTTCTCGGGATCATCGTCATCGATGCATCGTCATCATCATCGTCACTGCTGCTGCTATCTCAACCAATCTCTGACTCTACTCGTCATAGGAAGTTCTACAGAGCCATTCCTTTTTCATACTAGATGTAGGCCCACCACCTGCAGGTCTTCATCATCACTAGCCATACTGTGGAATCCTCAGGACTAATTACGTGAGTCAACAAAACCTCGAAAGAGCATCCCAGGACTGATTACGAGCACACGGCTCAACCTATCGGATCTCCCAGGATATTTTACATGTTACTGCACAACCTGTCCATGGCCACAGAGTATCACGAAGCACAACCCAGATGCACACACACAACACTTACACTCAACGGCATGGGAGGACCAACCTGCCACCATCCGTGAAGGGCTCACAGCAGTTACATCAACGACCATGGGAGAACACATCTGCCACCATGTCGGAAAGGCCCTGCACTTACATCAACACACATGGGATAACACATCTACCACCATGTGGGAAAGGCTCTGCACTTACATCAATGCACATGGGAGAACGCATCTACCACCATGTTGGAAAGGCTCTGCACTTACATCAACGCACATGGGAGAACGCATCTACCACCATGTCGGAAAGGATCTGCACTTACATCAACGCACATGGGAGAATGCGTCTACCACCATGTCGGAAAGGCACTGTGCATCTATGTCTTCGGAACTCATCACACATAATCCAACTGATTATGTACTGTATCCACCTGATACATATGATCATCCTGATAATAATCACTGTACTGTCCTGGTACATATCATCTGGAGCAACATCCTGAAGCTCGTCATCATGATCATCATGATCATCCTGATCATACAATGCATCTACCTGATGCATACCAAGTATCTACCTGATACATATCATCATACATGATCCACCTAATCATACAATGTATCCACCTAATACAAATACAAATACATGATACATATTACCATACATGATGCACCTGATCATACAGTGTATCCACCTGATACAAATACAAATACATGATACATATCACCATACATGATCCACCTGATCATACAATGTATCCACCTGATACATATACAGATACATGGTCCAAGCATCCAGCACGATGCATATACAAAATACATACAAATGATCTAACTGATCGTATCTAGCATCCAACATGATGCTTACATAAATATACATATAAATGATCCAACTGATCATATCCAGCATCCAACATGATGCATACATACATATATAAATGATCCAGCTGATCCTACAAAGAAAAAACTAGAACATCCTCCTAATGCGCATCATCCAGTGCTTACATCCACATCCATGTGAAGGAACCTCCTTCCAACATGCTTGGAATGGCTTCAGCAAATGTATTGATCACTTCTTCCTCGAAGTGTCCTTGATATGAAGAACACCTAGCCTCTCCCTGAAGTACTCAAACTTCACCCTGGATAGTGGCTTCATCAGCACATCTGCAATCTGCTCATTCGTCGCAACATACAGGAGCTTCACAACTCCTCTCTGCACCATATCCTTGATATAGTGATATTTGATATCTATGTGTTTCGACCTGTCATGAAACACTGGGTTCTCAAACAAATTCACACAACTCTAGTTATCGCAGAATATACCAGTAGCATCCAATGGGAGATCAAATAACTCAGACAGTAGATTCTATAGCCATACTTCCTCATAATTAGCTAAACAGGTTGCAACATACTCTGCCTCAGTTGTACTTAGTGCTATGCAGGACTGCTTCCTGCTAAACCAAGAGATCACACCTGATCCCATACTGAAGCAGCACCGAGATGTGCTCTTCCTATCTATAGCACTGCCAGCCCAATCTGAATCAACATAACCCTGCAAGTTAAACTTTTGATTCGCTTCATACTTGAGCCCATAATCCAATGTACCCTTCAGGTACCTCAGAACATGCTTTACAGCAACTAGGTGAACACTCCTTGGATCTGTCAGGAACTGACTCAATGTGTTCACAGCAAAGCAAATATCTGGTCTCATGTTCATTAAGTACATCAACGACCCAATCATCCGACGATACATAGAGACATCAACTGGCTCAGATGAAGCATCACATAGAAGCTTCAGGTTCGATGCCATGGGTGTGGCCATGGCCTTGCAATCTATGATCCCGAATCTCTTCAGGATATCTACTATGTACTTCCCTTGACCAAGGAAGATCCCACCTGCATTCTGCCACACCTCCATACCTACGAAATAATGCATCATTCCCAAATCTTTCATATCGAACTCAGCAGCAAGCTTCCTCTTAGAATCTGCAATCAATCTATCATCTCCTGTTGCAAATAAGTCATCCACATACAGGAGTAGAATCACATGACTCCCTTCCTCAAACTTGCAGTAAAGGTTGGAATCCGCTTTACTCTTGGTAAATCTCAAACTAGATAGGAAAGCTGTCTATCTACCATACCAAGTTCTGCATATATATGACTCCCTGTCATGTGTCTTAGAACCAAGTGGCTGCTCCACATACACTTCTTCTTCAAATACACCATTCAAGAAAGCTGTCTTGAAATCCATCTAGTGTATCTTCTATTTCATCACTTTTATATTTCTCTATGCTACCATCTGCAGCATGCTTGATTTGATAGATCCACTTGGAATTCACAACAGACTTCCCTTCAGGTCTTGGGACCGCATTCCAAACATCGATCTTCATGATCGATGGATCATGGCATTCTTCCCGTATCCTGGGAACTTCAATATCTTCAATAGATAATTTTGTTGCTTGAACAAATGTTGTAGTCCTTCTTTTGTAGGTGAAGGTATATGGTCTTTCCTACAAAACAAGTTAAATTGCATGATTAGAAACATCTCTTAATTTTCAGACAAATTCTTACACATAAAGAAATATGTCATACAATCATGCAATTATCTTAGCCAATGCTTCAATACAGCATTTATCCATGTTCCACAACTTTCTAGATGCCTTCCAGTTTCTACCAGAACATTGTTAAGAGTTTTCACTACTCCCAACATGTTAGCAAAGAGGTTTCATTCTAGATAAGTAGCACTGGATTGTTGTACAGTGCCATAGGTCACTTACCCATCACATGCATATTAGTAGTATATTGTTCATTAATGCAATCATTCTAATATGCACAATACATATCCTAAGTCTAGGAACATGAGCATATACATCATTGAACAATTTTATTTAAACAAACAAATATGCAAGAAATGATAATTAAAATACTTATCTTTGTTGTTTGTTGGGTGGACTTCCTCTGAGTCTTTTCTTCCTTGTAGGAGCTGCTGGAGTCCTAATCTGAAGTAGCTTCTTCTTACACCTTTCTGTTGTGGAATGTAGAGAGATGGTCAACTCCCTCTGAATATCTGCATCCTTGCAGAAACCACTGGAGTGTGCTCCCTCTTGATCTTTGCTTCCTGGATTACTTGTTCTTGAACTTATATTCATTCTCGATCCCTGTGCATGCTTGTTAGTATCATCATTGTGTTATCCTCGAGGTCTCATACATACACATGCAGTCATTAGTCTATTCTCAATACTATCAGAACACGATAATCTCAAGCATGTATAGTCATGATCATTTCAAATAGAAATAATAAGTATTAGCATTCAAGGTTTATATATAGGACTCTTATGGTTAGTCATATCATAATATGCATATACCCATGATTATTCAAACCTATGACTTTATGAACAATCATCATCAATCATGCCATGCATACTTATATAAGATATCCTATGATATAAGGAAAACATACCTATTCACCATATTTGCTAGTTATGTCTAGCAATGTTTTCTTCAATGACCTGCATAACTCATAAGTTAACCTTTTCAAAAAACAAATCATACATACCTCCATGTGATCCATGACTATGGATGAATCTTTGTCTTCATGTCACCATAGCAAGTTTAGGTTGTCCCTTCAATTTGTACAAACCTCTCTCTTGCTCTCCAATCACCACTGCATCATCTATGGTCTTTCCCTTTGGCAACATTAGGACTTGGCCATCCACAAATGAAACCCTCATACCTTTTGCATCCAATGCAGAGATGGAGAGTAAGTTCTTCTTGAGCCCAGGTACATAAAGGACTTCTTTCATCTTAAAAGATTTTCCAGAATCTAGGTTGTAGGAGTCTTCACCACTTCCTTTGATGGGATATTGATAATCATCCCCAAGTTTCACTTTATGGGGTGATTCATGTTCAGATAGGTTTACAAAAGATTCCTTAAACCCAGTCATGTGTTTGGAAGACCCACTGTCAATTAGCCAATCATTACAACCATGGTATATAGTACCTATGAGAGTAGAGATTAGAACATACTCTTCTTCACTTGATGAGTCATCATCACTATCATCACTTCTTTCCCTAGCCTTCTTCTTGGGTGGTTCATCATCTTCAGCAACATGAGCATGATATATTTTCCTATTGCTCTTCTTCTTCTTGATGTTGTTGTTCCTTTTGTTCTTGGGACATTCTGAAGCAAAATGACCTTTCTCATTACATGAGAAGCATCTGAGATCTTTCTTATCTTTATGTTGATGATAGTGTGAAGATTTGTTGGCATGAGAGTGCTCTCTCTTTGACCTTCCTTTCTTGATGTGTACTGTGAGAGCTTGATCTTCACTTCCGATCTTTTCTTCTCGGGCCACAAGCCTTGCTTCTTCTTGAGAACATTCTTCCCGCAATATGTTGAAGGAGATCAACTTCTTCCTTGCACAAATTCCTTGAATAAAGGAATCCCATGATCTGGGTAGGCCATTTAGAGTGGTCATGATAACTTCACCATTCTCCACCATTTCATCTACCACTTCTAGTTGTTCCTTAATCTGGGAGACCCTAGAAAAATAAGATTGAATGGTTTCTCCATTCTGAAACTTTACTCCTTTCAATTGGTTTCGTAGGGTCATCTTCCGATTTATGTTCTTCCCTTCAAATAGCTTGGTCAAAGATTCAAACATCTCCTTGGGTGTCTTTAGAGAAGACACATGGGGTATGAGATAGTATTTGATAAAATCAACAATGATTCTCTTTGCCTTGACCAAGTTCTTCTTATGCATCACTTTAGCCTCTTCATCCTCTGGGATAGGGATCTCTTCTTTTATATATGAGTCCAACTCATTCTCTTCCAGGATTAACCCAATCCTATACTTCCAAGCTCGGAAGTTATCAGCCCCTTCAAGCTTATCCTCAAGATTGGTGTGGTAAGACATCTTAAAGAGTACCTCAAATGGAAATAGAAAAGATTTAGGTCTTACCACTTGAAATGTTGAAAACTGGATCTGGTCCCGGATTAGGGTTTGTCAAAAAAACCCTAAATATTCAAGATGTGAATTTCAACTTTCTGAAAGGATAGAAATATGCGCCTTGATGAGCTGATCAACTTGGTGTATTCAGAATTTGAGATCAGCAAAGCTTTACCCTTCATATTTGTCTTTTTGTCCTCCCGGGTTCATTAGGGAGAGCCCTGAATTAGGGTTTGAGTTTCCCGGAGATCTACCCAGCCACAAATCTCGATCCAAAGCTCTAAACTTCGATTTTTGCAAGCAACTTCCAGCTAGGTCTTCAAATTTCAGAAATTCCTATTTTTGTGGAAACCCTAATTTTTAGGGCCAAATATGAACATGCTCAGAATTGAATTATGATTGGACAGATAGATTCGCCTTGATGAGTAGAGTCAATCTACTATACGGCTTTTCCAAAAACTATGGAGAGCAACCGAATAAACAAGAAACTCAAGTTTCCGTTACTGCAAAATGTCTTCTTCTAAGGTTAGCTCTCATACCATGTTAAATTTTGAGCATTAATTCACAATACTCTAGGATCTTCACTGATAGAATAACATATATAGTATATCAATGCATAACAATCACAATAAGCATGGCAAGCATCACAAGAATCAAAAGCATGAGAGACAAGAGACACAGAGTTTCCGTGGGGAAAACCCTAAGGTGAAAAACCCCACAACTTTCTCAGAGATAGAGAGAGCAATGGCTCAACCAAAGTACAACCAAAATACACTAAGATAGTCTCCTAGTAGCAGATGATCCTCCTCCTCACTAGTGCACCACTTTCTGAGTGAGAGAAGTGTGAGTTTCCTAGTGATCCAACTAGAGATCTCTCGATCTCTATTTATACTACTCTGTTTGCCCAGTTACACTATGGGGCCGACTTGTCTAGCTTGGTACATCCACAATATAATATATATTTCAGGGCTGACCCCACACATGGTGGTCTAATAACCCATCGCCAAGTACACACACTTGTGACACTTGTCAATACACATGATGGCACTTCCTTATAGAGGAATAACACATCTCTTATAAGGGTACAATAAATATATATGAAATACATAGATGAAATGCATTCCGAAGTTACATATACATCAACATGGCCACCATGGACAGGTCCATAATGGCCATGTGGACCCGTGGGAGGCAGCGGAATCTAAGTCCTCTCGTCGGTCTGGGTTCCGTGGCCCCGGGGCAATTCGTCCAAGTGTCCCTGAACGACCATCACTGAGCAAAACCCTAGCTCCGGAAATGGCTCGTTGGAACTGCTTCCGGGTCTTGGGGGGACGCTGTGGGGGGTCCCCTAGTTGAAACCCGCCGTCTCGGACCCACCGGAATTGACGGATTCACGAACCGAGCCACGGTTCGGGTGCTACGAGCATTCTAGTCGGGCACCCCAGGGCCGTTCAGGTACACTTGGAGGAATTATCCCAGGGCCACGAAACCCAAACCAATGAGAGGACTTGGATTTTGTCACCTCCCACAGGTCCATGTGGCCATTGTGGATCTGTCCACGGTGGCCACGCACACCTGGGGGCCTCCAGACGAGAAATGCATCCCTTGAGAAAATATGGAATGGCCATCACTGAGCAAAACCCTAGCTCCGGAGATGGCTCGTTGGAACCGCTTCCAGGTCTTGGGGGGATGCTATGGGGGGAACCCTAGCTAAAACCCGTCGCCCCGGACCCACCGGAATCGACGGATTCACCAACCAAGCTACGTTTGGGTGCTACGGGCATTCTAGTCGGGCACCCTAGGGCCGTTCAGGGACACTTGGAGGAATTGCTCCGGGGCCACGGAACCCAAACCGACCAGAGGTGTCACAACCCAAAATTTCCGAAAAATTTAAAATTTTTTATGATAGCAATAAATGTTATTAATTTGCATTCCTTGATCTATTTGTTTAATTAACTGATCATGATCTTGTCTAAATACTCTGTCATAATACTAATGTGAGTTTTTGATTTCAGTTATTGATTGTCTTTGTTCTTAAACTTCAAAGGGAGAACTAGCCATAGCTGACTGGCTTACTTAGCTTTCAAGCTAATGCATAATCCGCCCTTTTTCCGCAGGTTTACAGGTAAAGTATGGATCATTGTAAATGAATTTTTATAAGCATAAAAGTTCCTTTCACTGTACTATAAAGCTCAGAGAAGATTTAACTATCCTTACCGGTTGTCACGTGTAAGACGGTAGAGTTCCTTTTCTATAATCTTCATGAAATTTATGCTTGATAGATAGTTAATAGTCTGCAAGAAATGATTACTACTATTCTGGATAATATAAGATAAGCATTTCGATGAATTACAGTCTCGTTGACATTATCATTGCGTTGTGAAAATGTCTCTTAGTTAATGTTGGTTAAAGTCACTAGATCATGTTATTTGTAGCCTTTTCATCGTGTACATGACATAACGCTAGCATTGTGTAATGTTCCGTCAACTATTAGTTTTCGACTATGGCTGTAACCCTTATCAATGGCATGAAAATTATAGTTTATGATACATCGTCAACCTAATAATTTGTATGATTATACTAAGCTTAAATCATGCCTAAAATCTTTGTTCCTTTGTTTTTAATCCACGTCCAATGTATGGAAACATATAGATGAGTTTATATCCCTATATCACAAGACTAAAAGTTATTGTTCTTATCTTTGATTGTAAAAAGGGTAATGGAAGAATTATGATAGTAATACCTTGTAGATAAACTATTCATTCATTTGTATTAGCCAAGGTAATATTTAATTATCACAATGATGAGGAACTCTCGTTGAATTTGACCATACCACCTTTTAAATGATTGTAGGGGAAGATATTATGTACCTTAGGAAACTTTCGATGGCCCGGTTTCAAGACATGCACTATACAATGATAGTGTCTCCATCATAGTGAAATATCCTTACTATGAATAAAGCTTTCATCCATGCAATGATTTAAATTTGATGAGCAAATAATTCGAAATGCAGTTTTGAACTTTAGAAAGTTGACCCATGGCAAGTTAAAAATCTTAAGGCTACATGGATGGCTCTCGTCCTTGTATTTGATGATATAAATGGCTTGTCTGAAACCCTACCTGGTCATTCCCTCTGCCTGCGGGCTCGGTTACATGAGGAAACCCTTCTGGTCTGAGTTTGTTCCTTATGGCACTGTAAGTTGTAATTTCTCCTATGGCTATAGTCATGGAGTTTACTCCTTGTATGCTTTGTATGTCTGTAAGCTCCTCGTGTGGTTTATAAGTCTGTAGACTCTGCTACAGGCGTCCCTTACATTCGTTGGGCATCTTGGTTATCGTTTTACTGTTACTGAAGTTATCAGTCGTATGCTGCTCACAGCCTTCCACTTATTGCTTGTGTGATTTAGAGTTAGGGTTTTCAAAAGTCGATTTCTGTGCAATGGTGGTGTCCTGGGGTTCGTATCTCCCATAATGGTTTATCCCTGGAATGAGGGTATTGTTTGTATGATTCATGGTCACGGCTTTCATGTGAAAGGAAAACTTGGAGTTTTTCTGGCCCATCCTTCTGATGATTAAGATGAGGTTTTCTACCTTGCTCAACTCGTGGCTACCAAGTTGTTCACTGGGTTTGCTTCCTCCGATCATTGCTGGTAAGAATTATCAATTGTTTCGTAAATTTTCAGTTTGAAAAAGATTGTTTATATTAAAATAAATGTTGACCACAACTCGTCAACTTGTAATGTGTAGGCTTTAACCTCTCCTGAAGGCTGAAGGTGTACGAGGCTTCAACATCTAGCACTGGCTCCTACCGGGTAAGCCTGGTTATACCATGGCTGTTTCTCCCTTTGATAGTTTGGCTGGTTAGGGTTGTGTCTGGGAAGACCACCTTTGTGACTGGTTGTTGTCGTGTTATGAACATGATTGCGGTCATATGTAATATTCTTGTTTTGGCTTACAGTAGATAGGGTTTGTATACACAGTCGTGAATAAGAGGAACATGCTATGGCTCAGTCTGTCATGACGGCCTTGGGGTTTTTATTTATCACTGTATTTTTGAAAGAATAGGGTTATCACCCAACTCTGTAGAAGTTAATTAAATAGTGAATGTTGGCCTGCAAAGTGGCCATATACTGTCTGCGTTTCCCTTAATGAACACAATGTACAGTTATAGGATTGTTTAAGTTTCTCGGATACTTTCAGAGAAATAATATCTCGGCTGTAGGTGATGGCAACGTCTTAACTCTCAGCGTTTTCTTTGGTTTGGTGTGTGGAATGATAGTGATAGAGTTCACTAACCCTTACCGTGATAGGCCAATTTAATGTATGGATAACCCTGGAGAATTGGGGTTCTCACCCAGGTTGAAATATATAAAAGAAAAATATGAAAAGTGTTCAAGCTCTGTTGATCTCTTTCTTGGCTGGGAACGAGTTGTTATAAATATTTTTTTTGTTAATGTTTTCATACTGTAGTAAATGTCTCCTTGTTAATAACTAAATTAGGGTTTGATTTTGAAATGCCATCAATGGCTGAGTTCAATGATAACTCTGTGTGCACTATGATGTTTGAACTATTATTATGGTAGCATCCTGACGATGTTGTGTATTACATGAGGAATGAGCTCGATAATGAGCAGAAACTATACGTTGTGATAATGGAAAGATTTTGACAAAAGAAAATAAAATTTCTATGTTGTAAAGGCTCGGCTTCGAGCTAGTTATTATGTTTGTCTTTTAAATTCCTTCTGCCCTATGGTTAATAACTCTGTCAAACTCTGCTGTTAATTTCTTGGTTGTAATAACGATAGAGACAGGTTTTGAATAAAACATCTTTGTCACGATCTTTGTTTATAATTTAATTGTTTATTTTGGCTAAGATTCTGTTTTAAAAAAAAAATAGGTAATGAGTTTTAATGATGTGGATATACTGCTATTTGAATTCTATACTGAGACAAAATCAATTCAACTCTGATCTGACCGTAAATAAATAAATTTACTAACATAAATCTGTTCACCTATCCTTGGTACAGATAATAACCTATATACTTATTTAACTAAATCACGAGACAGATACAAACCGGTATGCTTGTTCAGCTAGGGTTTGTACCTGTTTAAACTATCTATGAAAAAGATTTACTGTGATTATAGAGTTGTCTATGACTCTGTTCCTATAATTGTTTTAACAAGTGTATTTACAGGAATATTTACTGTAAAAATAATCTATACGTAACTATTTAACTATTGAAAATAAACCAATGTAAAATCACCAAAATATTCTATTACTGTAATAATAACAAAACATATTCTGTGTAAAACAATTACTCGATCTATAGTGATAAATAGGGAATTTCTAAGACATACTAGTTCTGCAGATTATATCTAATAACAATACAGAGATGCTAACTTTACTGAAATAAATCCTGTTCAAACACAGATGAGATTGTCTTATTCTACATTTAAATTTATTCAATAAACAGCAGGAAAAAGTGACAGAACCTGTGTCAATGGTAGACAATAACAGCAATGGGAGGCTGTTCCTCCCTACCAATTCCTGGAGAGTGCCTAGACATCACTTCTCAGGACCCCCGAGCTTGCTCTGGTCTAACTGGCTGGAACTAGGTACAGCCAACAATTCCCTCAGCCAAAGCAGCTACACTGGAACCAAGTTACTGCAACTTCCTGACTCAAAACACTTCCTTACTGTTTTTCCCACTTCCTCAATGGGACTCCTGAATAGCATTCACCTGAATGTATTCTCCCTCCAGAACTTTCATGAACCCCCAGCTCAGTTCATTGAGTACTATTTAAAAGATTGCCTAGGTCTTAGTTGGGTTAACTGTCATTAATGAGCCACCTACTCAGATTCCACTTTCTTGGGGAATCATGACCCCAAAATATAGGGAAGTTGCCACCTGCAACTTAGGAAGTGTTTGAGGATGCTGCCACTTGTCTTTTGTCTTTCCACCTAGTTCCATCAACCAGTTAGACCAGTAACCTCTTTTAACAGCTCTCCCATGCTGTTGTCTCTATAATTTATTTATTAATAATAAATTATTCAGAATTTACATTCCATTTCTGGTGACTCTGCTGAGTCATCACTTCCTACTTAGCATTAAATTTAACATAATGTCTCAGGAATATTAATAAAATAATTACATTATTTTTGCAAAATTGGGGTATGTGACATACACACCCCCTTAAAATGTAACATCGTCCTCGATGTTACTTATTCTTCATCTTCAGTCACCTGCTGGAATAGATGTGGGTATGCTTCCCGCATCTTACTTTCCAGTTCGCAAGTAGCTTCTTCAGGACTAAGGTGCTTCCATTGCACCTTCAGCTGTCCAATTATGAGGTTCCGCAGAGTAATTTCCCTCCTCCTGAGGATACAATCCGGTTCCACCAGAACTTCCCCTTCTGGTTCTACCTGTACAATGTTCCAGTCAATAACATGAGTAGCATCATGAACATACTTTTTCAGAACAGAGATATGAAAAACATTGTGTACTTGTAAATTTGGTGGTAATGCTAGCTGGTACGCAACTTGACCAATCCTAGATAAAATTTCAAATGGACCACAGTAACGTGGCGCTAATTTTGCACAACTTCCTAGTCTTAGGGAGCTCTTCTTTGTCCTTACCTTGATGAACACATGTTCACCTACCTGGAACTCTTTAGGAGTTCTTTTCAAATTTGCTTAACTCTTTTGCCGATCCTGGGCAATCTTCAAATTTACCTGCACTTGTTTCACAATCTGTTCCATCTCTTTTAATAAATCAGGTCCCAACACTAACCTGTCTACGGGATTAGTCCAAGAGATAGGAGTGTTACATTTACGTCCATACAAAATTTCAAAAGGACTAAACTTAGCTGATGATTTATAACTGTTATTGTATGCAAATTCTGCTAAATGTAAATAATCCTCCCATTTACCTGGTTGATCTTTAACATACATCCTTAGCAAATCTTCTAATACCTGATTAACCCTTTCAGTTTGTCCGTCCGTCTGAGGATGGAAGGAGGTGCTGAAATTCAAAGTTGTGTTTAATCCTTTAAACAAAGATCTCCAAAAATTCCCTGTGAATTTAGGATCCCTGTCTGATATAATAACTTTTGGAATACCGTGTAACCGAAAAATCTGTTTTAGAAAGATGTCTGCTATGTTTGCAGCCTTGTATGTGGTTTTAATAGGAATAAAGTGTGCCGATTTACTTAATTTATCCACCGCTACCATAATTGAATCATTCTGATGTTGATTTTTGGGTAATCCCGTAATGAAATCTAAACTAATTATCTCCCACTTCCAGTTAGGAATAGGTAAAGGTTGGAGCAACCCAGCTGGATGTTGGTGTTCTGTTTTCACTTGTTGGCAGTCCAAACATCTAGCTAAATACTCGGTTGTTTCAGATTTCATATTAGGCCAAAAATATTCTTTTCTCAACATGGTGACAGTCTTTTGGTAGCCTGGATGCCCTGAGTAAGGGGTTTTATGAATTTCATCCAGAATTAACAGTTTAACTTTAGATGCATTCGGAACATACAGCTTGTCTTTAAACAATAAAAATCCATCTTCATTCAGAATATATCCTTTTATCACACTTTCTGTAGGTTGTTCTTTGGCTGCAGCTTGTAAATGCTGATAATTTTCATCTGATTTTATCCCTTCAGCCAATTGTTCATTTAAATCAGAGGTATAGGTGCTGCTAGCTGATACAAAATTCAGCTTCGCATTTCTGCTCAAGGCATCAACCACCTTATTTTCCTTTCCTTTTATGTGTTGAATTTCAAAATCGTATTCACTTAAGAATGCCAACCACCTGGCTTGTCTTGCATTTAAATTAGGCTGATCTAAAAGGTATTTCAGACCCTTATTATCAGTCAGTAAAGTGAATTTTCTACCTATTAAGTGGTGTCGCCACATTTTTAAAGCATGGATAACAACAGCTAATTCTAAGTCATAAGTGGCATAATTCTTTTCATTAATTTTCAGCTTCCTAGATTCATAGGCAATGACATGTCCCTCCTGAGTCAACACTCCGCCTAAACCATCATTACAAGCGTCGGTGCAAACCATGAAATCTTTATTTGGATCCTCTATTCTGAGAATAGGCGCAGTTGTCAATAAAGTTTTAAGTTTCTTAAAGCTTTCTTCACACTTTACGTTCCAATCAAACTTCTTGCCTTTCTTTTGCAAGGAAGTGATTGGGTTGGCTATTTTTGAAAAACCTTCAATAAATCTCCGATAGTAACTAGTAATTCCCATGAAGGATCTAACATCTGTTACATCTTTTGGTACCGGCCATTCTTCAATTGCCCGAATCTTTTCAGGATCGACTGAAATCCCTTCCTTGGTGACTACGTGTCCTAAGTACTGGATTTCGTCTTTAAATAAATCACACTTGCTGAACTTCGCAAAGAGCTGCTGCTCTCTTAGTTCTTGTAAGACTATACGTAAGTGTTCTTTATGCTCCTCTTCATTCTTAGAATAGACTAAAATGTCATCGATGAATACGACAACAAATTTATCTAAGTACTTATGCATTATGTTATTCATTAAGCACATAAAGTCAGCTGGGGCATTAGTAAGCCCAAATGGCATTACGACAAATTCGTAATGTCCGTACCTTGTTCTAAAAGCTGTTTTGAAAATGTCTTCTTCTTTAATCCTCACCTGATGATAACTTGATCTTAGGTCTATCTTAGAGAACACCGTAGCTCCACGTAGCTGATCAAACAGATCATCTATGCGAGGCAACGGATATCTGTTTTTAATCGTCATCTTGTTCAGTTGACGGTAATCTATGCAAAGTCGCATAGTTCCGTCCTTCTTTTTAACAAAAATTACTGGTGCTCCCCAAGGGGATACACTGGGTCGAATGTAATTTTTGTCTATTAACTCCTTTAACTGAGTTTTCAATTCGTTAAGCTCCAAAATATTCATGCGATACGGGGCTTTTGAACTGGGGACAACACCTGGTACCAGCTCAATTGTAAAGTCCAGCTCCCTTTTAGGAGGTAGTTCTGGGATTTCCTCCGGAAAAACATCTATAAATTCATTGACTACAGGGATGTTCTCTACTGTATTCTTGTTGTTTTCAGACTTATCTGTCTCATCTGTAATAGTTACAGCATAGGTCTTGCACCCTTTTCTGACTGCCCTTTTAAGTTGTAAGGCAGAAATCTGCCTAACTACTATTTTCCTAGGAATACCCCTAACAGTTACAGGCTGTCCATTACTGTTTACACATCTAAAAGTTTTTTCAAAACAGTTTAAAACTACTCTATGCTGTTCCAACCAGTCCATTCCGATAAGTATGTCATAAGAGGCAAGTGGCAAGACGTTTAGTTTAACTGTAGTTCTAAAATCATTCATATTTAAGATACATTCTTTTACATAACAGTTTACTTTCCTTTTTTCCCCAGTAGCTAGTTGTACAGACCAAGAATTATCAAATCTTTCAACAGTTAAATTACATCTTTCTACTAGCTGGGGTGAAATATAACTAAGACTAGCACCTGGATCTATTAAAATAGTTACAGGGGTTTTATTAATCATACCTCCTACTTCCACCATGGAAGTTTGATAGTCAGCTTGGCGGTTTTCCAACGCTGCATTGATTCGGGGCATAGTCCCTGCAAAGTCTCCAACAGTCATTTCATCTTGAACAGTATGAATATTGCTAATTTGTTTCTTTCTATTTGGGCAAACAGAAGCATAATGTGGGCCATTACACTCCCAGCACTTAACAGGTTCCTTTCGCTCAAAATTTTTGGTGTAGTTTCCATGATTGTTAGGAGCCTCCTTGCTGCTTTTGAAATTGTTGGAATGACTGGCAGCTCCATTTTTGTTTCCCTGGAAGCTTTTACCATTAAAGTGGTTTCCGTTTTTGCTATTCTTGAAACTTTTATGGGAGGCAAACTCCTTTTTCTTGTACTCGATCTGATTGCTGTTCTTTTTGGCTTTCCAGCTGGCTATCCCCTCTTTCTTTTTATTCTGTTCATAACAGAAATTAGCTTTTCGCATAGCTTCTTCCAGTGTTTTGGGGTTGTCATATTCAATTCTGTCCTTGATATGATATGGCAGACAGCTAAGAAACCGCTGTATTTTTGGTTTCTCTTCGACAAAATACGGCACATACCGTAACAGACTTAAGAACTTACTGTTTAAGTCCTTCATCGTCATAGAACCTAGCTTTAGTTCATAAAATTCCTTGGCCCTGTCTTCATAGTACTGTTCAGACAGAAATTTCTTCTTGAAGTATCTTTTAAAAGTAGTCCAATTAACTTATTTTTCTTTAATCCCCTTGACCCTTTTCAGATCTTGCCACCATATGTCCGCCTTTCCAGAAAGGTTGTAGATGGCCATTCGTGCCTTCAGCTGATTCGAATAGTTATAAATCTGGAAATATTTTCTCATCCTGGATAACCAGGATTCTGCTTCTTCTCCTGTTTCAGATTCGCCATTGAAAGTTGGGGGTTTTATCTTCTTAAACTCCCCGGAAATCTCTTCATAAGGCCTGTACTTTTTCCTTCTGTTATACAGCTCAGCTTCACTGCTGTCACTAGTAGTGCGGTAACTGTGTTGTTCCCTTCTTTCTTCAGATGATGAACTGCTGTCAGATTTAGCTGGTTTCATCCTTTTAGGCCCTCTTGGATGACTAGCTTCTTCTGAGTCAGCTCGTTTGCTCCTTCCTTCTATCTGAAATTTTTCTATCAATAGATGATTTAACTGCTCTTGAGTTTTTAGAATCCTTTCATTATCCTTCTTGACGGTTTCTATCTCTGTCTTTAAACCTTTTATGGTCTGCATCAGCTCAGTGGTGTGAGCAATTACCTCTTCTGTCTCAGGTTCTCTTGACATCTGTCTTGTCACAATGTTTGGAGATTCCTGTTCAGCATATTATTCTAGCTTTTCCATACCTGCCTGTCGGATTCCGAAAAGAAATTTTCTGCTATGTCTTTATGAAACAGAAATTATAAGTTAGTACATAACACAATTTAAAATTTTATTGTTATTTGCACTATTCTGCGGAAATTAGTGGAGCCATAAGAAGGCCTAGTGTCTGAACCATGCTCTGATACCACATGTCACAACCCGAAATTTCTGAAAAATTTAAAATTTTTTATGATAGCAATAAATGTTATTAATTTGCATTCCTTGATCTGTTTGTTTAATTAACTGATCATGATCTTGTCTAAATACTCTGTCATAATACTAATGTGAGTTTTTGATTTCAGTTATTGATTGTCTTTGTTCTTAAACTTCAAAGGGAGAACTAGCCATAGCTGACTGGCTTACTTAGCTTTCAAGCTAATGCATAATCCGCCCTTTTTCCGTAGGTTTACAGGTAAAGTATGGATCATTGTAAATGAATTTTTATAAGCATAAAAGTTCCTTTCACTGTACTATAAAGCTCAGAGAAGATTTAACTATCCTTACCGGTTGTCACGTGTAAGACGGTAGAGTTCCTTTTATATAATCTTCATGAAATTTATGCTTGATAGATAGTTAATAGTCTGCAAGAAATGATTACTACTATTCTGGATAATATAAGATAGGCATTTCGATGAATTACAGTCTCGTTGACATTATCATTGCGTTGTGAAAATGTCTCTTAGTTAATGCTGGTTAAAGTCACTAGATCATGTTATTTGTAGCCTTTTCATCGTGTACATGACATAACGATAGCATTGTGTAATGTTCCGTCAACTATTAGTTTTCGACTATGGCTGTAACCCTTATCAATGGCATGAAAATTGGAGTTGTGATAACTATAGCGATGTACTGCTATATTCATTTATAGTTTATGATACATCGTCAACCTAATAATTTGTATGATTATACTAAGCTTAACTCATGCCTAAAATCTTTGTTCCTTTGTTTTTAATCCACGTCCAATGTATGGAAACATATAGATGAGTTTATATCCCTATATCACAAGACTAAAAGTTATTGTTCTTATCTTTGATTGTAAAAAGGGTAATGGAAGAATTATGATAGTAATACCTTGTAGATAAACTATTCATTCATTTGTATTAGCCAAGGTAATATTTAATTATCACAATGATGAGGAACTCTCGTTGAATTTGACCATACCACCTTTTAAATGATTGTAGGGGAAGATATTATGTACCTTAGGAAACTTTCGATGGCCCGGTTTCAAGACATGCACTATACGATGATAGTGTCTCCATCATAGTGAAATATCCTTACTATGAATAAAGCTTTCATCCATGCAATGATTTAAATTTGATGAGCAAATAATTCGAAATGCAGTTTTGAACTTTAGAAAGTTGACCCATGGCAAGTTAAAAATCTTAAGGCTACGTGGATGGCTCTCGTCCTTGTATTTGATGATATAAATGGCTTGTCCGAAACCCTACCTGGTCATTCCCTCTGCTTGCGGGCTCGGTTACATGAGGAAACCCTTCTAGTATGAGTTTGTTCCTTATGGCACTGTAAGTTGTAATATCTCCTATGGCTATAGTCATGGAGTTTACTCCTTGTATGGTTTGTAAGTCTGTAAGCTCCTCGTGTGGTTTATAAGTCTGTAGACTCTGCTACAGGCATCCCTTACATTCGTTCGGCATCTTGGTTATCGTTTTACTGTTACTGAAGTTATCAGTCGTATGCTGCTCACAGCCTTCCACTTATTGCTTGTGTGATTTAGAGTTAGGGTTTTCAAAAGTCGATTTCTGTGCAATGGTGGTGTCATGGGGTTCGTATCTCCCATAATGGTTTATCCCTGGAATGAGGGTATTGTTTGTATGATTCCTGGTCACGGCTTTCATGTGAAAGCTAAACTTGGAGTTTTTCTGGCCCATCCTTCTGATGATTAAGATGAGGTTTTCTACCTTGCTCAACTTGTGGCTACCAAGTTGTTCACTGGGTTTGCTTCCTCCGATCATTGCTGGTAAGAATTATCAATTGTTTCATAAATTTTCAGTTTGAAAAAGATTGTTTATATTAAAATAAATGTTGACCACTACTCATCAACATGTAATGTGCAGGCTTTAACCTCTCCTGAAGGCTGAAGGTGTACGAGGCTTCAACATCTAGCGCTGGCTCCTACCGGGTAAGCCTGGTTATACCATGGCTGTTTCTCCCTTTGATAGTTTGGCTGGTTAGGGTTGTGTCTGGGAAGACCACCTTTGTGACTGGTTGTTGTCGTGTTATGAACATGATTGCGGTCATATGTAATATTCTTGTTTTGGCTTACAGTAGATAGGGTTTGTATACACAGTCGTGAATAAGAGGAACATGCTATGGCTCAGTCTGTCATGACGGCCTTGGGGTTTTTATTTATCACTGTATTTTTGAAAGAATAGGGTTATCACCCAGCTCTATAGAAGTTAATTAAATAGTGAATGTTGGCCTGCAAAGTGGCCATATACTGTCTGCGTTTCCCTTAATGAACACAATGTACAGTTATAGGATTGTTAAGTTTCTCGGATACTTTCAGAGAAATAATATCTCGGCTGTAGGTGATGGCAACGTCTTAACTCTCAGCGTTTTCTTTGGTTTGGTGTGTGGAATGATAGTGATAGAGTTCACTAACCCTTACCGTGATAGGCCAATTTAATGTATGGATAACCCTGGAGAATTGGGGTTCTCACCCAGGTTGAAATATATAAAAGAAAAATATGAAAAGTGTTCAAGCTCTGTTGATCTCTTTCTTGGCTGGGAACGAGTTGTTATAAATATTTTTTTTGTTAATGTTTTCATACTGTAGTAAATGTCTCCTTGTTAATAACTAAAGTAGGGTTTGATTTTGAAATGCCATCAATGGATGAGTTCAATGATAACTCTGTGTGCACTATGATGTTTGAACTATTATTATGGTAGCACCCTGACGATGTTGTGTATTACATGAGGAATGAGCTCGATAATGAGCAGAAACTATACTTTGTGATAATGGAAAGATTTTGAAAAAAAGAAAATAAAATTTCTATGTTGTAAAGGCTCGGCTTCGAGCTAGTTATTATGTTTGTCTTTTAAATTCCTTCTGCCCTATGGTTAATAACTCTATCAAACTCTGCTGTTAATTTCTTGGTTGTAATAACGATAGAGATAGGTTTTGAATAAAACATCTTTGTCACGATCTTTGTTTATAATTTAATTGTTTATTTTGGCTAAGATTTTGTTTTAAAAAAAATAGTAGGTAATGAGTTTTAATGATGTGGATATACTGCTATTTGAATTCTATACTGAGACAAAATCAATTCAACTCTGATCTGACCGTAAATAAATAAATTTACTAACATAAATCTGTTCACCTATCCTTGGTACAGATAATAACCTGTATACTTATTTAACTAAATCACGAGACAGATACAAACCGGTATGCTTGTTCAGCGAGGGTTTGTACCTGTTTAAACTATCTATGAAAAGGATTTACTGTGATTATAGAGTTGTCTATGACTCTGTTCCTATAATTGTTTTAACAAGTGTATTTACAGGAATATTTACTGTAAAAATAATCTATACGTAACTATTTAACTATTGAAAATAAACCAATGTAAAATCACCAAAATATTCTATTACTGTAATAATAACAAAACATATTCTGTATAAAACAATTACTCGATCTATAGTGATAAATAGGGAATTTCTAAGACATACTAGTTCTGCAGATTCTATCTAATAACAATACAGAGATGCTAACTTTACTGAAATAAATCTTGTTCAAACACAGATGAGATTGTCTTATTCTACATTTAAATTTATTCAATAAACAGCAGGAAAAAGTGACAGAACCTGTGTCAATGGTAGACAATAACAGCAATGGGAGGCTGTTCCTCCCTACCAATTCCTGGAGAGTGCCTAGACAGCACTTCTCAGGACCCCCGAGCTTGCTCTGGTCTAACTGGATGGAACTAGGTATAGCCAACAATTCCCTCAGCCAAAGCAGCTACACTGGAACCAAGTTACTGCAACTTCCTGACTCAAAATACTTCCTTACTGTTTTTCCCACTTCCTCAATGGGACTCCTGAATAGCATTCACCTGAATGTATTCTCCCTCCAGAACTTTCATGAACCCCCAGCTCAGTTCATTGAGTACTATTTAAAAGATTGCCTAGGTCTTAGTTGGGTTAACTGTCATTAATGAGCCACCTGCTCAGATTCCACTTTCTTGGGGAATCATGACCCCAAAATATAGGGAAGTTGCCACCTGCAACTTAGGAAGTGTTTGAGGATGCTGCCACTTGTCTTTTGTCTTTCCACCTAGTTCCATCAACCAGTTAGACCAGTAACCTCTTTTAACAGCTCTCCCATGCTGTTGTCTCTATAATTTATTTATTAATAATAAATTATTCAGAATTTACATTCCATTTCTGGTGACTCTGCTGAGTCATCACTTCCTACTTAGCATTAAATTTAACATAATGTCTCAGGAATATTAATAAAATAATTACATTATTTTTGCAAAATTGGGGTATGTGACAAGAGGACTTGGATTTCTTCACCTCCCACAGGTCCACGTGGCCATTGTGGACCTGTTCACAGTGGTCACGCATGCCCGGGGGCCTCCAGACGAGAAATGCACCCCTTGAGCGAATCTGGATGGCCCTCATTGAGCAAAACCCTAGCTCCAGAGATGGCTCGTTGGCAACGCTTCTGGGTCTTCGGGGGGCACTGTTTGGGGTCCCCTAATTGAAAACCGTCGTCCTGGAGCCACTGGAATTGACGGATTCACGAACAGAGACATGGTTTGGGTGCTACGGGCATTCTAGTCGGGAACCCCGAGGCCGTTCAGGGACACTTGGAGGAATTGCCCCGGGGCCACAGAACCCATACCGAAGAGAGGTCTTGGATTCCGTCACCTCCCACCAGTCCATGTGGCCATTGTGGACCTGTCCACGGTGGCCACGCACGCCCGGGTTTCTCCAGACGAGAAATGCACCCGTTGAGTGAATCTGGATGGCCCTCACGAAGCAAAACCCTAGCTCCGGAGATGGCCCATTGGCACCGCTTCTGGGTCTTCGGGGGGCGCTGTGGGGGGTACCCTAGCTAAAACCCGCTGTCCTTGACCCACCGAAATTGACAAATTCACTAACCGAGCCACGGTTCGGGTGCTATGAGAATTATAGTCGGGGTGCTATGAGAATTCTAGTCGGGCACCCCGGGGCCATTCAGCGACACCTTGGCACAATTAACTTGGCCCATTGACTTGGCCCAATTACTCGTGGATGCAGGCTGGAGAAAATTCAGGGAGCCTCCTACCCTAATGATGTTGCCACCTTCATCCACTAGGGGAATATTCTTGCAAATACTAGTAAGCTCTTCGGGCCAGACGTAGTTATTTGCAGATGAATAGTGCAAAAAATGTGCAGTGGTGATAACAAGTTTATTGTCTGTCGAGTCTAATACTACATCTAGGAGCCGCTTAGAAAACTTTGAGATAGAAAGCTCTGTAATTTTAGGATACTGATTCAACCACTCATACAGTTTCTCACCTTCTCGAGGATCTAAATTTATAACTTCCTTCTGGGTAGATTCAGGCATGGAATAATATTTGGCGGCACTTCCAAGCTCCCCGGACCATTTGGTCAGCCACAATATGTGCGACTCCTTTGACGAAAGATAAATTCTGGTGTAGACGGCAGCATTTGATACACTAGCCAGATCAATGTTGTTGGAAGAACTTACATATTTCAACAAAGGAGCGTTTTGCAGGTGACTTGAAAATCCCTTCCAATTTTCAGCAATAAAACAAAGAAGTTCAACGTACATATTTTCAGGCAAGCTTGTCAACCAATCAGACAACCAAATACAGGGAGATAACCAGGCCCAAAAAATTTAAGCTATTATAAAACTCTTGTTTATCAAGATAAGGATGGACTATGTGTGCATTACGAGGAATATGATAGGGAAGGTACCTATAGACCCAAGTTTTCGATGATAGAGGTGAATTACCACTTACCATAGCATGAAATGCTGAACAAAGGGCTAATGGAACACAACGAAGGATTCCCTGGTTCCACTTGTTATTGAAAATGATACTTTGTCTTGATGAAACCAGTAAAAAATATGCCTGTATTATAAATGGAAATCCTGTTACAATTTTCGTCAGAAGAAAAGCATAGATACCTACAGCCGCCATATTTCCTTCTCTAAACCGCTCACCCATCAGAGAGTGCAATTTTTGCACATGGGGGTCAACTCTACAAAATCGTTCGTCGGGCACTTATGTGACCATTGTGGACCTGTCCACGGTGGCCACGCACGCCCGCGGGCCTCGAACGAGAAATGGCCCCCTTTAGCGAATTTGGAATGGCCATCATTGAGCAAAACCCTAGCTCTGGAGATGGCTCGTTAGCACCGCTTCCGGGTCTTCGAGGGATGTTGTGGGGAGTCCCCTAGCTGAAACCCGTTGTCTTAGACCCACCAGAATCGATGGATTCGCGAACCGAGCCATGGTTCGAGTTCCACGAGCATTCTAGTTGGGCACCCCGGGGCCACATAACCCAACCCGACGAGAGGAATTGGATTTCGTCGCCTCCCATAGGTCCACATGGCCATTGTGGACCTATCCACAGTGGCCACGCATGCCCGGGGGCATCCGGACGAGAAATGGCCCCCTTGAGCAAATTTAGATGGCCCTCACATTGGGGTCAACTTTGGAAAATCATCCAGCAGGCACTTATGGATAGCATTCCCAGTCGGAACCTGCCTAGACACACCTACAAGACTCCTTGGAACTTGGTTTTGCTGCAAGGTTGGACTTCTATGCCCTCGGCAGGTATCGAGCAGGTGTCCCTGAAGCCCTTTTGGATGCGAGACGGAACAAGCCATGGAATGATGACCGTGGCTCGGATCGACGAACCGTTGAATCCGTTGGATTCAGGACACCAGGATATTGCCAGGGATGCTCCTCCCATGGCCCGGATGCCATCTTGTACATCCAAGATGGCATCTTGGAAACTAGGGTTTTGCTCAGTGAGGGAGTGTGCAATTTTTGCACACGGGGGTCAGCTATGCAAAATCGTCTACCGGGCACTTACAGCTAGTGTTCCCAACTGGAACCTACCTAGACACACCTGTAGGACTCCCCAGAGCCTGGGTTTACTGCATGGTTTGACTTCTATGCCCCCGACAGGTATCCAGCAGGTGTCTCTGAAGGCCTTTTGGATGCGAGACAGAACAAGTCATAGTAGGATGACCGTGGCTCCAATCGACGAACCATCGACTCCATTGGATTCAGGACACCGAGATAGTGCCAAGGGTGCCCCTCTCCTCCGGTCTCGTGGCCCCAATGCCATCTTGTAAGTCCATCTTGGAAACTAGGGCTTTTCTCAGTGAGGGAATGTGCAATTTTTGCACACGGGGGTCAACTCTGCAAAACCATCCGACGAACACTTATGATTATGATGATGGTGATGATGATGGTGATGATGATCATGATCGTGACGGTGATGGTCATGGTCATGGTGATGGTGATGAAGATGATGACGATGGAGAAGATGATGATGATGGAGATGTTGATGAGGAACCTAGAGTTAGAGTTAGAGTTAGAGTTAGGGTTAGAGTTAGAGTTAGTGATGATGATGGATATGGTGGTGATGATGAAGACGTTGATGATAATGGTGATGGTGACGGTGATAGTGATGGTGATGGTGATGGTGAGGATGAAGAAGATGGCTTAGTGATAGGGTTTGGGTGAGGGTTAGGGCTAGAGTTATAGAAGGAAATTGAATTATGGTTAGAGTTAGAGTTAATGATGACGATGAAGACATGATGATGATGGTGACGGTGATGGTGATGGTGATGGTGATGGTGAGGATGAAGAAGATGGCTTAGTGCTAGGGTTTGGGTGAGGGTTAGGTCTAGATTTATAGAAGGAAATTGAATTAGGGTTAGAGTTAGAGTTAATGATGATGATGAAGATGGTGGTGATGATGAAGACGTTGACGGTGATGGTAATGGTGATGGTGAGGATGAAGAAAATGGTTTAGTGCTAGGGTTTGGGTGAGGGTTAGGGCTAGAGTTAGAGTTAATGATGATGATGAAGACATGATGATGATGGTGACGGTGACGGTGATGGTGATGGTGATGGTGAGGATGAAGAAGATGGCTTAGTGCTAGGGTTTGGGTGAGGGTTAGGGCTAGAGTTATAGAAGGAAATTGAATTAGGGTTAGAGTTAGAGTTAATGATGATGATGAAGATGGTGGTGATTATGAAGACGTTGATGGTGATGGTGATGGTGATGGCGAGGATGAAGAAGATGGTTTAGTGCTAGGGTTTGGGTGAGGGTTAGGGCTAGAGTTATAGAAGGAAATTGAATTAAGGTTAGAGTTAGAGTTAATGATGATGATGAAGACATAATGATGATGGTGACGGTGATGGTGATGGTGATGGTGATGGTGAGGATGAAGAGGATGGTTTAGTGCTAGGGTTTGGGTGAGGGTTAGGGATAGAGTTATAGAAGGAAATTGAATTAGGGTTAGAGTTAGAGATGAAGATGGTGGTGATGATGAATACGTTGATGGTGATGGTGAGGATGAAGAAGATGGTTTAGTGCTAGGGTTTGGGTATCCTAAGAGTGTAAGACTCTAACTCTAGAGTGCCTTGTTTGCATGGATAAATGGGCCAACTAAGTGCACCTGTACTAGGATTATATGATGCATGCAAGTATGTATCCTCATAGAGATCTACCCCCATTAACTTAGACTGTAATCCTCATGTATGAGTGCCTAGGGAACTGCACTCTCTCACGGTGCATGCCAAACTAAATAAAACAAAAAATGCATAATTAGAACTGAACTGCTAATTTAGGAAAAACATCTAAACTGGAAATTAATGGAGAATGGCTCATGCATGCTCTCCCTATCTCTCTCATCCATAAATGCTAGTGCATCCCGTTACATCTTGTTTTCACACCAGAGTGGAAAAGTCCTAATCCTCTAATGCTACAAGTGAGACTTCCGAAGATGATTGCCACTGTCACCTTAGAAAAGATTTTCCCAAGTTTTAGGCCTACTTTAAAGGCCAATGGAGGCTTCTAGATCAAGGATGGAGAAAAGGTCTTAGGATTTCAAACTTGTTTGAAGATTAAGATGTGTTTTCCATTAAGTTAAAGTCCCATGTGAGTGCTTAATTCAGAAAGTTGCAAGTGAATTAATCCAATAGACACCTTTCAGAAATAAATATTTGCTCGTGTGTAAAATGAAAGATCATTCATGGATAAATAAAGATATTCACAAAACTTCAATCAACAATGAAACATAATGTTGTAGAATCAAAATTCACATTAAAACATGTTGGCTTATTTCCCAAAATCATCCGTAAATGATATTATCTAATCATGCCAAGGTTATAGTTATTAGTTTACGATTGATTATTGAATGAGACCCTCTTGGAGAGAGTAAAATATTTGCAAGAGGGTGTTACCCAATCTATTAAGGGTCCAACTAGGTTGTAGTGATTTGAATCACTTCAATAAAGATGGCTGAAATCTTATCTTCACAAAATTAATTAATTAAATGTTTTTCCATATGATCCATGAGCATATAAATATAAAAAGATGTGCTGGAAATAAAATCAGTAAACCACTTGCATAGGTTTGGTAACTTCTAGAATGTAAATGATTAGATGATTGTAAACATTCATTCAATAAACCATAAACATTTAGGATATGTTGTGTGTAATTGCTTAAGACAAATTTGTGAAATAATAACCATTAAAATACATGCAATTAACACTACGATCCATAGATGAGAGTTGTGAATCGAGGACAAAATCATGTATGCAAAAATGTAATCAAAGACAAACTCATATACACAAGTGCAGATCCATCTATTAATATGCAAAAATGATCCAATCATGTACACTTTTTGGAAAAATGGAACATCATTCCCAGCGTCTATATAATGGGAACTCGTGCCCTGTACAAAAGAAGGCAACTCGTGCCCTATACAAAATATGGCCCATGGTTCCCTCTACAAAATATGGCAACTCGTGTTGAAAATGCCACATCGTGGCTACTGTACATAGGACGGTCTCTCAATCCTCCTTCCCATCGTCGGAGCTCCCTGGTGGATCTCCAAAACCAATCTTCCTCTTCTTTGTGCTAGAGGAAGCTGGGTCCTTCCGGTGTCTTTGAGCACGTCCCCCTGAGCCCTGAAACAACAACAATAATATGTCAACTTTTCTTGGCAATTATACAAGTATAAAACATAATTTCAAAATAAAAATAGTTTTGAAATCTTGGATAACTCACCGCATGCGAGACTATAAGTCGTGAGGGGGTATCCCTCCTCCATGATCCAAGTCTCTCGGCAATGCCACCCTGCAACATTTAGAACAATTAGATCAATGCTGAAACTAGATGCATATAGAAATTTTCGTTAAAATTGAATGAGATTTTGATAAACTAGTCAATCTCACCGTGAACAAAATCGGCTGGTCTTTGGGGCTGGCGGATGGAGCAGTTAGTTGGACAACTTGCTCCTATGCTAGGGTGGACGGTAAAGGGGATGATGTAGCCACATCAATGGTGGCTATACCACTGGGGGGAACAGTGGAAGAAGGGGGGGTGGCAGGAGGAGGCATGGACTGGGGTGGGCGAAGTGGAGATGTATGTCTAGGGCTATAAACCCCAACTGGCTGTAGTATGGATGGGCGCACCCTACAAGGGGAAGCAAGTGTGGTGGGGGAATGTGGGGGGGGTGAGTTCTGTGTTGAGGTAGAGGGATGGGTGACTATGGATGGGTGGTGTACCGTGGTCAAATGGGGGAGGATGGGAACATGGGAAACTTATATGGAGGTGGAGCTGGATATGATGCGTAAGGGGGATTTGAATGGAATTGTGATGCTATATAGGAGGGGGGGGCTGGATGGAAGGGGTTGGGGAATGGGGCATGTATGCCAAGGGATACAACTGGCATATAGGGTGGCCGAAAGGTCGGGGAGAGAGGAATAACGACACTGGCAGGCCGAGGTGCTCGCACCTGCATACACATTTATAACCTCACAGTTTAATATACAAAAATATAAATATACACATACAAGTCATCGTATTTGAAATTAAATTTATTCTTTAATATACATGATACCTGTGCACGGGGAGAACTCTTGGTCCCCGGTGGCGGTGGCTGGTTGCTGGAGCCCGCGGACACCTGTGCGAACACTACAATTTTTAGACTGAATTTATAAAAACAATATTAACAATATTAAACACAATGAAAATGAGAATGACAATGATGGTACTTAAAAAACATGATTGCAATAAATTTATATTCAGGTTAGATGATTTCAATATTCTGAAAGGATAGAAGGTGGCATGGCATGAAATTAAAATTAAATAAGGTGAAAGGGAATAGAAGGTGACATGGTGAGCTTTTCCTTTTCTAGAGTCATCCCCATGAGTAGGTGAGCTTTTCCTTTGGCCATAGAGAGATGTGCAGTGTCTCATAAGTGAATGGAATTCATGTCCATTTACAAATTTGAATTGGAAACCTATGTAATGTGTTTGGGTTCTTGATGAAGAGTTCCTAGGTTTTGATGTCTTCTTATAGATTTGTAGTTTCCTACAAGCTTGATTCACCCAGTGGAAAAGTATTTGCATCCCTAGATTGAGGATCCTAAGTCCCTTTATTTCCATAACATTTACATCATCAAATAAAATGGCATCTCATTGTTTAAATTTGAAAAGAGGTGCTAAATAGCAGTTAAGTTAGTGTGCATGTTATTTAATACACTTTAGAGTGTTGATCGTTAGAAAAAGGAAGAAAGAGAAATATTTTTCATGATTAACTTACTTACAAGCTTGGATGTGCCATGTTATTTTGCATTGAATGAGTAATTATGTGTTCTTGATTGAATAGCTATGTTGTCAGAATGATATCACTTGATTGAAATCAAAGAAATCTTGAGTGAAATGAGTTAAATGAGTATTCTTGATGCCAAATATTTTACCTGGTTGAATTTATATCAAGATAATAGCAAGGCCCCATAGACCATATTTGTAAGATTATCGCTCTTCCTTATGGGCCTTACATCATTTTCAAAAACTTTAGTGGAAATACATGTGATAAGTTGTTTTACGTTGTTTATATGTCTTTCCTAATAGCATGTTCTAGGAGTAGTAGTATGATTACTTTCAGTCTCAAGTATTAGAATAAATTGGAAATCCCGTGACAATAAACTAGGGTAATAAGGACATGAGAAACATCAGGTTCTTGAATTTCTAGAAGCTTGGCCACTATGATTCTCTTTTGGCCACTATGAAGACGTTAACGGTGATGGTGATGGTGGTGACAACATTAATGACAAAGGCTTGAGGAATGGCAAAGAAGATGATGATGTGGATGGCTTGAAGAACACACATGGCATGAAGAACCATGGAGGTGGGCATTGGAGCCATTGGAACACCTAAGGAGCCAAATGACCCATTTTGTGGTCATTTGTGGTTTGATGGGGCAATGGAACCCTTGGTGATGGTCCACGCTACCATTTGATGATGGGCTTGATGTCCATTGAAAGCATGTTGATTAAATACTAAATGATTGATTCTTGATGGTGGAACCCACATTGAAACCCACATACAAATTGAATCAGCCCTTATCTAATGGCACTTACAATGGATGTTGAAGCCCTTGAATCTTGAAGATGTTCATATTTGGAATCCTTGATGTATGGTGATGAAGACATAATGTATTATTGCCTTGGGGTTCTTGGAATTGTTTGTGGTCTATTATTGTGGGTGTGATGGAGCCCTTGCTCTTATAATTGCTTGACGAAACCTTTGATGCTGAAGTATTTAAACATGATGATGTAGAAGCCCACAAAAAAAATGAGGAAGCCCTAAGTTTCTAACGTGGCCTTTGATGTGGTTGTCTGAAGTCAAACCAAAACAAGCATGCAAATAAAACATTGTATGTGAACTATTATGTGTCCATTCAAAGGACAAACTTGGCTCAACAATTAAAAATAAAAATAAAATGAAAATTACATAGACATGTCGATTGAATATCTGTGATATGATGTGCATGTACAACAGAAAGACATGACGATGTAGACAGTATGAAGAGACTATGATATTTTGGGAAGCAATATGGTGAAAGGAGAGAATGATGTGTTTGTGTATATGCTGGTTAAAATTATGACAGAGTGATGATGAGCAGAAAGTGATATAAATGTGGATATGTTTGATATCTTGACATCAGAATGATAATTTTCCTATGGTTAATGTAGATAGAATATCGATATGTTTGAGAAGATGTTGGACATGATGAAATAGGGACAGAATGATGATTGAAGACAAGGTGCTGGCAACAGATTGGTGAATGAGATGATGTGAATAATGACATGACTGTGATATGTATGATATGTGACAAATATGTAATTGTAAATACAAGCAGGGTCTTGTATCCATTTTCTTAGTAGGATCTAAGAAAAAATAGGCTGGGTCCTAGATGATGAGTTGGTGCTCATTGTATCAGTTGGTGCTGAATTGCCTCATGGTTGTAGCCGTTGAACCAAATACAAAAGATTACAAAACTATATCTAGTCTCGTATTATGTGTTGATATGTTTCATTAGTTGATAGTTAGTTCATTGATGAATATGATGTGAATGTGAAATGATGATATAAGAGTTGGTAATTGAAGTTGAAATTAAATAAAGTATAGGCTCACTAATTCACCCCCCGCTCTCAGTGAGCATTGTGTCTAACAAAAATGTTTATAGTTTTCTTAGGTTTTCATGTTTGATAAGGTTTCCTTTTTTTTTGGTGGGATTATATGAATTTATAGCTCTGAAATAAATTAGACAATATTATAAACACAACTGTAAAATACGATGATAATATGGTAATTACTCAGTGCTAATTAATTTGTAATTACTGAACACAAATTACTTGTAACTGGATCTAATTATTCAAAGTAAAGAAGTTACCTTTGTGTAAGGTGCCGCAATCTCCTCTGCTGCTGCCATGGCTCCATCGAGGTCAAAGGAACCGACGTCCTCCCACTTGAGGGATGGAGACCTGACACCGAGTAACTGAACATTAAAACAAATAAATTCAAAAATGTGTAATTCAAAGTTAAATATATTAAACAATACGATATCAAATAAAATACAACAAATACTTGAACATTAAATAAAACAATAGCAAACCTGATCCATGAAGCTCCCTGTGGCATGCTGCTGCATATCACCATGGCAAGAATGACCACAGTGAGAACAACGATGTGCCGTTGTTCCAGCAGAACTAGAAGGCCCCACCTGGGTTCCACCTGTACCCAGCATGTCTCGGCCACCACCCATAGACTGTGCAGCTATCTATGTCTCATCGATGTCCTCCCGAATTTGGGAAGATGTGGCCACAAATTTTGTATGTCTAAGCAAGTTATGTGGGGCACGTCTGACAGAGTCATGAATCTCATATAGACCACTACCAAACCTGGGTGGCTGAGGAGGGGGGTTTGGCTCTCTCTTGGGTACAGGAGGTCCTCTAAGTGGGTTGCGGTGTTCCTGAGGTCGATCTTGGGCAGAGCCAAGACCGACACCCTAAAACTCAGAGATGTCAAAATAGTTGACATGGTACCCTAGCTCAAACTCAGCCCACAATTTCCGAAGGAAATATTGTGGGACCTCCACATTGTTGCACAGGGGCCTGTTAAACACCATGAACCACCTCTTTCTCCAATTATCTCTCCATGGCTAGTAAATGCACTAGTCCATGCAAACCTGAGCCCTCGTCATAGCTGGAGGCTGTCTCGTCGAGGGAACTATGAACTTGCTATACAACTGGGCTTTGGTGATGTTGAGGTATTTTATTTTCTCTTTGGACAACCCAGTGGAGTAGTGTTCCCTCATTCAAGCCCTGTATTGGCTCAAGTTTGTTATCTCACTGGGTGCATTATTGATTGATTCAATAATTTTTTGAAGTGATGAAGCCAAGGAAACCCGAGAGGGTTCCTTGGTACTGTTCAATTCATTACTTAGTGCCCTCAATTGATTTAAGTCTTGATGTAATTGATCTTCAGGGTTTACATTGGGTTCATTGTCGATTCCCATATTGTCTTCTTGAGGTCGGGTTTCATTGGTTTCATCGGATGGTTCAGGTGTGTCTAACATCTTGTTAGGTGTGTAGATGGATTGCAATTAAATTTCCTTGGTTTTTTAATGGATTGTAATTTTTTTTTTAAATTCAAATGCAAATGGAAAACAAAAAAAAAAAACAAAAATAAACACAAATTTGTGCTTTGAGGAACACCTACTTGGAGAACCGGATGGCACCGTGGTGTAGGGGCGATTGCTTGCTATTGAGGATGACTTGGGTGCACAGAGAACGCGTTCGCAGGGTTGAGAGTGCGCTCGCAGGTTTGAAATCGGCTCACGGGTTTGTCGAAAATGATAGACCCGTGAGCTCTATTTTTTTATATTAAAAAACAAAGGTGTGCGCGCGCCACTAACACGTGCACCCCAAATTGTGCGTACACGTCAAAGGCGCATGCGCGCCCCTTTTTTCCACATGGGCTGAACCACGTGGACGTTTAGCATTGCCAAAGCAAAGACGCGTGCACGCCTTTGGAGGTGCATGCGCACTGTTTATTTTTTCTGCTCACGCGCTATTTTTTGCGGTTATTTTGGGTACCAACTTCGTGCAGGTACCCATATGTATATGTATTAGATGATATATATGAGCCCAGGTTTCGTACTTGGCTTGTTATGTAATTTTTGATTTCTTAGAAATAACAAAAGTACAATTTTTTTCTCTGAAAAAAAATTATAAATAAGTAATAACATTCTATTGACATTTATACAATATCATTTTTAATTATTTTTTGCCAGCATTACTAGGGAATCTTACCATATAAAAGTATAAATTCTTAATTATCCAATGGATGTAGTTTGTGTGGTTGGAAGATCTTGTAAGTAACATAATGCTCTTGTTGAGTCCCTATGTATTGACTATATAATAATTTGACTATAAAAAAAAATTGTTATATATATATATATATATATATATTGAAGAATAATGTAATACTCTTTTAATATCATTTTTATTTAGTTTTTATCAACATCAATGAAAATAAAAAATATAAATACTTAATAACATACCACTAACATCTATACAATATCATTTTTAATTATTTGTTACCAACGTCAATAAGGAATCTTACCATATAAATGTCAATTTATATCAAAAGAGAGTTTATATATATATTTAATATTTGCATTGATGCAAGAATAACTATAATTCTCTTCTAATATCATTTTTAATTACTTTTTATCAACATCAACGAGAATAAAAAATATAAATACTTAATAATATGCAGTAACATTTATACAATATCATTTTTAATTCTTTTTTACCAACATCAATGGGGAATATTACCATATAAGAGTATAAATTCTGAATTGTCCATGGCGTAGTCTAAAAGTTTTACGATTCCAAATGGAAAATCTTGATTTTTCTGACACATTTTGAAAAAATCAGACATATTTTTCTTGGGTGCCCCAAAGGTTTTTGATGGTGTTGAATCCATACCATTAAATTTAGATTTTGTAAAATAAAAAATATCTAATTAGATATCAAATGAGAGTTGTAATGATTTTACAACACACTATTGTCAAATTGGAAAGTCAAATTGAGGGTCGCAAGTGGATGAGCTAGCAATGATTTTACAACACACTATTATGAAATTGGAAAGTCAAATTGAGGACTGCATAAGCAATAAAAACCAAGCTAACAACCAAGTGGATTAGCTATCAATGATTTTACAACACACTATTGTCAAATAGGAAAGTCAAATTGAGGACCGCATAAGCAATAACAACCAAGCTAACAAATAAGTGGATGGGCTAGAAAATCCATCAATGGCCCTTGGCGAGGGACAATTGGTTGAAAATGGGGGGCACCCTTATCCTAGGTGGAGCCCATGGGTGTTAATTCAAATTTCAAACTATGAATTATACCCACCTTATGTGCATGCATTACATATGGTGGCGGTTTGAATGCTCAAGTGTGGGAATTGAAGCAACCATCCCTTCACCCATGGTAGAAGCATCCCAAATAAGCATTATGGTTAAGAAGATGCTCGGGCGTGTTGATATAGTAGTTTGGTTTGATATGGGGCATTAATTTGGGATCCTTCCTAGTTTGTATTCAAAATAGTTTGGAACCATAAAGAGATCAAATAGGGACGCTACGAGTTTGAATTCTGGTTATGCCATGATTGAAGGTGGAGAATCAAATCTATCAATCCCAATGGTGTTGGGGTTGTGTCATTTTATGGAGGTTTGTTGTGGCACTCAGTGAAAGCTTGTTTATTGTCGGCTTAGGTGTGTAATCTCAATATTTTTTTTGTTTCGGGGGAGCAACTTATGTGGGGGAAGTGGCCATAGATTTAGTAGGTCATGCTTGGTCCTATGATGATTAGAAATATTTGCAGGTGGTGATATTTTTTCCATTTTCAATCGGGTGTGTGGGATCAAAAAATTTGGTGTGGTTTGAGGAACAAGGGTAGGGTATTCTCTAGGAGTATAGACACTAGCGTAATAATGGTAGAGAGGGTTGCGTTGTGGGAGATAAACTTTGGTTTTCTTCTTTTATGGTATACTGGTTTTTTGATGGTGTGTTTTTTTTTTAAGCAAAAGAAACCATCATTCTATTACAGCAGGCTCAAAAGTACATACAAAGACTTTACAATATGCTGGGCGCTTAAACAGTTGCCTCTGAGATCCATTTCTCCCTTTTTACTAACAGCTTCATCCCTTAAAATGAACCAGAGATCAAAATTGAAAATAATTCCGACCATAACTATCGAGGCAGAACCACTTACAGTCCACTATCAAAATACAAAGGGATACCCCAATCACCCAAGCCCACAAAATATCCCTCATTACATCAAAGATGCCGAAATAACATGCACCACCCAACATGAACACATAGACATAGAAAAATAGAATCAAACCACTGAGACGAAAAAGGAACATGCTAAAATAGTAACAAGCCGAGGAATTAATTTGCCCAAACATTACCCAGTTGAAACAACAACGCAGAACTAGAAATGACCCACTAGAGAAAAGGAAGGACAACAAATTACCCTGAGGGACCGATCTCATCCTCAATATTCACCACTGGTGGCACAACCTTCGTCGAACCTTACCATAGAGATTGATCTCTTTCGGATTGTCCATCTTTTTAAGTGGGGACAGGAAGGAGATCCCCATATTCGCTACAATAGCATCCAGTTTCATATGGATCTAGCTAGTTTCATCCCCATGCTCCTTGTATCGTTCCTCCAGCTGTTTCATCCTCTGAGAGCCCTCCAAGATATCCACTCGTGCCTCGAGTGTCTGGGCTATGAGAGTCTTAGTAACCCACAAAATTACTACTGCACCAATTATACAAAGCCATCCGGCCCCCATGTATTACCAAGGTCTTGAATCCAGTCCGGCATCGCAACTGCCTCCGAAGGAAATTCCTGCTCTCCCACCATCCACCATAGGTTCCCGTCTAACTCCTCCAAATCATGTTGCACTTCTTGGGGGAATAATCTACGAAAGAAGATAGCAGTTGACAGAGTGCTCCACTGGTCACGACTAGGGACGGCCTGAGCCAAGTTATCCCTTCTAATATTGCTTATCTCACTCGACCGCCCTCCCAGCCTCATCTAGCAGGTCTCCCCTCCTCGAAGGCATGTTCACAGCAACCTTTCTAACACAATCAACCCCACAGATAGACACAGACAAAAGAAAAACAACACACTCTTTTCCATACCTACACCCAAAATGCTGAATCCATCCTTGGTAACGAAATTTAAAGGATTGCCACCCCTGGCATCCATTACGACTGCCATAATGAGCCAAACACTGTAATAATTATCCCTGTCCTTATCCAACGACATATCCTCAGAACCCCTTATCAACAACTCTTGATCTAAAGGAGAGAGGATGATCTTCCATCAACATCTCACGCTTCATATCTCCTAACATTAGTAACAGAGAGAAAAAATAAAATACGAATGAATGTATAGTGATGCTGTTTCTAATATTTACGGGTATACTGCCTGTCAATTCTACACCGAGAAGTGCACATGCAGTTATTAACCATATACTCACTGCATGGGAACACGGCCAACTAGATGATCCTTAGCGTCTCTATCACTATATGCAATCTGCATGCACTTAACGCGGCATGTGCCCGAAGGCATATAAAGAGCCACACCTTCCCATCCATCCCCTTGTTGACTGGCTCCTTGATTAGCCAGTACATCCACCAAACTATTGGCACTTCTTCGAACATGCTGGAACGTACCGAGTTTAGTGATGTAATAATTTTTCCAAGACAAGTCAAACGCCATGCCAGCCTCCATGAAGGTGCTAGTTTAGCTGCATGAGACCCATTACAAAGATTAGTCGCCAGCTGGATAATCATTTTAGGGTCCCCCTCCATGATTAAACAATTTAAGCCACGTCTAACCGCCATGCACAGACCTGCAACATTGCTTCACATTCAGCCACGTGGTTAGTATCACAACCCAAATACCCATAATAGCTATACAGAACCTTGCCTATTCAGCACGCAGAACTCCCACCGTACCCTGCGATACCCTAGGTTTCCCTTTCGATGCCCCATCAAAATTTAACTTAAGCCACCTCGATAATGGTGGAGACCAAACCACCAGGCTATCAAGAGAATTATGACAAAGGTGGAGGCTTCCGACATAGTGGGGAGGATCCTTGATGCCCCAGGTATGTAGAATTCCCAGCTCATTAACCGGAATGTTCATATCATGTTCAGTCCAAACAGTTAATTGAAGAGTTTCAGTGATTCCACGCTGAATATGACCCCCAGACAGTCTTGTAAGTATGTTGTTTGTCTGTGAATATACGATTGTTGCATTCTTTCCATATTTCCCATAGGCGAAAACCAGGGAAAAGTTGCCAAACCTGATTCAAAATTTTCCCTTGGAAGGGATCTTCCCTCCACCATTTAATCCTCTCACTCGGGTTCATCTTAACTCTGTCATACAATCATAAGACCTTCGCTCCTTCATCCCAAAAGGAAGAATAGAAACTACATCCATCCAATAGATGAGCTATCGTTTCGTCATGAGTTCCACAAAGGACACAAATAAAAGGTCCCTCAAAACCCCTCTTCACAATATTATCCAATGTGAGAATTCTACCTTTCAAAACCAGCCAAAGGAAGAGAGTAATTTTAGGCCATAATTTGGCTCCCCATAGACACTTCCAGGTACGACCCCCCATTTAGCTCCATCGGGATGGTCTGTAAAGAGTAGGCTTCCTTAATAGTAAACATGCCTTTAGGGCTATACTCCACTGTAGAATATCCATACCCTGCTGAATTTTTATCTACCGATGTAATCAATTGTTCATGGATTTGCCTCCCTATCTCATCCCCATAGTTGGCCATCCACCATTTTAGCGGTTTCTAGACATGAAAACCCCTATCATCCTGACCCTCCTGCCAATAACAATTAACCGTTAGCCAATTATGGTTAACCACAGGGGATTTCGCGGGCATATCATTCACTAGAGAAATAAAAGTAGGCTCTTGTTTCCAGGCATCAGACCATAGATTGGCTGAGGACCCTTGTTGTATCTCCCAAAAACTATGTTTCCCTGATTAACTCACTTCCAGCTTGCACCAGATTCTAGATGTGTGATACTCTCTCCGGTCCATCATCCCAAACCAGTCCTGTTGAGCAGTCAACGGAACATACTTCCTTCCCCAAAAACTATCCCATTGCTCATTTGTATGAGTAAGCCCAACGCGACCAAATTTTAGCTCCACACACAAATCTCAATTTCTCCAGGCCATGTAGACCTAAACCCCCCTCAAGCTTAGATTTACATAGAGTTTCCCAATCAACCAAAGGCCATTTCCGATGGTCCGCGGTCCCTCCCCACAGAAAGTAGCATTGGATATCTCTGATGTCCTTCATAACCGATTTAGGAGCATCCAACACAAGAAAAAGATACAAAGGCATCGCTTGCAGCACCGATTTGACAAGAACAACTCTTCCCGGGAAGTTCAAGGATCTGAGCGTCCAGTTAGAGAGTTTATCCTTCATTCTATTTAAGAGATATTCTCAGGAAGCCTTCTTTAAAACACCCTCCAACAATGGAGCACCGAGGTATTTGGTTGGAAGGGAGCTCTTATTGAAGCCTAATATTCTTATAATATTCCTCTAACTTACAGGAGGAGTATTAAAGAAAAATACCAAGGATTTATGATCCATATTAATAGTTAGTCCAGAGGCTCTCAAGAAGATATTCAATGTTTTCTATATTTGTCTTCCTTCCTGGACAGAGGAGTGGCCCATAAGAAGAGTGTCATCCATGAACTGCTGGTGAGTTATAGCTTTCTCATAGGGAGGGAACTGAAGACCTTTAATGATTCTCTGATCAACTAAATGAGAGATGAGCCTACCAAGTCCTTCTGCCATAATCACAAAGAGGAAGGGTGAGAGAGGATCTCCCTGTTGGATTCCTTGAGAGGGTTTAAAGACAACAGACAGATTCCCATTAATCAGGATGGAGAAAAATGCAGTGGAGGTAAGATTGGCAATCCATTTGATCCATACATCACTAAAACCAAAGGAGCTCATAATCTCTTTCATGTACATCCAGTTAAGTTTATCGTAAGCTTTGGATAAATCCAATTTCAACAACATCCCTGCTTTCTTAGTACTCCACAAGGAGTGAACAACCTCATGAGCTAAGATAATACCATCCAGAATTTGTCTGCCTTCCACAAATCCTGATTGTTCCAAAGAGATCAAGGAGGGCAAGAGGGGTTTGAGCCGGTTAGCAAGGACTTTAGTGATAAGTTTATAAATGATGTTACGAAGGGAAATAGGGCGAAACACATCAGCTTTCTCAGCCATCAGTGTTTTGGGGATCAAGATAAGAAAGGTAGAGTTCAAAGCCGGGAGAACCCCGTTCATTCTCCATGATTCCTCCACCACCTGCCAAACTTCCATCTTAATCAAATCCCTGAAATAATGGAAGAAGTTAGTAGTAAACCCATCAGACCCCGAGGATTTCCCATCCTCCATTTGGTTTATGGCTATCTCAACTTCTTGTAATTCAGTGGGTCGAATCAACATCTCATTCTGCTCATCAGTAATAAGTCGAGGAATAACAACCTTGATTTCCCTGCAAACCCAGTTCGGTCCAACCGGTGGTTCTGTAACCACCTCCTTAAAGTGATCAACTAGTTCATGTTCTATGTCCTCATGGGCTTCCACTAACACACCATATGAATTGCGCAAGTTACAGATCTGGTTGTGATGTCTATGTTGAATGGTAGCTCTGTGGAAGCACTTCGTATTCCGGTCCCCATCCTTTAACCATTGATTACGGGATTTATGTTTCCATAGGAATTCTTCTTGCATCTGCCTCTGGTGAAGTTGGTCAGCAAGATTCTTTTCTTCCAAAGCTATTTCAATGGTCACACCTAACTGCATGATGCTTTCCTAAACTTGTTCCATCTTAAATTCAAGCTTTTCTTTTTCAATCTGAATGTTCCCGGAGACTTGTTTGTTCCATATTTTTATCTTCTGTTTAAGCACTTTCAGTTTTTGTTGAAAACAGTACATCTTAGTTCCAGTCAGGGGAATAATAGTATGCCACCACTCTTCCACTTGGGTTGGAAAGTCGGCATGGGTTAGCAAAAAATTCTCGAACCTAAAGGGCTTAGTCATTATCGTGGCCTATATTTCTCCACAGAAGGGACACATGCCAATGGTCAGAACCAACAGAGGCAATAGGGTGAGAAGTCAGATTCCCCCCAAGTAGCATAATACTTTCAGAGAGAATAAATCTATCCAACCTAGCTGCCACCAAATGTTCCCCTCCTCTTCTATTGTTCTAGGTGAAAGCATTAATCCCCAAATCCACATCAATTAGATTACTTGCCTTAATAAACTCATCAAACAGACTGATTTCAGGGGTAAGGATTCTTCTCCCACCTTTTTTTTTCAGACAGAGACCTAATCAAATTGAAGTCCCCTCCTAAGATCTAGTGGGCTCTGTTTGTGCCAGAAATTGTTACTAACACTAGGGTAACAAGCAAACACAATCTCAAGAGTAAAACTCAAATCAAACTAGGGTTTAGGGTTTTGTTTTATGTGTTTTTGGTCATAAACTTCAAGAACATGCAGGGAATACATTCAGCAGATAAGCAACAACTAAATCATACACATATACCGATAAAGATGCATATATATCACAAAAATCCAACAAAAGACTGTACTGAAGTTCACACATAAAGGACAAGCACTACTAGAAAATACACATTAACCAACAATGAATTTGTCATTCATGAAACTAAACAAGTTCAAACATGAAGCCAAAACAGACCAAATGAAGGGGGAAGAGTCATATATTCATAATTTCATCAGTAAATGCATATAAGAGTTACAGTACCTATCTCTCAATAAGTCTGAAAGTACAAGCAGCTAGCAGACCTCTTGATGCTCCCAAAAATCAGAACCCTCACAATGTTTTTCTCACCTTTCTAAATAGTTCTTTTCTCAAAAACAGTTAGGTTTTTCCTCCTAACTCTCCATCGAATCACTAGGCTAGGTAAAGTAAAATTTACAATTTTTACAAAATTACAAGGTTGCTAAAAATAGCAAATTCTTAACCAAAACCAAAAATGCTTATCTTAAATAACCCCTAACTAATAACTGCCTCATATATCCTTTGCTGCCTCCACAAGAAGAGATATACCATCTAGACTTGAAGACCTCTTCTTTGCTCTTTTATGCTTCTTTTCCATATCAGCTATCTTTTTCTGAAGGTCTTCATTTTCCTGCTGTAAACTTTCAACTGTCTTTTCCAACATTGAACAGTGCCTGTCAGAAGCCCTTTTCCTTTTAAGTGCTTCTTTTGCATCAACCACTAGTTCCTGAAAATTGTCATGAACATCCTGGAGATCTTCTCTTAATCTTCTATTGGCCATCATCAAACCATCGTTGACCTCCTGCATATAATTCATTTGGTGCTTATATTGCTTGACAGTATTCTGTAAATTTTCCCTGTCAGAATTAGCCATTTTCTCTATTGCAGAATCTTGCTCTTCATTAGGTTTCCAAGGAATGTCAAAGTTCTTGAAGATTTCTGCTTCTTCTGTCAACAGCTTCTCAGAAGTGTCTTCAATGCTGGGCTTTGGATCTTCTTCATCTGCTGCTTCCACTGAATTAATCTCTTCTTTTAAACATGGCTGAAATTTATCTATTTCTGATTTGTCATCATCCATGGACTCTTCATCTAAGATAGTCACCTTATCTGTGTTTAATTTAGGATTTAACAACTTCTTCATGTTTAACCTCAACTTATTTTTTGGCCTAGTTTTAGGTCTCCAGAATGTAGCTGCCTCTCCCATCATCTTCATTTCTTTCCCTTGGTACTGAACAACAGCTAATTCCACCACTTCCAGCTTGTTTCTTTTCCTGTTAGGCCTTGTGGTTTTGCAATCTGAAACTTGAACTTCTTCAATTTCAGTTTTGACTTTTATCTCAGAAATAGGTTGTTCTTCTTCTAACAGATATCCTTCATCATCTGAAAGAATTGTGATGGGACTTTTTGGATGAATGTGGATCTCTTCTTTAGCTACAGGAACCATTTTAATGTCAACCTTTTTCTCCTCCTAAGGATCTGTTATAGATGTTGGGTTCTTTTCAAGCAATTCCTTTTTGTCTTCAAACAGTGTGAACTTGCTTTTGGGGTAATCTGAAACCACTTTGAGCTGACTGTTATCCTGTCTCTGTCCTGCTACCTGCTCTATCACCTTCTTGGCTTTAACATCATCTTTCCTTGTAGATTTGACTGAGTGACCTAACGTTTTCATCATTACCTTCCCCTTGTCAGTCTGTCTCTTTGGTTGCTGGTCTTCCTTTTTAGGATGGACATTTGACCAGAACAAAAAGAAATCCCAAGTCCTTCCCTCATGTTGCAACACTGTGGTGATGATCAGTTTAATGAGACCATGGTGAAAAAGTGACTGGGAAGTGTGATCATCATGTTGCTTTATCTTGCTTGACATCTTCTGCAGGCTTTTTAAGAAAAAGAAGGGCAGGTTCATTTTAGAAACTCCTGCTATGTGTTGAAGGAACCTGAAATGATATTTAAATACAAGTGAATATCTTCCTTCACAGGTCACATAACTTTGAAGTATCCTTATGGGCTCAATCCACTCCTTCCTGAAATTTTGAATGAGGATACCCTTGTTCCAGTCAGGAGTCACATTAGGAAACAGGTACCTTTGGGGTTCAAACTCAAAAGGCAATTTTTTAAACCAGTGCTCACCCTCATTGCTGATCTCAGTAGCTTCTGCTATTAACTCCACGGTCAATTTGAATTTCAAAGCATCCATCATAATCATATCATTTTTAAGTCCCTTAGCAAACTTGCAGGACGCCTGAGCATTGAAACCATCTATCTTCTTGAAAAACTTCAACCAACCTGCTTTCTGAAACAGTTCTGCACAGTTAGGAAGCTTCTGAATCCAGGTTAGGTCTGTGGGCTCAGCCCTGTTGACCTTACCACTTTTGCCACTTTTCCCCATATTCTTCTTTCAGAAAACAGAAACAGTCTGGCTTTAGGTTTCAAAAATGTTTTGTAAACTGGTTTCTTGTGCTTTGAGCTCCTTCAAAATTTGCTACACACTCCTGGACAGGCCTTCAAGTTCAACGTTCCCTTATCTCAACCATACAACTAGGTCTGTATATGAAAGCCGACATGTTCTCCAAGCAATTGAACATGGTTCTCCAAGCAAGTGATTTCACAAATCATAACAATTTTCAACAGCTTTCAAACCACTTAAACAAAACAACAAAACACCTTCTGTGTAAAAAAATGAGCATAACAAATCAATCTGTGAGTCCTTTCAATGCTATTTCCTGTAGATTCTGATTTACGATGGCATTAGGTCATGAGAAGAATCCATTCAATTAGATCATTATAACCACTCTGTATCACTATCAGAATTTTTGAATGTATAGGAGAGCAAATGATAAACAATCTTCGTTCAAACTGTCATTAAAATTTCACAGGCTGAATACTTTAAGCTTAAGACTACTTTGCTGCTCTGTTCATGCAAATTCCTCATAGTAGCTTCAGATAGCTATTTATGTGGTGAAGTGTTTATTTTATGACCTATTCTATCATCTCCAGCAACCAATTTCTCCAGATAATCGTGCAGCGAGAAAGACCCAAATTTTCCAGTTATAAGGGTTTGTATCGGAATACCTGTCAATTACTCATCTGTCGTGGCTTAAAGCTTCGTTTTGGGGTATCAACGGTCTCTTCTTATGAGAATAGGTGTCTTCATATCATCTCTTTGAATGCTGGTAAATGAATTTGGAAGCCCTAATTCTCGCTGGCGTTAAAAACACTGTCTTCTCTTCACAGCAACACAATCCACCTTTTTAGCAGTTAACTCTTCTTCACGAACACTCCTCTCCTATAATAATGCGTGTAGAAAGAGAAATTTGACAGCTTAGACCGGGATTTGCTGGTTTTTGTCCAACTGATTCCGCATAATATGTAATGATGAGCCTGCTCTACTTCGTAACTGATAACCAACTAAAATCTTGCTTAAGCTGCAGTAAACACGTGTTAAAACACTCACACAAGGCGATCAGTCACTCACATACTGCAATCATGATTGAAATCCGTTTGAAATTTGAAAAACAAAGGGCCGCGATATTCTTGTAGCGCGCCCTTTGTTTAAATTTTGTCTAGCGCTACAAGAATAGCTACCATGCCAGAATTTCGCAGTTTTTTAACTTTCTGCTAATTTGTCGGAGGTTTTAACAGTTACTTGGTTTAAGAAATAAGTCTAACTGCTCTCTAAACACATTAATGAATCAACTTTTGAAAATATGACCTTCTTTAACCCCCTTTAAAATATAAAAGATCAACAAAAATCAAATAAAACCTAAAAAGAATGGGCTCAAAACTTATTCAATCACCCATAGAGTTTCTAAGGAGACTAAAACTAAAACTTAAAACCAAAAATTTAACTGAGGTAGATTGAAAAACAAACCAAAACTGGAGAAAATAAATCAAAAATGGAGAAAAATTTATTGTCTTAACAGGCTCCTTCAAACATCCTCCTCAAATTAGTCATGCTCTTGATGAAGTTATGTTTTTCAGGGTAACTACTAGGCCCATACACATTGGTAAGCATACCTCTCACATTAGATCCTAAAACATGAAATTCCACAAAGAGGCTAAAAGTGGTAGAAAGAAAGTTCGAAAGGCACAATTTGCTTGGATCCCACAAAATAGTTATACCTCCAGAATGACCAGTAGCATCAATCGCCATACTTTTACAACGTTTCCAAATATTTTGAGCATTCACTTCTAGAAGGGCTCCATAACACTTCGTCACTTGTAACAAGACAACAATAGGTTGTTACTTCATAATCTTACTTTTTAAGGTCTTAATTTTATGAGGACCATTGGTCCTGCAAATATTCCAAGATAAAATATTCATCAAGCACTATATCTGGCTAAGAGAAGAACTTCCTGGATGGTAGGGTATTGGCTAGAGTCAACCAGTCTTGCCCCAATTTTTCTGATTCGGTCCTTGTTCGATCTCCTCCCCCTCTTCGATCTTCCTTCTTTGAACTTTCTTTTGTTCTCCTTCAATTTCAAAGGTCCAATCCCCAGGCTAGGAGTAGGTTTAGTTCTTAGTATAGCTTCCTTCAATAGTTGCATTTGATTGTCAGGAATAGATTGAACCTCAATTTTTTTATAGGCCTCCTCAATGCTATCGATATCCAGGTCTCCTAATTCCATCTCCTCCAGATCCTCATCCATATGTTCTGCTTCAAGAAGGTTTTTTCTCTTCGATTTGTTTTTATTACTAATCTCTATTACCACCTCTATAGTTACAATTTCTTGCTATGAGGATTCCAGTATCAACAAGGGAATTGGGGTTACTAACAGATCCAGACCCAAGGCTGCAAGCTATTTGGAGTGATTTCCTTTTCACCCAAATTAGTACCATTGTGTCTCCTTCCCATTATTCTCCTATTAGGGACTTTAACAAAACCTTCAATATCTTGCTGCTCCTACGTTTTGCTACCAGGTATTCCATAGGGAGGTTAATATGGCAATCCTGAGCTAGATTTCAATGGGTGTGACACTACCGACATCGAAAAGGGATATGTTCATAATCAAGGGTTTGAAACCATTCAGATTCTTCCCAGGTTAAAGTGATCCCCTCTGGTAGGGTTTTGGAGATATTCATATAAACACAGAGGTGAGCATACGAGACATACCTTCCTTGCTTTGTTTGATCGAAGATTTTAGCAAAATGACCCAGAGCTCCCCGAATTGCTTTCAGAATGTCTGAATCCCAGTATTCCGTAGGTAGCGAATAGAGTCTAATCCATACCGGAGTGACTGAGAGGTCCTCCTTGTCTGGATCAAAATCATCCTTCCACATTCTTAAGAATAAACCAGCAGAGTAATAGAAATAGGGTCCTCCCTCGAAAATATGATCCTTGTCTTCCACATTAAGAAAAAGCACTGTAAAGAAACCCTTAGAGCCCAACAAGAGATCAAAGTGACCTTTCGGTTTCCAAGTAGAGTTAATCCACCAAGTTAGAGCTTTCTCACAAGGCCACATACCCATAAATTTCCCTATTAGGGCGTGGTCTGTCATATGTTGTATTCTCTCCTTAACCCGCGTAGGGATCATTGAGATGGTTGGTGTGTTGATCGATTTAGGAATATAGACCCTCTATCCCGATTCACCTTTAACCGCATGATGGTCTTCCACCCGAGGACTCTGAACCTCTCCTCTGATTCCCTTCACCTAATATTGTAATGGCGTAGTCTCTGTATGCTAAACGTTATTCTACAATGGGGGAGGGTAAGGGCCCCTCCCCTGTGATCTCACCATCCCACCAACACTCTTCCAAACAACATAGTGCAAATCATGTCCTTTACAGAGCCTGCAAAGCCAATGAGAAACTGTTAACGTTATTCACTTCTTGGAGCATATTTCTCTACCCACAATGGTCATATATCAATTTTTTTGATGGTGTTTTGGTTTTCTATTGCCAAGCTCATTTTGAATCTCTTTCTTGATATTTTATCTTAGACGAGTACTCTTTCAAGGTTGGTTTTGATGTTAATGGAGGAGGATTGCAATATGAACTATGGAGAATGTGAAACTCCAAATATTTCCGAGCTCATTGCGTAATTTCGAGGCATGAAAGAAGATATCATAGATTTGTAGTCAAATATGTGGCTCTTCAACTCACAAATAGAGGGTGTGCTCTTGGTCATCAATGACGTAACTGACCATGTCTCCATTCTTGATCACCATTTTGATGATTTGGAGGAAAATGCTCTGGTGCAAAGTGTAGAGCTGAAAAAATTGTATGTCATAGTGGAAGCATAGCAGGTCTTTTTAGATGTGAGTCAATCTTAAGTGACTAATAATGTTGGTTTTGGAACCATCGATGAAGCCTTGGTTTCTAAACTGATGATCAATGCTATTGAAATCACAAGTTTTCCTTCTTCGTAGGAAGAATTTGGTAATGACTAGGATCTATCAAGTCTTGTAGATGCTTTTTTTGTGTTTTGTTAGTAGGTCAATATGTAAAGGTTTATAGTGGTAAAGGAATTTTTGTTGTATGTGACATCGTCCCGAGGATGCTTATAGAGGATAGTTGGATAGAAACTACGTGGTGGGTTGTAGATGTAGACTCTTTTGAATCTTATATATCTTTTTTATTGTTTATTAGATTCTTTTTAATATAAATTTGCATGTTTTGTAAAAAAAAATGAATTTACAATACACACATATACATGTGTTTTGTGTTATTATTTCAATTTTTATTCTTTTAATTATATATATATATAGACACACACAGACACACACACACCAACAAAAATTGGAATTTACACCAGATTTAGTGTCGTATTTTAGTGTATTTATTTTTCAATTATGGTGAACAATATGGCTTTAAATGTAATACCCCATTTTCACCCTTAGGGTGTTTTGGCTTTTAATATAAATAATTTATACATGCGATGTATGTTTTACCTAGCTTGAAGCTCAAGGCCAAGGACCCACTAGTGGATGCTGGGATTTTATTAAAAAGGAAAGTATTTGATATTTCATTAGCCATGTTCCATTAAGACATGGACATTGTAAAAATGATGCAAATAAGTAATATATTTCAATAAAAATACTAAAAAAACTAGCTATGGAAGCAACCAAAGAAAGGGGGCCATGTGTATCCACTAGGGAGAGCTGAGGGGGCTGTGGGATCATGGGACAACAAGGATCAGTTCCAAGCATTACAGAGCGAGCATGAAGATTGAAGGGGAAGGGTCATGATTCTAGGTGGAAGCTATGTTGACAAAGTGGCCAAAACGCCCAAGAAACGGGAGGTGGAAAGGAAAATCGAAGGGGGGAACCTTCAATAAAAATGTGGAGGGAGAAGTTGTCGTAAATTTTGGAACAAGGAGGAAGAAGCGAACCATAAGAAGACACAGATTGATAGCAAGGAATGTAGCGTGGAAGAAATATTCGTTTTGGCAATAGAAACTTAGAAAATCCGAGTGTAGATGATAGAATGGGAGAGAAAACAAAGGTTGGAGTTATTTGATAAACCCAGTGAAGGATAGAATCTTAGAGAGTTAGCAACATCAACCTTTCTATACCCACCATGAAGAGAACTGGAGGTAAGGGATGCCTCAGGGGCTGTGCGACAGAGAAATGGACCTTCCTTGTGTTGGGTGTGGTAGGCATTGTGGGTGTCAAGGCTGTTTGATTTAGTTGAGATGCATGTAGCTCTGTGGTTGAGCTCACTAGATTATCATCCTTCCAATTTGTCTCTCTCAATGCTTGATAAACCTAGTTGGGTGATGGCTTAGCATGACTATTTTGTGAAATCATGGCTGTGAGTGAGTTTGTTTAGATCCTCCTTAGTGGATACACAGCCCAGCTCAGCGGTGGTCTCTCAGCTAAAAGAATATAGGCTAGACAGAGACCTATGGTTGGGTGGAACGTTGCTCTCACATAGATAGTTGCTTGAACAACTTCATCATAAAGATAAGTGTAATCTGTGATCTAAATTATGTCCATTTTGTGGTTCTAAATGATGTTAAACACCTAAGTTGTGTTTATATGTTATTCCAAGTTAATGTTAATGAAATGGTTTCATGAATTAACCAACAAGAAGCCTATGTATAATCCTGAGTATGAGAAAGATTTATGCTTGATTGTTTTTACCATTTCCTGTTGTTAGATGTGCTAATATCCTTGCATGTTATATATGCATTAATTATATTTAGTTTCCCTGTTTATGTTGTTATGCATTGCACATACTTCTAAACGAATTGCATGGCATCACCTCAACTTGGAAATGGAATTAGGAAACCACTGTTGTGTTTCATGACCACTCTATGGGTCAGATGAAGGGAGAAACCTTGAGAGAAGGAGGAAAGGAGGCCTTGAGGAGGCTTGAGACCTCATTTTGGGTTGGAAAAGGACAGGATCATAGTTCTCAGATGGTTGAAGATCATGTAGTTGCATAGATCTCACTGAGAGATTTCCAACGATACCAGACTAGTCTTGCCCAAATTGGACTTAGGATGAAGACGTTAAGGTCCTGAGAGGTTACGCAGTTGGCATTCCGATTTCTGAGTTCCGCATTGCGGATTGCGGATTGGAGAAGTCAGAAGAGCAAATTTTCCGGATTGATGATTTTGGCATTCTGATTTCCGAGTTACGCATTGTGGATTGCGGAATTGCAAAAGTCAGAAGAGTAATTTTTCCAGATTGGTGATTTTGGCATTCCAATTTCTGAGTTCCGCATTGCGGATTACAGAAGTCGGAAGAGTAATTTTTTCGTATTGGTGATTTTGGCATTCTGATTTTCGAGTTCCGCATTGCGGATTGCAGATTGTAGAATTCAGAAGAGTAATTTTTTTATATTGTTGATTTTGGCATTCCAATAGTTTCGCATTGCGGATTGCGGATTGTAGAAATCGGAATAGTAATTTCTCCGGATTGATGATTTTGGCATTTTGATTTCCGAGTTCCGCATTGCGGATTAAGGATTGTGGAAGTCGGAAGAGTAATCTTTTCGGATTCGTGATTTTTGCATTCCAATTTATGAGTTCCACATTGTGGATTGTGGTTTGCGGAACTCGGAAGAGTAATTTTTCCGAATTGATGATTTTGGCATTTCGATTTCTGAGTTCCTCACTACGGATTGCGGATTCAAGACTGCGGAATGATAATGGTTTTTGCATAATGATGGCATCTTAAATAATAAAAAAATTAACAAGTTGTCTCTGATCGCCTTTAAAGGGAACAGAGGTGGCTGGGAACGTGACAGAGTGGTATCAGATCCCAGCTTGCAACACTGGGGTTACTTGGGCCAAAGTATGGATGAACTTACAGGAAGAAAAGTGCTAGCGGTGATGTTTTGACAAAAAATATGATTGTTGTTCAAATGTGTAATTTCCAGAATTGAATGGATGGGGTAGAGAAAGAAAGCATCACAGCCCTGTGAATTACTCCATGTGTTTACTTCTATTAATGTGGATGTTTTATGTTTTATATGCCCTCTTAAGATGTTTAATAAATGTCTCTATAATGCATAGTGTTTGCAGTTGATAGTGGTTGAATAGTTGTAGCAGAGGCAACATACAAGGAAAAGAAAATGGTGATTGTGAATGATGCCCGGAACCCTTATGAGCATGATGACGATGTACTAGGTGAAATGTGTAAGGAGGACATGTTGAGACCGAATCCAATGGGAGAAGAAAGCAAATAACTCCTCAGAATTTGGTTGAAACCATGATAATCTTTAATGAAAGATTGATGAAGTCTCAGGAAGAACAAAAACAGCTCAATGCTGCCATTTTATAGAGCCTCACTGATATGAAGCAGAGGATAAACCTTGCGTCCAACCCAAGCAATGTAGGAAAAGAAGGAAAAGATGCAGGGAGTCACTCTAGAGCTCATTCTAGGAAGAGGATTCCAAGCCCAAGAAGGATTTCTATGAGCAAAAAGAGTAGAACACCCTCCTCAATATCTTCTTCCATCAGGTCATGTGACCCCAAAGGTTCTTAAAGAAGTCCAAGGCATACTTTTAGCAGGTTTCGGGAAATAAAGAAGTTCAAAATAATTCCACAGGGAGAGTTTAGGAAGGAAAGACCATTTGATGGAGAAGGTAAGACTAGCCAAGAAGTAGAGGCATGGCTTGTTGGGATGAAATACTTCAAGATTCATGATTACTCAGGAAATGAAAAGGCCAAAATTTCCGTTTACAATCTAAATGGAAAAATTGATGACTTGTTTGATCATACGAATGATGCTATAGTGTTTTCAAAGATTGACTTGCGGTGTGGCTATCATCAAGTGAGGATAAAATAAGAAGGCATTCACAAGACAAATTTTCGGATCAGGTATGGCCATTATGAGTTCACAGTGGTGCCTTTTGGTCTTACCAATGCACCTGCTACATTCATGTGTCTCATGAATAGTGTATTCAACAAATATTTGGATAATTTTGTGATAGTGTTATTTGATGACATTCTTGTTTATTCAAAGAATGAAGAAGAGCATGACGAACATCCAAGAATGGTGTTGCTAGTTCTTAGATAACACCAATTGTATGCAAAGCTGAGCAAGTGTGATTTCTGTCAAATGAAGGTACAGTATTTGGGTCATGTCATCTTAGAAGAACGAATTGTAGTGGATCCAAAAAAAAATTGACGACATAATGGATTGGCCTACTCCAAATAATGTTATAGATGTTAGATATTTGATGGGTATTGCAGGATATTATAGAAGGTTCATTGAAGGATTCTCCAAGATAGCTCACCCAATTACATCATTGCAGAGGAAGAATGTCAAGTTTGTATGGTTTGAAAAGTGTGAGAAAATCTTCCAGTAGCTAAAGTAATTGCTTAACAGTGCTCCTATTTTGAAGATTGCAGATCCAAAGAAAGATTGTGTAGTGTGCACAGATGCTTGCATTGAAGGGCTACGTGGAGTGATCATGCAAGAGGGATTTGTAATTTTCTATGAGTCAAGAAAGTTGAAAGAGCTTTTAAATAACTATGCCACACATGATTTAGAGTTAGCATCCATAATGCATGCTCTCAAGAAGTGGAGACATTATTTGTTGGGAAGAAGATTCAAGCTCAGGACAGACCACATGAGCTTGAAGTATTTGTTTGACCAATCAAACCTGAATGCTAGGAAAAATAGGTGGATGGAATTTATTTGTGAATTTGATTTTGAAATTAAGCATGTCAAAGGGAAGGAGAATAAGGTTGCAGATGCCCTTAGCAGAAAATTTCATGTTGCAACAGTAAGTATGTACAAATCAGATTTATATATTGATAATGTTAATGCCATTTATATATTATATGTACTTGTTGGATATTGGCTATCAAGACTAATTTGCATATTTCAAGTGCGTGGATTGAAAGCTCCAATGGGGATCTACATCAAACATTTGGATCGAGGTTGGTTACATTTCTCTATTATATTAACATTATCATTTATAATAGCATTGTTTTGAGAATTGAGTTGATTTCTGGTAGTCATCTATCTGCTGTGGTATTCCCAAGCCATAGTGAGTTTTCTCCAATACAGCTTTACTCTTGGTAAAGCCCAAACTAGATAGGAAACTGTCCATCCCACCATACCAAGTTCTAGGAGCTTTTTTTAAGCCATACAAGGCTTTCTTCAATCTGCACACATATGACTCCCTGTCATGTGTTTAAAAATCGAGTGGTTGTTCCACATACACTTCCTCTTCAACTACACCATTCAAGAAAGTAGTCTTGACATCCATCTGGTGTATCTTCCATTTCATCACTGCAACCAGAGCAAGTACTGATCTGATGGAAGTGTACCTAGCTATAGGAGGAAAATTTTCTTCATAATCTATTCCCTCTTTCTGAGAGAAGCCATGAGCTATGAATCTTGCCTTGTATTTTTCTATGCTGCCATCTGCTGCATGCTTGATCTTGTAAATCCATTTGGAAGTCACAACAGACTTCCCTTCAGGTCTTGGGACAACATCCCAAACATCATTCTTCATTATTGATTGGTATTCCTCGACCATGGCATCCTTCCATTCTTTATTTTCCGCTGCTTCTTCATAACTAGAAGGTTCTTTGTTCATGATATCACAGAGTAAAGCAACATAGCTGGTGTGTGATCTTGTTCTCTTATTTGCTCTGTGTTCTTCTTCTGGAATGCCATATCTTTCTACATCTTGAATGAGCTCTCTATCCCATGCAGGTTTCCTCTTGTGAGAGTCCTTCTCACGAGGTGGATCTACAGGTTCTTACGGATCTTCAATTTCACGATCAACATTTGGAATTGCTTCAGTCATGGTAGTGTCTTGAAATCTAGTTTCCTTGGGTTCTTCATAATCTTCAACAGGTGTCTTCCTTGATTTGATGAATGTTGATTTTTCATCAAATGTTACATCCCTGCTAACATCAATCTTCTTGAACCCTGGAAAGTATATTCTATAAGCCTTCGAGCTTTCACTGTAACCCACAAAGATACCCTTCTTTCCTAAAGGAACCAGCTTGGTCCTCTTTTCCTTTGGGACATGTGTATATACTAGACAACCAAATATTTTGAGATGGATGACCTCGGGTTTCTTACCAAAGAAGACCTCTTCTGGTGTATTGTTGTCCAATATCTTGTGGGGTGTTTTGTTCTGCACATATACAGTTGTCCTAGCTGCTTCTGCCCATAGATGCATAGGTAGATCCTGGTCATGCAACATTGCCCATGTTTCTTCCATGATTGTTCTACTCTTTCTTTCTGCAACTCCATTCTGTTGTGGATTGTAAGGAGCAGTCAACTCCCTCTTTATCCCTGAATCACTGCATAGCTTCTTGAAGTCACCTGAAGTGAATTCTCCACCATTGTCGAATATGAAATTCTTGATTCTCTTATCAGTTTGGTTCTCCATCAAGGTTTTGAATTCCTTGAACTTATCAAATACTTCATCTTTGTTCTTCAATAAGTAAACCCAAGTCTTCCTAAAGAATTCATCAATGAAAGAGACATAGTAAACATACCCACTCAGAGAACTGGATGACATCGGACCACATACATTAGAGTGGATGATTTCCAATATACTTTTAGCCTTGCTTTCTCTGCTTGGAAATGTCTTCTTTATGTTCTTTCCTTTTGCACATCCTTTGCAAACACCTTCATGCTTGGTCTTGATTTCAGGAAGACCTTCTACAGCTTTACTTGCAATTGGTAATGCTCTGTAATGCATATGTGCAAGTATTCTATGCCAAAGTTCACTTGGCTCCATGGAATCATGCACCATGGCATGTTCAGGTTGTCCCTTCAATTTATACAAACCTCCCTCTTGCTCTCCAATCACCACTGCATCATCTATGGTATTTCCCTTTGGCCACATTAGGACTTGGCCATCCACAAATGCAACCCTCATACCTTTTGCATCCAATGTAGATATGGAGAGAAGGTTTTTCTTGAGCCCAGGCACATAAAGCACTTCTTTCATCTTCAAAGACTTTCCAGAATCTAGGTTGTAGGAGGTTTCACCACTTCCTTTGATGGGGTATTGATAGTCATACGCAAGTTTCACTTTATGGGGTGATTCATGTTCAGATAGATTTACAAAAGATTCTTTAAACCCAGTCATGTGTTTGGAAGCCCCACTGTCAATAAGCCAATCATTACAACCATGAGAAATAGTACCTATGAGAGCAGATATTAGAACATACTCTTCTTTGCTTGATGAATCATCATCACTTTCTGCTCTAGCCTTCTTCTTTGGAGGTTCATCATCTTCAGCAGCATGAGCATGGTACCTTCTTTTGTTGCCCTTCTTTTTCTTGTTGAAGTTGTTGTCCCTTTTGTTCTTGGGACATTCTGAAGCAAAGTGACCCTTCTCATTGCATGTGAAGCACCTTAGATCCTTCTTATTCTTTTGGTGATAGTGAGTGGATCTCTTTTGCTGAGAGTGCTCCTTTTTAGGCTTGCTTCTTTTGGTGTGAGTTGCGAGAGCTTGATCTTCACTTCCAATCTTTTTTTCTCGTGCTACAAGCCTTGCTTCTTCTTGAGAGAATTCCTCCCACAATTTACTGAAGGAGATTAACTTCCTTCTTGCACAGATCCCTTGAATAAAGGAATCCCATGACCTACGTAGGCCATTCAGAGTGGTCATCACAATTTCTCCATTCTCCACCATTTCATCTACAGCTTCAAGTTGTTCCTTGATCTAAGAGACTTTGGAGAAATAAGATTGAATGGTTTCTCCATTCAATATCTTGACCCCTTTCAATTGATTCCGCAGAGTCATCTTCCGATTTATGTTCTTCCCTTCAAACAACTTGGTCAGGGAGTCAAACATAGCCTTGGGTGTCTTTAGAGATGACACATGTGGAATGAGATAGTCTTTGATAGAATCAACAATGATTCTCTGTTCCTTGACCAAGTTTTTATTATGAAATATCTTAGCCTCTTCATCCTCTGGGATAGGGACCTCTTTTTTATGTATGAGTCCAACTCATTCTCTTCCAGGATTAACCCAATCCTATACTTATAGGCTCGGAATTTATCAACCCCTTCAAGCTTATCCTCAAGCTTGGTGTGGTGAGACATCTTAAAGAGTACTTCAAATGGAAATAGAGAAGATTTAGGTCTTACCACTTGATTTGCTAAAAACTGGATTTGGTCCCGGATGAGGGTTTGTTAGAGAAAACCCAACAATTCAAAATGTGAATTTCAACTTTCTGAAAGGATAGAAAGATGTGCCTTGATGAGCTGATCAACCTGGTATACTCAGAATTTGAGTTCTGCAAAGTTTCACCCTTCAGAAATGCCTTTGAGTATTTCTGGATTCACTAAGGAGGGCCTTGAATTAGGGTTTGAGTTTCCCGGAGTTCTACCCAGCCAAAAATCTAGATCCATAGCTCTAAACTTTGATTTTTCCAAGGAGCTTCCAGCTGTGTCTTCAGATTTCAGAAATTCCTATTTTTTAGGAAATCCTAATTTTTAGGGCCAAAACTGAAAGTGCTCAGAGTTGAATTCTGATTGGATAGATAGATTCTCCTTGATGAGTAGTCAATCTACTATACTGTTTTTCCAAAATTTGTGGAGAGAAACCCAATAAAGAAGAAACCCTGGTTTCTGCCATTGCACAATGTCTTCTTCTTGGGTTAGCTCTGATACCATGTTAAATTTTGAGCATTAATTCAATATACTCTAGGATCTTTACTGAGAGAATAACATGTACATTATATCAATGCATATCAATCATAGCAAGTATGTCAATCATCACAAGAAGCAAAACATAAGAGACAATAGACACATAGATTTTCCGTGAGGAAAACCCTAAGGTGAAAAACCCAACAACTTCCTTAGAGATAGATAGAGCTATAGTACAACCAAAGTACACAGAGATAGACTCCTCTTAGCAGTTGATCCTCCTCCTCACATGTGCACCACTTTTCGAGTAATGGAAGAGTGAGTTCTGAAGTGATCCAAATAGAGATCGGGAGATCTCTATTTATACTTGTCCTGACTGCCCAATAACCTTATGGGGCCGACTTGTCTAGCGTAGCATAATAACCTCATATTACATTAATCTGGGCTGACCCCTTACAAGGTGGTCTAATAACCCATTGGCAAGTTAACACACTTGCGACACTTGTCAATACAAATGACGACACTTCCATATAGAGGAATAATACATCTCTATAGGAGTACAATAAATATATAAATGAAATACATTCTGAAGTTACATATACATCAACAGAGGATTCCATGAGAGAGGCATTTCCATTTTTGTTCACTTTTGAGGACACTGAGGATAGTGTTGTTCTAAGGGGGAGGGGATTGTAATACCCCATTTTGAACCTTAGGGTATTTTGGATTTTAATATAAATAATGTATACATGCATCGTATGTTTTCCCTAACATGGAGCTCAAGGCCAAGGCCCTGCTAGTGGATGCTCGTATTTTGTTTTAAAGGCAAGTATTTGATATTTTATTATCCATGTTCCATTAAGCCATGGAAATTGTAAAAATGATGCAAACAAATAATATATTGCAATAAAAATAAAATAAAAACTTGCTGTGGAATCAACCAATAAGAGGGGGCCATGTGTATCCACTAGGGAGAGGTGAAGGGGCTGTGGGATTGTGGGACAATAGGGATCAGTTCCAAGGATTACACAACCAACAGGAAGATCGAAGTGGAAGGGTCGTGATTCCAGGTGGAAGCCACATTGACAGAGTGTCCAAAATTCCCAAGAAATGGGAGGTGGAAAGGAAAATCCAAGGGGGGGACATTCAGTAAAAACACAGAGGGAGGAATATGCCGTAACTTTTGGCAGAAGGAGGAAGAATCGAACTAGAAGAAGACATAAATTGATAGCAAGGAATGCAACGTGGATGACAGAGTCCTTTTGGCAATAAAAGCTGAGAAAATCCTAGTGTGGATGACAAAATGGGAGAGAGAACAAAGGTTAGAGTTTCTTCATAAACCCAGTGAAGGCTATAATCTTAGAGACTCAACATATTGGACCTTTCTATGCCCACCGTGAAGAGAACTGGAGGGAAGGGACGCTTGAGGGACTGTGTAGCAGAGAAAGAAACCTTCCTTGTGTTGGGTGTGGTAGGTATTATGGGTGCGAAGGTTGTTTGAGTTAGTTGAGATGCCTGTAGCTCTATGGTTGAGATCACTCGCTTAACATCCTTTCCAATTGTCTCTCTGCATGCTTGATAAACCTAGTTGGTTGCTGGCTTAGCATGACTATTGTGTGAAATCATGGTTGTGAGTGAGCCTGTTTAGATCCTCAGTGGATACACAACCCAGCTCACGGGTTGTCTCTCAGCTGAAATATTATAGGTTGGGAAGAGACCTATGGTTGGGTGAAAAGTTGCTCACATATCTAGTTGCTTGAAGAGCTTCATCTTAAAGATAAGTGTAATCTGTGGTCTAAATTATGTCCATTTTGCGGTTCTAAATGATGTTAAACTCCTATGTTGTGTTTATATGTTATTTCAAGTTAATGTGAATGAAATGGTTGCATGGATTAACCAACAAGAGTCCTGTGTATAATCCTGAGTATGAGGAATATTTATGCTTGATTGTTTTTACCAATTCCTGGTGTTAGATGTGTTGATAACCTTGCATGTTATAGATGCATTGATTATATTTAGTTTCCCTATTTATGTTGTTATGCATTGCACATACTTATAAATGGATTGCATGTAATCACTTGGAATTGGAAATGGAATTAGGAAACCCCTTTTGTGTTTCATGACCCCTCTGTGGTTCAGATGAAGGGAGAAACCTTGACAGAAGGAGGAAAGGAGGCCTTGAGGAGGTCTGGGACATCATTTTGGGTTTGAAAAGGATAGGATTAGAGTTATCAGACGTGTATGAAGATCATGCAGTTGCATAGATATCATTGAGAGATTTCCAATGGTACCAAACTTGCCCAAATTGGACTTAGGATGAAGAAGTTATGGTCCTGAGAAGTTGTATAGTTGGCATTTTGATTTCTGAGTTCTGCATTGCAGATTGCGGATTGTGGAAGTCAGAAGAGCAACTTTTCCAGATTGATGATTTTGGAATTCCGATTTTAGAGTTCCTCATTTTGGATTGTGGATTGCGGAAGACGGAAGAGTAATTTTTCAGGATTGGTAATTTTGGCATTCTGATTTCCGAGTTCCGCATTGCGGATTACATATTGCGAAGTCGGAAGAGTAATTTTTTCAGATTGGTGATTTTGGAATTTCGAGTTCCAAGTTCCACATTGTGGAAGTCGGAAGAGTAATTTCTCTGGATTGATGATTTTTTGCATTCCAATTTCCAAGTTCCGTATTGCGGATTGCGGAAGTCGGAAGAGTAATTTTTTTGGATTGATGATTTTGGAATTCCGATTTTGGAGTTCTGCATTGCGGAAGTTGGAAGCGTAATTTTTCTGGATTGGTGATTTTGTCATTCCAATTTCCAAGTTCCGCATTGCAGATTGCGGAATTTGGAAGAGTAATTTTTCTGGATTGATGATTTTGACATTTTGATTTTCGAGTTCCGCAATGCGAATTGCAGATTGTGGACTGAGAATGGTTTTTGCACAACGATGAAATTTTGAAGAAAAAAAATTAACAAATTTTATCCGATCGCCTCTAAAGGGAACAGAGGTGGTTGGGGACATGACATTAAACCTAGTGCTGTTATACAATTTTGTAAAGCGCCAACTTTTACGTTCTTTTTTGGATCTTTTTTAACGTCCATTTTTGCATCCAATTTTGTGCCCAATTATTTGCATAATTTTTTGTGTATTTTTTTAGGTCCTTATTTGTGGCCAATTTTGCATCTAATATTGCATCCTTTTTTGTGTCCATGTTTGCACCTAGTTTGACACCCAAATTTGCATTTAATGTCACGTCCAATTTTGCTCCTAGTTTTACGTCGAGTTTTGTGCTTAATTTTGCACCTCGTTTTGTGTTCAACTATGTGTATGATTTCACATCTTGTAATACCCCCATTTTGACCCTTAGGGTATTTTTGGCTTTTAATATAAATAATGTATACATGTGGTGTATGTTTTCCCTAGTGTGGAGGTCAAGGCCAAGGCCCTACTAGTGGATGCTTGGATTTTATTTAAAAGGAAAGTATTTGATATTGTATTAGCCATGTGTGATTTAAGCCATCGAAATTGTAAAAATGTTGTAAATAAATACTTATCATGCAATAAAAATACAAAAGAAACTAACTATGGAAGCAACCAATGAGAAGGAGCCATGCGTATCCACTAGGGACATATGAGGGGGTTGTGGGATCGTGGACAACAAGATCAGTTCCAAATGTTACACAGCCAGCAGGAAAATCGAAGAGGAAGGGGCGCGATTCTGGAAGAACCCACGTTGACAGAATGGCCAGAACGCCCAAGAAAACTGAAGGTGAAAGGAAAACCGAAGGGGGAACCCTCAATAAAAACGAAGAGAGAGAAATAAGACATGAATTTTTCTTACAAGAGGAAGAAAGGATGCAGATTGGAGCAGTCGAGAATGAAGTGATGAGACATACTGATTTTTGCAGTGAAAAGATGAGAAATCCAAGTGTGGATGACAGAATGGGAGAAAGAACAGAGGTTGGAGTTTCTTGACAAACCCAATGAAGGATAGAATCTCAAAGAGTCAGCAGTTTAGACTTTTCTATGCCTACCCTGAAGAGCACTAGAGGAGGGGCACCTGAGGGACTGTGCAGTAGAGAAGGGGACCTTCCTTGTGTTGGGTGTGGTAGGTATTGTGGGTGCCAAGACTATTTGATTAAGTTGAGATTCATGTAGCTCTATGGTTGAGCTCACTGGATTAGCATCATTCCCTTTGTTTCTTTGCATGCTTGATAAACCCGACTGTGTGTTGGCTTAGCATGACTATTGTGTTAAATCATGGCTGTGAGTGATCATGTTAAGTTATTCCTTAGTGGATACACAACCCGGCTTGGGGGTGGTCTCTCAGATGAAAGAGTATAGGCTAGACAGAGACCCATGGTTGGGTGGAACATTGCCCTAACATAGCAAGTTGCTTGGACAACTTCATTTGAAAGATAAGTGTTCTCTGTGATTGATATTATGTCCATTATGTAGTTCTAAATTATATTAATTTCCTATGTTGTGTTTATATGTTATCTCAAGTTAATGTGAATGAAATGATTACATGCATTAACCAGCAAGAATTCTGTGTATAAGCCTGAGGATGAGGCATATTTATGATTGACTGTTTTACCATTTGCTTGTGTTAGATGTGCTACTAAACTTGCATGTTATAGATGCTTTAATCATTTCTCATTTCACTGTTTATGTTGTTATGCATTGCATACACTTTGAAATGGACTACATGGCATCACTTAGACCTGGGGAAGGGAGTTAGGAAACCACTGTTATTTTTCATGACCCCTTTGTGGGTTAGATGAAGGGAGAACCATAATAGGAGGCAATCAAAACTACTTGAAGGAAGAAAAGAGGCATTGAGGGGGTTTGGGGCCTCATTTTGAGTTGGAAAAGGGGAAGGATCAGAATTCTCAGGCGTGGCTGAAGATCATGTAGTTTCATAAATCTCACTAAGAGCTTTCCAATGGTACCAGACTTTACCAAAATTGGACTTAGGATGAAGAAGTTATGGCCCTGAGCAGTTGTGTTGTTGGGCTTCCAAATTTCTGAGTTCTGCATTGCATATTGCGGATTGAGGAAGTTAGGAGTGGAGTTTTCCAGACTGGTGATTTTGGCATTCCAATTTCCAAGTTCCACATTGCGGATTGCGGATTGTGCAAGTCGGAAGAGTAATTTTTCCAGATTGGTGATTTTGGCATTCTGATTTCCGAGTTCCGCATTGTGGGTTGCGAATTGCGGAAGTCAGAAGAGTATTTTTTCTGGATTGGTTATTTTGGCATTCTGATTTCTGAGTTCTGCATTATGGATTACGGAAGTCGGAAGAGTAATTTTTCCAGATTGTTGATTTTGGCATTCCGATTTCCGAGTTCCGCATTGCGTATTGCGAATTGCAGAAGTCAGAAGAGTAATTTTTCCCGATTGGTGATTTTGGAATTCCAATTTCCAAGTTCCGCATTGCGGAAGTCAGAAGAGTAATTTTTCTGGATTGGTGATTTTGGCATTCTGATTTCGGATTTTCGCATTGAGGGTTGTGGATTGCGGAATTCAGAAGAATATTTTTATCGTATTGTTGATTTTGACATTTCAATTTCCGAGTTTCGGATTGCGGATTGCGTAAGTCGGAAGAGTAATTTTTTGGGTTGATGATTTTGGTGTTCCGACTTCCAAGTCATGCAAGGTGTATTGCAGATTGTGGAAGTCGAGAGTGGAGCTTTCCAGAGTGGTGGAATTTGATGTTCCGACTTCCGAGTTTAGCATTGCAGATTGCGGAAGTTGGAGGTGCATTTCTTTGGCACTGTACAATTGTGGATTCTGGCTTTTCAAGTTTTGCACTGCGGACTGAGAATGGTTTTTGCAGAACAATGGCAGTTTGAATAAATTTTTTTTAGCAAGTTGTCTCCCATCGCCTCTAAAGGGCATAGAGGTGGATGGGGACGTGACACATCCAGTGTTGCATCCATAATTTCATCCAATTTTGGGCCCAATATTGCATCTATTTTTCATCTAATATTGCATCCAATTTTACTTCTAATGTTGCATCCTATTTTGCATCTTGTTTTACATCTTTTTTGCATCCAAGTTTGTGCCCAATGTTGGGTCTCACTTTACGTCTTCTTTTATGTCTAGGTGTGTGCCTAGTGTTGCATATTGTTTGAATTTTTTTGCATCCATTTTTGCATCTAGTGTTGCATCAATTTTTACATCCGTTTTTACATACAGTGTTGCATCCCATCTTGCAACGAATTTTCTGTCTCATTTTACGTGTTTTTTTGCGTCCATGTTTGCACATAGTGTTGCATCTAGTTTTACGTCTAGTGTTGTGTCTGGTTTTATGCCCACTGTTGCATCCAATTTTGTGCCCAATTTTAAGTCTAGTTAGGAATCCATTTTTGCATCTATTGTTCTATTCTGTGTTGCCTTTGAATTTGGGCCTAGTATTACATCTAGTTTTGCACCCAATTTTGCGTCCATATTTGTGTCTAGTGTTGAGTCTCTTTTTGCATCCACTTTTGTATCATGTTTTGCATCAAAATTTGCATTTAGTGTTGAGTCTAATCTTCCACCCATTTTGCGTGTTTTACGTCCATTGTTAATTAAGAATATTAATTTCAATTATTAATAGTGAAATATATCAATTTTTATTGATTTTGCATCCATTTTTTTAATTTCAAATAAATATTGAAATATATCGAAGTTCTCAAATATCATAGAATACAAATTTATAGCATAACATTTCTAAATAAGTTTAAGGAAAATTCACAACATCCATCCAAAAGTAGTAATATCATCATACATAGTAACTCTTCATAAAAAAACATTGAAATTTTCCAATATATATAAAGTAACAAGAAAATACTAATAATATCATCATCATCTTTACTAAAATCAACTAAAATTCAAATGTATGATCAACATATCAAAACCTTTCATGGATATCATTATATCAAAGTAAAAATAATTCAAATATATATATGATTTAAATACCAATAGAAATAAATTCAATTATCTCCATATATAGATATAAAAGTCAAAAACCTTTCATGGATATCATTATAGCAAAGTAAAAATAATTCAAATACATATATGATTTAAATACAAATCTCACAAGAAATAAATTCAATTATGTCCATATATAGATATAAAAGTCAAAATGATAAATATATCATAGTTATATATCAATAAAAATACATGCAAATGTAATCCAAAATGTAGCATGCTCATGCTTAGAATCTAAAATACTACCCAGAATTCCCTTCTGAGGTCACAGAATGCCTGAAATTGAGGGATTGCAGGCCTTTTTTACACCCAGTCTGCTGTAGGAGGTTTGGCATGTGCCTAGAATTGTTCATTATTGTCTCGTGATTTTTGTTCACTAGGATCATGAGAAGGACACTCCATTTCCATACACATGCACAAGACACCCATACAATACAAAATGGATGGTAACAATACCCATCCCTCCTTTCTCTCCAAGAGTGTAGCAGACACTCCAAATAAATTTATTGAAGCACTTATCTATAATGGAACTGACCTACAAAACGTTTTTAGAAACTTCTATAGCTTAGCATATTCATGGGCCAATAGAACCCAACAAGAGAAGCAATACATGAGTGGTAGACAATACCTTGGTGTAAATTTTAAATTTTCCTACAAGAGATAAAGGCTTCATAAGCCATTTCTTTGCCGCAAGATTGAGGATATAATAATGTATGCAACTAGCGGCGTTATCTTGAAAGAAAATTAACAGTAGCTTTGTTTTCATCTAAATGAAACATTTCTTGTCAAGGGTTTCCCTTAGACCAATGTCTTAAAACTTGAGTATGATTATTTCCATAGTTAGACATAGTTGATGCATAGAATTTCTCAAAAAAACTATGTAATTGTTTGAAATGTCTTAAAACCTTTCATATTTGATGTAAATCCAGCAAAAAAAATGAACATGTGATCACACATTTTGTAGTCATACTTTGTATTTTCATCATTGAATGGGATGAAAAATGGACAGAGGCTATGGATGTAGTAGATGTGTGCTTCTTGATGGGTGTATTTCGTTCATGGTGGCGGTTGATGGTTTCTCATGGTGCTAGTATTGGATTCACTTGGCATGGTCTTCACTCCTTCCCAACTTGTGGTCTTTCACTCTCTTGTATGGCTTGGCATGGGCTAGTAGTTATGGTTTTTATGAGTACTTGGAATTATATGGCATGTTCCTAGCAAAAATGAGATGCTTTCTAACACATTGGTTTAGCATGGGGTCAACTCCTTTGATTTTCCTGAGGGATTTTCTGTTGTGACAAACTGTCTAGTGAAATATCCACAGTAGTTTACAAGTCAACCTACTAATTGGAAGTCAAATATATGGAATGATTCAAGAAACTACAAAGTGACAAATGCCCTTCACAATAGATCCATATCCATTAAGCCTACATGTTATATTGCCAACAAAAGAATAGAGGAAACCAACAACAGTAGGCATATGACATCAACATTATTTTTAAAGTAAATATCCAAATAATTAAATTTGTTCAATAAATATTAACTTGCACATGAATACAACATCAACATTATGTTTAAATTAAATAACCAAGTAATTAACTTTCTTCAATAAATATTTACTTACACATGCGAAAATAACCAGAGTAAGTTAAATACAAAATATAAGATTAGTTATAAGGATTTGTTCTCTTTTAATGAAGTAAAAAACAAGGTTTAATCTCTTCTAAAACAATTGAATTCCAACTAAATTTAGATATAATTTCATATACAAAAAATTTGTTTTCCAACTTTAGGCCTTTGGCATTACAAGTGATGTGCATATTAATGTTGTTTTCATCAAGAGCATGGCATTTGGAAAGCTAAATATAGAGAAACCAAGAACCCTGGAAAAGCAAAGACAGACAGTACTCACAAGGCTCACATTTGTCAAGTTAAATCCTAAGTCTTTGATGACATAATATCAATCATTATGGAAACAACCTATAAAATTAATCACAACCTTTATTTCAATAGGTCAATTCAGTGATTTACTAAAAGAAAATCTAAGTACAACAAAAAAATGCTTTGACAAAAGCAATACCAAATAAAAAAGTGTTCTGAATTGTAATTCATGCATAAAAATACACAAGAGAATAACTTCAAAATATGTTTAAACAAGCATATCAATTCAACTTCTTGTTAGACACTTATTCTACACAAGTTAGACAATGCATTAGATAAAACCCATTACTTTGTTTAAGAGCATGCAGAACTTGTAGGTATAGAAAATTGTCAATAATTTGTTTTTAAATTCAATACCGCCTGTGCATAAAATGTCTTACTCCATATTATATCGATTTTGGAGCTAGCAATTTTCTATTCCAATCGGTTAGATCTGTGAAAAAGATTCCATCCATCTTGAACAAAAAATTATTCAAGGTTTAAACTCCATGAACAAGTTAGAAACGTGCATCTATAGTACAAACAAAAATAAATAATATTACAAGTCTTTACATGAAAAATTAAAATGGAAAGATATGGGATATGAATGGTGAAATTCATAAGATGGAATGATTGAAAGGAACATGTATGGAAGGATCTTTTTCCTAGTGTTTTACTAATTTTTGCACCAATAGTAGCAAGGTTCTCTACAGCCCAGTATGGAGGAGATATTGTCACTTACTTAATGTACATGATAAAAAAGAATTAAAAACACTTTTGGACAGCATATATCAGCTCAATTTTAAATTTTACAGAAAAAACTTGAAAAAATAAAATCAACATAGATCCATCTTAAATCCGGATCTATCAAGCATTGAGAGGGGTCAAATTTATTGTGTAAATTATTTTCTCTCAAATTTTTGTACACATCAAGAAATTTGATCCCTATTGGTGCTTGATAGATCCCAATTTAAGATGGATATATGTTGGTCTTTCTAGAGGCACTTGCATCGAAGTCATATGCTTCCCTAGTATGTGTTTTCTTGGATGTGAGCTCCATAGGCATGAGTTATTCCAATAATTCTTTGTGGAATGAATTTTTAAGTGCATCTCATGTCTTTAGTGCTATTTTGTTAGGCTCATGCTTAAACATGTTTACCGGGTACTGCAATTATAAAAATGGAGGAAACACATCATTTTCCTTTATACCTATAGCTTCAATACCTCGTAAATATGATAACAATAACCTACCAAAGAGAGTGTTGAAAACACATAGAACAAATTGAAAGGAATATTTCTCCAATTCTCATTAGAAATATTGGGCAACACACATGCATGGCTAATATCTATGTTACTAGATATGGGAAATGGTAAGGGTAAGAAGAATATAACAATAAATAGGGTTAGATGGTTTCACGAGATGAGAAAAGTCAATCCCAGCCCATGGTGTATATTATGCATATAAAATTGATTGGAATTGTATTAATGCAGTGTCGAGACAGGAATGGAAACGAGTCTCCTAACCACATTTATGGTAACCTATACTACCACGATCCTATGGGAAAAAATATTTCCCATGAAAAATAGATATCGTATATATTGATTTAAACTTTAAAAAAAAAATTCACTATGACTACTTAACTCCAAGGACTTCATACAGATAAGATAAGCTATTTTATCTTCAACTTTCACTTATTAGGTTCCATACATTCCTTTGGTTATACCCTAGCATTTAGAGTAATTAAGAAGCATAAATACACTACCTTCATTGATGTGCATCCATTATAAAGGAATCTATAAAAGATAATAAACCTTACCAAGATTCTACCCAGTATTCTATAAGTATCATTTGCATTCCTACAATTATTATTAACCCCTTAAGGATCTCTATTTTTCTTTAACAAATCCATGCATCGTCACAAAATAGGTTCTCATATGGAATTTTGGGACATTAAATATCTCAACAATTTATAATGAAGTTCACTTGTATTAAGGACCAAAAGTCCGCCATCAAGCATTAACAAACCCACGATTAGTTATCCATAAAAGAAATGCATAATCATTTATTTCAACATCAAATCATCTAACATGTTGTGATAACATTTAAACAACTTCTTCTATTTCACTTAGGACGCTTATATGTAAATGGAGAACATTACATTGTACACTATTTCTATCCATATTAAATTGCTCCAAGAAAATTGATAACTATATAAGTCAAATGCTTCATCTAACATATTTATATTAATTCATATTCGAATATCACTAACTTTACTTGAACATCTTTATGAATCACTCTTCATTTTATATCACTATTAACCGGAGAACAAACACATAAGGTGTGCATAAGACAGAGACCAATATACGTGGTCCACCCAAATCTATGGGCTACGTCCACAAAGAAATGTCACATCATGTATTATTTATGAAAATAAAAGGGTTACATCCAACAACACAGTTGTTGCAATATTTATTTTCCACTTCTCAATGCCTCTCTCATAGAGAGCATTTTCAAGAGCATTTTCAAGACTTTCATGATAACATCAAATCAATTATAAAGATCTATTCTCTGGTCAATAATAACTTAACATAGTTTCTTCCAGCATTCAAATCTACATCAAAACTATGACAGAGATCTATAATAACTTAACAGATTTATTTCCAGGCATTCAATAAAAAAATAAAATGCTGAGATATTGAAATAATACATAACAGGAATATGAACCAGATCAAGCAATCAAGCTATCCTTTCCTCACGATGTTGGAAACATATAATATATAACAGAAAGTAATATTGGGTTCAAGCTCTTTCAAGCTAACCCTTCACCACGGTGATGTGCAGTGACATCTCCCAAATGGGATCACAACATATAAACAGAACAAGTGACATTGATCAAGCTATATCAAGCTATCCCTTCCCCTACGATCTACCAGATCACAGCGCAATGCCATCTTCCCAAACTGGGACATGTTTATAAATATAATACATCAGTAAATTGTGACAATGATCAATGCGTTCACGATAGCCATATATATATATATATATTTAAATATCCAGCAGGAAACATACTATACACTAGTAATCCAACAATTTCGTGGTAGTAGTAACTAGATACAGAGAACCTATAGGGATCCAATCAATTTCACGGCAACAAATATATATAACCGAGATCCCCCTGATCTCAATGGAAATACGAAAATGAAGAGTTTTCTAACTTCAAAGATCTACGCATTTCACGGATCTTGTTGATCTCATTAAGAAAACGAAAATAGCAGAGTTGTCTAATTGCAAAGATATACGCATTACATAGATCTTGTTGATCTCATTGAAATACAAGATGCAAGGTTTTATAACTTCAAATATCTACGCATACATAGATCTCTCTGATCTCAAAGGAAATACGAAATGCAAAGTTTTCTACTTCAAAGATCTACGCCTACAGAGATCTTTGATCTCCATGGAAATACAAAATGCAAATTTTTCTACTTCAAATATCTACGCATACAAGGATCTCTGATCTCCGAGGAAATACGAAATAGCAGAGTTGTCTAACTTCAAATATCTACTCATATAGAGATTACCTACAAGGATCGGAGAGGCCATATCTTGTGTAGTCTGATCGCAGAGGTTCCAGGGGCAGCGATAATATCCTCCAGAGGTCGCTTTCCAAACAAAAACGTTAGTGAAAACTATAACTACACAGAGATCGTCGAGACCCTATTAAGCATCGTGTATGTAGAGATGAAAACTAGATCTCTCTGATCTCCCCGCCCCGAGAAAATCCCCAAGCAAAATAATTTTAAACCCCTCGTTCCTCTTCATGAAGACGGTCCAATCCACTTTCTTTTCCCACTACCGTCTCCCTGGGTAAACCACTCACAAGAAGAAGACAGGGATATCGATTTCCCTTCAATGGAGTTATTCCCTCCCCTTCTTAGTGTGAAAAAAAGTGTAATGTCCCCATCTCTGGTAAAAGTTTTATTACTCAATTTTGTCTATATTAAATGACGACACTATCTAAAACCTAAACTAGTTCCTGCAGTGCAACCTAGAGTGGAAAAAGGGAACAGTGAACCACAAGGGGGAGAATTTTAAGTTGGTGAGGTCGTGGTATTCTTTGGTTTTTGGTTAGCCGTTGAGCATGAGTTAACCATGATGTGTTGTGGTTTCTTGGTGGTAGCCTTCCCACTTAATGTGTAGGAATTAAGTGTTTCTGTTAGTTATATTAATGAAATTATATGGCAGGGATAAGTACTCCGAGGAGGATTTTTACCTTGTGAGATTATTGATCTCCACTAAATTAATATACTTTCACTTAGTGAAAGGTTTAATAGAAAACTGTATCGTAGATTTGGGGGAGGCGATGGAAGGAGGAAGGTGCAACGGTGGTTTTTGAAGGGTTCTAAACTATGTACCTCAAGCTCGGTGTTAAGGACGGTGGCGGCCGCCAGGGCCTCCTTGAAGTGTGGACCTGGAAGGGACATGAGCATGACTCCTGGCGATGAGGCTTTGGCCTCGACCGAAGTGCTGGACAAAGGGAAAAAAACTAGTCTGAGACAGGACCTTGTCTCTGGGGCGGGGAATGCGGAAGCAGGGACCAGCGGAGTGGCCAAGCTGGATCAGGGAACGGCAGAACCCAGAAAGCCCGGGCAATGCTTTTGAAAGGAAAATAAGATCCCCAAACTGCAGATAAAATCGGATAAGTTCGAACGGATATACAATACATGAAAGAACATGCACTAACTGGGAAATTTGTTGGAATCTGGCCAGATGAAAAAGCACTGGTATGGTGGATCAATACAACCTGGAAACCCCAGGGACATTATTATCTACAACTGGGGTCCAAAGGGTTTTTCACAGTGATTTTATTTAATGAAGAGGATCGAACAAGGATTTTTGACAATGGACCTTATTTCTTCAATTCCGTGGGGCTGTATCTCCATCCTTGGAAGGAGCGCTTCAACCTGGATAAAGAAAATTTAACTATAGCCCCGGTCTGGATAAGGCTATACTCTTTACCTTCCGAAGACTTGAAGGAGGAAATCCTTATAGAGATAGGCAATGAATTGGGGACATTCGTCAAAGTATATGAACAAACTAAGAAGATGTGATACACCTCGTATGCCCGAATCTGTCTCTATATGGATATATCCCAAGACCTCCCGGAAGGAATTAATATTACCTGGGAGGATGAAGACCAGTTCTAGGCCATTGATTATGAACAGATCCTGTTCCACTGCCGAAGATGCCATGAACATGGTCATTTATTCAAGGATTGTCCTCTAAATAAACAGTTTGAAGGAAAGCTAGACGATGAAGGTAAAGATAAAGACGGTTTCAAAAAAGTTGCTACCAAGAAATCACAAGCAAAGAAGGAAGGGGGCCCGGAGATACACAAGAAAACCATGATCCACAACAGGTATGAGGCACTGCAAATTGAAGCAGAAGCTCAAGAAGCAACCAAGGAGAACAGGGAGGAGGAAACTGAAGCACCCTTGGAAAAGGTGACAAAGATTAATGTCAAGGAGCCGACGACAGACAAAACGGGGGAAGGAGACTCATTGCCAGAGGAAGTCGGAGATGAAATGGAGTTGGGATACCTAGATCTGGAGAGCCTAGAGGCATCATGCATAGTGGAGAATACTACTTCAATCTCTCCTGAACAAGTCTCTCTTCTAGAGAAAGCTATCATCAAAACAAAGAATGACAAATATCTGGGTATAAACTCCAAACCTCTTAAGGAATCCGAAGGGAAAAAATTAAGTAGGGGGAAAAAAAGGGGGAGACATAGTAATATGCAGAGAATTCAAATGATAGGAAGGAATCTGGTGGCCTCAGGCTAGTATCCTACTATTGAAGCGGCCCTAGCTTCATCAACCCCTAACAGGTTATAAGACGTGGATCACATCTTGGAACATTAGAGGCTGTAAGAGTCTTCTGAAGACCCGTCTCCTAAGATGGAAGATTGAATTAGAGAAACCCGCTATAGTCTTCCTTCAGGAAACTAAATGTTCTGAAGCAGACCTTAAAATAATAAGAAAGAAAGTCTGGAAAAAGTGTGACGCAATGGCGATTGATGCCATCGGATCGGTCGGAGGAATTGGCATCCTTTGGAATCCAAATGAGGTTAGTTTAACATATTGGATGGCCTCAAGATCCATTTTATCGGCCTTGTTTCATGTTTTAGGAACCAGTGTAAGAGGTTTCTTGTCTAATGTGTATGGACCGTCAACAACACACCTTAAGCACTCTTTCTTGAACTCCCTGCGAAGTCTCAAAAGAGACACTGGTACCTTTCCATGGATTATACAAGGTGCCTTCAATTTGATTTGAAATCTGGCTGAAAAGAGGGGGGGACTTCGTTGTTTACATCCTAGCAGTGAGGAATTCTCGGAGGCTATTGAAAATATGGATTTGATTGATGTTAAAACTTCTAATGGCTAGTATACCTGGAACAACAAAAGGGCAGGGGATAGAAGCATAGCCTCCAGGTTAGACAAATTTTTGGTCTTTGAATCCATTATTATGGGGGGTGGGGAGCTGACAGTCGTGGTGCTCCCGGTGGCTGGATCGGACCATTGGCCGATAAGCCTGGAATGGAAAAGAATAGGGGAAAACATTTGAAGGCCATTTAGATTCAAACAATTTTGGCTACTTCACCCCGATTTTCCTGATCAAATGAGATAGTGGTGGCAGTCTTGCCCCACGGTCCTAGGTACTAGGATGTACCAATTCCAACAAAAGTTAAAATACCTAAACGGTAAAAACAAGAAATGGAATAAAGAAACCTTCAGGAACATCTTCCATGCTAAGAAGATACTTGATCTTAAACTTCAAGAGGTTCAAATGGAGGCTATGGTGCATGGCCACTCAGCGAAGCTAAAAGAAAGAGAACATAACCTCCTACAATAAATTAACCTTAAAGATCATCAATAAGAACTCCTTTGGAAGCAAAAATGCAGGAGCCACTGGTTGAAAGATGGGGAAAGGAACACCAAGTTCTTTCACAAAGAAACCATTCAACATCGCCATGGCAATAGGGTGGTTAGGCTCAAAAAAGAGGATGGCAGCGTGGTGGAAACTCAACATGAGTTGGATCAGACCCTGAATGACCACTTTCAAGACCTGCTTGAGGAACCCAATATCAATAGAAGCAGAGAAAAGGAGCAAGTTCTCAGGCCTATCCCGAGTTTGGTTACGGAAGAACATAATAAGTTCCTTATGGAGAATATTAGAATGGAAGAGCTTGATGAAGCAGTCAAACAGATGGAAGATGACAAAGCCCCTGGCCTAGATGGTTTCACTACCAAATTGTTTCACTCATGCTGGGACTGGTTGAAAACGGAGGTTTTGGCCATTGTTGAAGACTCTCATCAGACCAAGGGCATCCTGAAATCCCTCAATTCCACCTTTATTAAATTCATTCCTAAGGAGATGGGAACAAAGGACCCTAGCAAATTTTGACCTATAGGCCTTTGCAATGTCATTTATAAAATCATAACTAAGGTTATAGCTAATCAGCTCTGCCCCCTCCTCCCCTTGATCATTTCATCGGAACAAGCTGTATTTGTGGAAGGTCACCTAATATTGGATGGTATAATTCTAGTGCATGCAACCATCCATTTGGTTAAGAAGGAGAAAATCCCAGGTATGCTTTTCAAACTGGATTTATCGAAATCTTATGATAAGCTAAATTGGACTTTTCTTGCAGGGATGTTAAAAGCCTTCGGCTTTAGCAATTTGTGGATTGAATGGGTTATGAGCCTAGTCTCATCCCCCTTCTTCTCTATTTTGGTTAATGGCACTCCCTCTCAACCCTTTCCTGCATCCCGTGGGATTAGATAGGGGGACCCACTATCACCTTTTCTCTTCATTATCATTGCAGAAGGCATGGGTAGAATGCCACGGGCCGCTCAGAATAGTAATGCCATCCGTGGTGTTGATCTATGTGATGGGTTAAATCCTCAAACCCACCAACAGTTCCTGGATGATACAATGCTTATGGGACCATCCTCGGTGCATGAAGCTAAAAATATCAAGGGCATCCTAAACATCTTCCTTAGAAGCAGTGGCTTGGAGACTAATAAAGAAAAATCGAAGGTTTATTTCTTCAACACACCCAGAATTAACCGCAGAAATATTTTATGAATTTTGGAATTTTCTGAAGGACTACTTCCTTCTAAATAACTAGGGCCACCTCTGTCGGAATCCATAATAAGTCAAATCTCATGGAAAGACCTGCTTGATAAACTCAAGAACAAATTGGAACTATGGACGCACCGGGCCCTGAACTTCCCTAGCCGGCTCATTTTTGTAAAATCTGTCCTCCAAGCGATGCCAGTCTATTTATTGTCGGTGTTAGCTGCCCCCAAAGCTGTTATGAAAAAAATTCGTAATATTCAAAGGAATTTTATGTGGGGTGGTACTCATGACCCGAGCAAGTGGGCCTTGGTGAAATGGGAAACTGTCTGCACTCCAAAAGGAGTTGGTGGCCTCAGTCTGAGGGATCCCCTGTGCACTAACAAAGTGTTAGGGGCAAAAATCTTGTGGAGATGGATTACGCATAGAGAGGAACCCTGGGCGAAGTTATGGCACATGAAATATGGACCCTTATTGCCCAAGCAAGATCTTATCCGCTTCATCGAGGATAAGCTTGGATCGTGCATATGGAAGTTGGCTCAGCTGAATCGGGAGTTAGTAAAGCGGCATAGTTTTTGGGAGATAAGAGATGGAGCTTCGGCATCCTTTCTACATGATGCGTGGAAGCAATTCCCTAAAATTGGGGAGATGCAGGATAACCAGGAGCTTGTCCATCATTTACAGAGTAGCCCGTGGGAGAAAGTTCGGGACTTCTGGGAAACAGGCCTTGAGGAAAATCAAGTCAAACCATGGAAACTAATACAGTGGTGGCAGAATCTAACCGTGGAAGAAAATCTTAACAATTTTTACGGGGAACTGCTCAAACACCAAATCCCTATGACTAAAGGTCCGGACAAAATCAGATGGGGGTACTCAAATACTAGGAACTTTACCAGTGCTAAAGCGGTAGCCCTCTTGGAGGGTTATAGCCGTATGCCACGTGAGGAAAGATGGAAAAACGTTTGGCTCAATCACTGGCCTAAAATCGCCACCTTTGGGTGGTTGTTGCTTCACTGTCGTATTCTAACATGGGAAAACCTTAGGAAAAAAGGTTTCTCAGGACCCTCACGCTGTAGCATTTTACTGCTTGAAAGTGAATCTATCAACCATCTGTTGGATGAATGCCCGCTAGCCTCGGCTCTGTAGTGCAGTGGGGAGGAGAGATTCAGAAAGACAGCCAGAACATGTGGTCGCCCGAATTTAACCTTGGCAAACTGCTCGGCTCACCTGTTCAAAAACGAACTTCTCAACAGGCTCTGGGAACTATTTTCGGGGTTTGTGGTCTGGGAAATTTGGAAGGAACACAACCTAAGAATCTTCAAAAGTAAGCAAAGAAATATGGAAACCATTTGGCTAACAATTGAAATTCACCTTAAGGAAACCATATGCATTAGAAATTTACACCCAGAAAAGGGATATGTTGATCCTACTGAAATAATTATTTTGAATGCTTGGGGTATTTTCAGCTTACCTCGAGCACCTGCGGATTGGAATGGAATTAGAGCTAAAACTCTGAGCCTTGACACATGGTGAACTCCTCCGGCGGGCACTCTGAAACTAAACTTTGACGGAGCTGCAAAAGGTAATCTGGGCCCGGCTGGTTTTGGGGGAGTGGTAAGGAACAACTCTGGCTCTATGATGGGTGTTTTTTGAGGTAACCTGGGCGAAACAACCAATAATGTTGCAGAACTCGAAGGCATGATCAATGGTATCAGATGGGCATTATTGAAGAAATGGTTACCTCTGATAGTGGAAGGGGACTCCAGCATTTTGATAACTATTGTGGGATGCATCCATATGGGGGTGGTGGTTTCTAAGGTCTCGCTCAACTGGAAATGGAAGTGTAGATTAAAGCAGCTCCAGCAAGTCCTGTAAACCTCTCCGGCCATAAAGTTTTTACACGTTCGACGTAATGGCAATAAACTAGCTGATTCGCTGGCCAACATGGGGGTGATGGATCGTTCTCTCTTCAAAGATGGCTCCTTAATTGAGGTATGTGATCATGTGGCTCGTCGTCGCTGCGAGGAGATCGTAGCCGTTGATCTTCTCCCTCGAGCAGAACCCTCACAACACGTGGATGAAGTCCCACATGGTGAAAGAGTGGAAGAGACACCTGCAGCCAATCCCGTGACGCGTGGCATTGATCAAGTTCCTTATGAAGCTACGTACCAAAGGTCGATCATTCACTGGGGTGGTATTTAATACGGCTAAGTGGCGGCTTTCATTAACACGTATGCCTGACGCGTGGCATTGATCAAGTTCCCTATGTGTTAAATTTTCTGAATTTACTTCAATATGATCTAGGATCTTAACTGAGAGAACAACATGTACAGCATATCTACAGCATATCAATCATGGAGACAATAATGCAAGCACACAAGAGACACAAATATTTACTTGGGGAAAACCATAAAGGTGAAAAACACCAATAACTTCCTCAGAGATAGATAGAGCAATGATACAACCAACCATGAGAGATAGACATAACCTAGCAGCAGATCCTCCTCCTCCATAAGTGCGCCACTCCTCCTTGAGTGCATGAGTGAGAAGTGAGTGAGCAAATAGAGTGCCTCCCACACTCTATTTATACTTGACTTGACTTGCCTTTTTACCTAACTCATGTAGGCTCGAACTTAACCACATAACATAATGCTGACTGGGCCGACCCCCAATAGGGTGGTCTAATAACCCTTCGACCCACATGGCCGACCCCCAATAGGGTGGTCTAATAACCCTTTGACCCACATGACTTATACAGGGCCGACCCCAAACAAGGTGGTCTAATAACCCATCAAGTATAAGTTACGACACTTACAATATAAATGACGACACTTCCGTATAGAGGAATAATAACATCTCTATAGGAATACAATATACATATATGTGAAATACATTCCGAAGTTACATATACATCAACACTCCCTCTTAACTAGGAAGGTATTTCTCAGCACAGTTCTTCTATCACAAGTCATCTTCTCTGGATCATCGTCACTAGATAATCGTCATCGAGTCATCATCATCGTCACTGCTGCTGCTATCTCAATCAATCTCTGAATCTACTCGTCATAGGAAGTTCTACAGAGCCAGTCCTTTTTCATACTGGATGTAGGCCCACCACCTGCAGGTCTTCATCATCACTGGCCATACTGTGGAATCCTCAGGACTTATTACGTGCGTCACAAAACCTCGAAAGAGCATCCTAGGCTGTTACGAGCACACAACTCTACCTATAGGATCTCCCAGGGCACCGAATTACATGTGACCTCACCACAAAACCTTGCAAGAGCATCCCAGGCTGTTATGAGCACACAACTCTACTTATAGGATCTCCCAGGGCAACGAATTACATGTGGTCATGGCAAAACCTCGCAAGAGCATCCCAGGACTGATTACGGGCACACAGCCCAACCTCTCGGATCTCCCAGGGAACTGAATTACATGCCATAGGACAAAACCTCGAAAGAGCATCTGCCAGATATCCCAGGGAACCAAATTACATGCCATAGGCAAAACCTCGAAAGACTATCTGCATATCTCCCAGGGCACCGAATTACATGTCCCTCCAGAGCAAAACCTCGAAAGAGCATTTGCCAGATATCCCAGGGAACCGAATTACATGCCATAGGCAAAACCTCGAAAGACTATTTGCAAATCTCCCAGGGCACCGAATTACATGCTCATCTGCACAACCTGATCCACGACCATAGAGTATCAACCTGATACTCACCATACATCATCCTAATGTACTCATGATCATCCTGATCATCATCACTGCAACATCCTGCTGCATATCATCTGGAGCAACATCCTGAAGCTCGTCATCCATGATCATCCTGATCATCATCACTGCAACATCCTGCTGCATGTCATCTGGAGCAACATCCTGAATCTCGTCATCCATGATCATCTTGATCATCATCACTGCAACATCCTGCTACATGTCATCTGGAGCAACATCCTGAAGCTCGTCATCCATGATCATCCTGATCATATAATGCATCTACCTGATGCATACCAAGTATCTACCTGATACAAATCATCATACATGATCTACCTGATCATACAATGTATCCACCTGATACAAATACAAATACATGATACATATCACCATACATGATCCACCTGATCATACAATGTATCCACCTGATACATATACAGATACATGGTCCAAGCATCCAACATGATGCATATACAAAAACACATACACATGATCCAATCGATCATATCCAGCATCCAAGATGATGCGTACATACATATAAATGATCCAACTGATCATATCCAGCATCCAACATGATGCATACATATAAATGATCCAAGTGATCATATCAAAGTAGAAACCAGAACATCATCCTGATGCTCATCATCCAGCACTTACATCCACAGTCATGTGAAGGATCCTCCTTCCAACATGCTTGGAATGGCTTCAGCAGATGTGTCCATCACTTCTTCCTCGAAGTGTCCTTGATCTGAAGAACGCCAAGCCTCTCTCTAAAGTACTCGAACTTCACCCTGGCTAGTGGCTTCGTTAGCACATCTGCAATCTGCTCGTGCGTCGCAACATACAGGAGCTTCATAGCTCCTCTCTGCACCATATCCCTGATATAGTGATATTTGATCTCTATGTGTTTCGACCTGTCATGAAACACTGGGTTCTCGGACAACTTCACACAACTCTGGTTATCACAGAAGATACCAGTAGCTTCCAACGGGAGATCAAATAACTCAGACAGTAGCTTCCGTAGCCATACTGCCTCACAACTAGCTGAACAGGCTGCAACATACTCAGCCTCAGCTGTACTCAGTGCTACGCAGGACTGCTTCCTGCTAAACCAAGAGATCACACCTGATACCATATTGAAGCAGCACCCAGATGTGCTCTTCCTATCACCAGCACTGCCAGCCCAATCTGAATCAACATAACCCTGCAGGTTAAACTTTTGATTCACCTCATACTTGAGCCCATAATCCACTGTACCCTTCAGGTACCTCAGAACATGCTTTACAGCAACTAGGTGAACACTCCTCGGATCTGTCAGGAACTGAATCAATGTGTTCACAGCAAAGCAAATATCTGGTCTCGTGTTCGTTAGGTACATCAATGACCCAATCATTTGTCGATACATAGAGACATCAACCAGCTCAGATGAAGCATCACATAGAAGCTTTAGATTCAATGCCATAGGTGTGGCTATGGCCTTGCATTCCATCATCCCGAACCTCTTCAGGATCTCTACTGCATACTTCCCTTGTCTAAGGAAGATTCCTTCTGCACGCTGCCACACCTACATGCCAAAAACAAATAGTGCATCATCCCCAAGTTCCTCAACTCGAACTCGACAGTAAGCATTCGCTGCGTGTCGGCAATCAAAACAGGTCATCCAAATAGTAGTATCGCTGGATTTCCTTCCTCAACCTTGTAGAAAAGGTTGGAATCCGCTTTATTCTTGGTAAAGCCCAAGCTGGATAGAAAGCTGTCTATCCTACCATATCAAGTTCTGCACACATATATGACTACACCATGTTGTCTTGAAATCCATCTGGTGCATCTTCTATTTCATCACTTTTGTATTTCTCAATGCTGCCATCTGCAACATGCTTGATCTGATAGTTCTATTTGGAATTCATAACAAACTTCCCTTCACATCTTGGGACTACATCCCAAACATCATTCTTCATGATCGATGGATCATGGCATTTCATTTCTTCATCCCAGATCCTGGGAACTTCAATATCTTCAATATATTCAATAGATATCTTTGTTGCTGGAACAAATGTTGTAGTTCTTCTTTTGTAGGAGATGGTATACGATCTTTCCTACACAACAAGTTAAATTGCATGATTAGAAAACATCTCATATTTTTCAGAACAAATTCTTACACATAAAGAAATATGTCATACAGTCATGCAATTATCTTTGCCAATGCTTCAATACAACATTTATCCATATCCCGTAACTTTCTAGATGCCTTCCAATCTCTACCAGAACATTATTAAGAGTGCGCACAACTCCCAACATGTCAGCAAAGAGGTTTCATTCTAGATAAGTAGCAGTGGAATGTTGTACAGTGCCATAGGCCACTTACCCATGTATATTAGTAGTATATTGTTCATCAATGCAACTATTCTAATATGCACAATACATATCCTAAGTCTAGGAACATGAGCATATACATCATTGAACAATTTTATTTAAACAAACACATATGCAAGAAATGATAATTAAAATACTTATCTTTGTTTGTTCGTTGGGTGGACTCCCTCTGAGTCTTTTCTTTCTTGCAGGAGCTGCTGGAGTCCTAATCTGCAGTAGCTTCTTCTACACCTTTCTGTTGTGGAATGTAGAGAGATGGACAACTCCCTCTGAATATCTGCATCCTTTCATAAACCACTGGAGTGTACTCCCTCTTGATCTTTGCTCCCTGGATTACCTGTTCTTGAACTCATATTCATCCTTGGTCCCTATGCATGCTTATTAGTATCATGATTGTGTTATCCTTGTGATCTCATATAAAATCATACATTCATTAGTATACTATTTAAAACACAATAATCTCAAGCATGTATAGTCATGATCATTTCAAACAGAAAATAATAAGCATTAGCATTCAAGTTTTATGTAGGATTCTTATGGTTAGTCAAATCATAAGAAACATAACATGTCTAAACCTGTAATTACTCAAACCTATGACTCTTCAGGTTAGTTGAATCATCAATCAAGATAAGAGATATAATATGCATAAAACCTATGATTATTCAAACCTATACCTTCATGATTCTTCTGGTTAGTCATATCATCAATTATGGTAAGAAACATAATATGCATACACCCATGATTATTCAAACCTATACCTTCATGATTCTTTTGGTTAGTCATATCATCAGTTATGGTAAGAAACATAATATGCATACAACCATGATTATTCAAACCTATGACTTCATGAATAATCATTATCAACAACAGTATAAGATCCTAACACAAGGTAGGATTCTATCTTGATATAGGAAAAACATACCTGGATTAGCATGCTAGCTAGTTATACCCGTATAATGTCTTTTGGTTCTCTTTAGTGACTTGTGCTAGTAACCTGCATGTCTCATAAGTTAACAATTGTAGAAACAAGTTATACATACCTCGAAAGTAGATCTTCTATGTGATCCATGACAATGGATGAATCCTTGTCTTCATGTCACCATGATCATACGTTCTTGAAGTAGAACATGATTTGTCTTTCTTGGTGTACCTTTTATGTTAGCAGACAACATAAACCTCATACAACACCATAATGCATTAGTACAATCATAAGTGTCAACACCCTAATCAATGAATATTTTCTATCGTGCATTCATAATTTTATTAAGGTGATATGACAAGTCTAAAATAAAGATTGTACTAACCGTAATAACATGAAGACAAACATACCATAAACTTAATCATGAATAAATATCAAAACATACCTCGATGAGTCATACCTGTCGAGATCGCTTGTAATCTTCTAATGTAAGGCCTTAGCCTCATCTCCCTCTGAAACAGAAACATCTTCACTCATGCAGATGATCAATCCATCTTCTTCTAGGATTAACCCAATCCACTTGATTTGCAAGAACTGGAGTTGGAGCTGGATATGGGTTTGTCAGAGAAACCCCAAAAATTCAAACTTTGAATTTCAAACTTCCGAAATGATAGAAATATATGCCTTGATGAGATGATCAAGCTAGTATATTTAGAATTTGAAAACTGCAAAGTTTCACTCCTCAATTTTGCCTTTGAAACTTTCGGATTCACTGGACGTGACCCTAAAATGGGGTTTGATGAAGCCCACTCTTCTGCCCAATCAAAAGGTTTGATCCAAAGCTCTAATCTTCTATTTTTCTGAGGAGCTTCCAGCCATGGTCACAGATTTCAAAAATTCTCATTTTTACAGAAGCCCTAATTTTCCACTTTTCTGATCAAAGTCCCGAACTAGGGTCTGATCAAGCCCGACCTTATGCCCAACCAAAAATTCTGATTTTGGTCTCTAAATTTTTATTTTGATGAGTAGCATTCAGCCGTGGTCTCCGATTACAAAAATTCCAACTTTCTTCAAAGCCCTAAATTCCGGAAGCCATGAATGAAGGTACTCAAAAATAATTCTGTTTTGACAGAAATATGTACCTGATTGTTTCTGGTGTAACTCTGAACTTTTCGATCCACAAGGTCTGAAAACGTTTCTTCAGATAGCCGGACCTGTTATCTTTCCATCCTGATAGGTCTGACCTCAATTGGATTTTCTGAGAGAGAGTTATGCCAAATGTCGCAACGTGACCTGTTTTGGGATAATACAGGAGAGCGAATTTGTACGGCGTGCCACGTGTCACTGTTTCAACTTCGGCCTCTGAAAACGTTTCTTAAGATAGATCGGCCTGTTATCTTTCCATCCTGACAGGTCTGACCTCAATTGGATTCTCTGAGAGAGATTTATGCCAAGTGTCGCAATGTGACCAGTTTATGGGATAATACAGGAGAGCGAACTTGTACGGCGTGCCACGTGTCACTGGTTCAACTTCGGCCTCTGCAAAAATTTTCTGAGACAGTACAGTCTGTTTGATACCTGTCACTTTTTACTAAATTTCATTTGGAGCTTCCTAGCCCAAGTTATGACCTTTTTCCCAAGGTCACCTGATTTTGACTCAGATCTGGAAGAGACAGAAACCCTATATTGCACAGGTCATAAATCACAAAGTACAACGAATTAGAGGTTTTCCTTTGGACACAAGGTACCTGGAGATTTAATCTTCGTCATATAACAATTTCAGATCCGAAAACTTTGCCAAAACGGATTTATAGAGAAAGTACTACGATGACGGGTTTTTGCTATATCAAGCCCTAGCATCGTAAGTGCAACAAGTGTCATACATGCCATATCATGCCTTCTTTCAGGCTAGCTCTGATACCATGTTAAATTTTCTGAATTTACTTCAATATGATATAGGATCTTAACTGAGATAACAACATGTACAGCATATCTACAGCATATCAATCATGGAGACAATAATGCAAGCAGACAAGAGACACAAAGATTTACTTGGGGAAAACCATAAAGGTGAAAAACCCCAATAACTTCCTCAGAGATAGATAGAGAAATGATACAACCAACCATGAGAGATAGACATAACCTAGTAGCACATCCTCCTCCTCCATAAGTGCGCCACTCCTCCTTGAGTGCATGAGTGAGAAGTGAGTGAGCAAATAGAGTGCCTCCCACACTCTATTTATACTTGACTTGACTTGCCTTTTTACCTAACTCATGTAGGCTCGAACTTAACCACATAACATAATGCTGACTGGGCCGACCCCCAATAGGGTGGTCTAATAACCCTTCGACCCACATGGCCGACCCCCAATAGGGTGGTCTAATAACCCTTTGACCCACATGACTTATACAGGGCCGACCCCAAACAAGGTGGTCTAATAACCCACCAAGTATAAGTTACGACACTTGCAATATAAATGACGACACTTCCGTATAGAGGAATAATAACATCTCTATAGGAATACAATATACATATATGTGAAATACATTCCGAAGTTACATATACATCAACATTATGAAGCTACGTACCAAACGTCGGTCATTCACTGGCGTGGTATTTAATATGGCTAAGCGGTGGCTTTCATTAACATGTATGCCTGGTCACATCTGCATTACTCTTTTGCATTATTCACTCCAAGAGGACGGGCAAGATCAGCATAAGTTTTATTACCCTTACAGGTTGAAATTCAGAGGTGATGGAAGCCTCGTTCTCAGCAGATGGGATGGTACTGTTAGCATCCAGTTCAACAGGCTTATCATGTTTCGGGCATGCGAGAGCTCTGGCAAGTACAGAAAAGGTATTATTGGAACTGATGGGAATTTATGGTCTGGTACGAACTCCATTTCCAGATGCAGGGTCATGGTTTATAAATTCAGGGAAGGTGATGAGGGCATCCCAATATGCACTGTTAAATCTATTCACCTTTCCCAGTTTTCAGTTATGTTGTTTTGGTTTCACCTGTGCCTTAGTTGGCTTAACATTGCTGGCGTATTTTCCTCCTCCTCTGGTACTTTCTTTTTGCAAATTATGGCTCCTCGCATTCGTCTGTCTATTCATCGGGGATCCGGTAGAAATACTGGGAGGAAGACACACAGGGGTTGGTTCTGAAACTCATGCTAGCACTTGTGAGGACTCAACTCCCTTTCATTTTGATTGGGCGCATTTATATGCTGAGGAAATGTCGATTACCATTGGAATCCATATTGCCCATCTGGATATATTTCTGCAGGATGAGATTGAGATTAATTTGGGCTACCAAATCGCTGCTAACCCTTATTGGGCATGCAGAGTCCTCCTAGCCAAAGAAATTCAAGCTCGGGAGAACACTGTTAACCAGATGAAAGAGATAATGGAGAGACTGAAAACTCTTCAGCAGAGCGAAATGTAAAACACCTTCACCGTAGAAGCACTCATGGACGACCTCAGCATTCATTCCCTTCCAGCCGCAAGAAGCCAGGAGCATTGGACGTCGAGGTCTGACTAGTCATTGCATGTTGTCTCTATAAGTGCTCGTCACTTTTTTGGTAGTTTGACAAGCTTCTCGTCATGGAGGACATATGGATGGACACCCTTCTTCTTCTGGGATCTGAAGTCTCGATGCATATTGGATATTGTTGTTACTTTCTTATAGTTTTTTAAGATCTTTTTGTGAGATCCTCTGGATAGTTGATATATCTATAATTTTGAAGTTGCAATTCTGAGCTGGCCATCCTGTCTCCACTGGGGTGTGCCTTGGGTCTGTTCAGCTCCTTTGTGGGCTCTTTGTAACATTTTTTGTACTCTATGATATTTTTAGTATAATTTTGTTCGTCTTACTTGCCAAAAAAAAAAGGTTTAATAGAAAAACTTGTGTTTGTTAGTATTATTCTTGGAACATTTTAATGCATATATTTATTTATATGTTTATACTTTTATATAATTATGTAGAAATGAATATATTTATTTATATGTTTATACTTTTTAGAAATGTGTATAATTGTATTTTATGCTTTTATTTGAGAAAGTATAACTATGCATATATTCTTTTATGTATATGTTTTTATATATGAGAAATTGTGTTTATTAATTTTGAACCTAGTTTGGGAGCCCCTTCCTAACTACCCTAACACATATGTGTTTGGGGAGTTTTGTTAACCAAAAAAGCTATCAACTCTGCCTTTTGGTTGGGGTTGGTTCTTGTTGTGTTTTTCCACGTGGGTGTTCAGGGTTGGTAAACCCTTGAGGAATGGAAGAAGGTGGTGAGCACTTGAAGGAGGTTTTAGTTTGTTTTCTTGGTCGACTGAAATAAGAGGAAAACTGGCTTTTGGTTGATCCCTGCGTATTTCTGGAGGAGGGTATCCACTCTGGGGGGGGATGGCTCTACATTTGAATCCGGGGAAACAACCCTTCCACTTACCTACTATAGGGGGTGCGGTGTGTGCGGTGGTATTGGAGAAGCCAAACGTGGATTCCAGGTTTGGAAAAATCTGTCTTTATAGATATGTTGTCATTATATACATGCTTATACTGTAGATGAGAAAGTGTGTTTCTTGATTCCATGGATGGACCTCTCTTTATATACTATGATTTTTGTTTTATTTATCTTGCCTCCATGAGTGAGTGCCCTTTTGGGTGTACCCCTGTATATCTATGCATGGTATGAATTTGATAGATATACACTATGTGTATGCATATATCCCTATATGGTATGCGTTGAAGGGAAGCATGATAGATATATTGTGTGTTAACCTTGTCTTTATTTTATATAATGCGTGGTATGCTAGGTTATCTCGGTATGCTGCCACCAGATCGTGGGTTCTATTGATAAACATATATGTTGTGCATAATGAGAAATGTGTTATGACCCTGGATTATTGATATATATGGTCCTGTGTGTAATGTTTACATGTGCGTGAGTGTTTTACATATGCATCGAGTTCCTGTTGCAATTTTTCCTTATGCTTTGTTGCTGTATTGAAACACTATTTATACATCCCTGTTGGGTATACATTTATGCATCCACACATGTATTTTGTGTTAATATATATTTATATATATAAATGATGTTTTATGAAGCATCATGTTGCCATCAGTTATCGTTGTTGGGTATGCATTTATGCTGCCACACATTAATGCCGTGTTAATATAAATTTATATATCCCTGTTGGGTATGCACTAATGCTGCCACACATATATGTGTGTTAATATATATATTTATATATATAAAGCTTGTCGAGGGAGAAACATAGAGCTTTTGTTTTAATTTTATGATGCGTTATGCTCCCACCGTGGTCTAAAGATAGCGTGAATGCTCTCGGCTTCCATCGTGATGCACTTATGCTATGTTAACCCTATATCATGTATGCTTCCATTTTGTCATTATATATATCTATACTATCAATGGATAGCATGTAGCCTGAAAAGATTATGACTCTCTGTCCATAGCATTATAGAGTTACCATGTCTCTTCTTCATGCGATTTATGCCCTTTTTTACAGTAGAGTTTGTGTATTTCGTAATAGAGTGTATTTTGACTCTTTACAGTCTTGTGTGTTAGCTGACCTGTGAGTCGTAACTAACGCCAATTTCATTAAATTTGGACATATTAGGCAAATTTTGGACTAAGAAAGTGTGAATTTAGACTTTGAAAGTGTCAATATCAACCTTTCTAAAGTGCAAAATTGGGTTCTGAAAGTGGCAATATTGGTTCTGGAAAGTGTGTTTTCCTATTCAAATAGTGTGTTTTTTGACTACTTATGAACCTTAAAATTGCAGTTTTTTGTTATAAAACTATGAATTTCAATTCAAAAAGTGTGAATTTCAAATTAAAATATGCAAATTTTGATTTGAAAAGTGTGAATTTCAAATCAAAAAGTGCAAATTTTGATTTGAAAAGTGTGAATTTCAAATAAAAAATGCAAATTTTCATTTGAAAAGTGTGAATTTCAAATCAAAAAATGCAATTTCTCATTTGAAAAGTGTGAATTTCAAATCAAAAAATGAAAAATTTTATTTGAAAAGTGCAATTTTTCATTTGTAAATGTTCAAAATGTTATGGTGAAAAGTTCAATGTCTTAAATATTCAGTCATTGTTTTGAATAACAAGTCAATCGGCTAAGTTATAACATATAAAAGGGTTTTTCCCGACTTTAGTTTTCCGACAAGAAGGATCGGCCACCCCTTCTTTTCGTAGTTAATTGTGAAAACCTTTATCTAGCAATTCAGTTATATCCATAATGGAGAACACAAGAAGGATCGACCAACCCTTGTTGCAGTGTCGAACTATTATGAAAATAATATTGGGAATAAGAAGGGTCGGCCGACCGTTCAATTACAAGGGAATTGTAAAAATAGAACACCTTGGAAGTTATAACATATAAAAATTGTTTTTCTAGTCTTCCATTTTCCGACAAGAAGGATCGGTCGCCCCTTCTTTTCGTAGTTAATTGTGAAAACCTTTATCCAGCAATTCAACTATATCCTTAATGGAGAACACAAGAAGGATCAGTCGAACCTTATTGCCATGTTGAACTATTATGAAAAGAATATTGGGAATAAGAAGGGTCGACTGACCCTTCTTGCAGTGTCGAACTATTATGAAAATAATATTGGGAATAAGAAGGGTCGACCGACCCTTCAATTACGAGGGAATTGTAAAAATAGAACACCTTGTAAGTTATAACATATAAAATTGGTTTTCTCCGACTTTCGTTTTCCGACAAGAAGGATCGACTGCCCCTTCTTTTCGTAGTTAATTGTGAAAACCTTTATCCAACAATTCAATTATATCCATAATGGATAACACAAGAAGGATCTACCGGCCCTTCTTGCAGTGTCGAACTATTATGAAAAGAATATTGGAAATAAGAAGGGTTGGCCTTTGCTTCATTTACAAGGGAATTGTAAAAATAGAACACCTTGGAGAAAGAGCGTCCACTCTTTCTCTGAGAATATTTCCACTTGCCTGCAAAGCCTTTGAAGCAAAACTCCTATAAATTTTGTTGTTAAAATTTTGATATCTAGTATCCTAGGGTGACATGTGGAACGCTCATATTTTGACATGTGACATATTTGATTTGGCACAATATTTTTTTTGTATCGTATTCGAATTCATACTCGATAAGATTTTATATCTACATTAATTCTCTATAATTGTATTGAGGAACTAGTCTTCTGCCATTGACAAGATTTATGTCTACAATGAGTTATATTTAGAAGTATATATTCAACAATCTTCTTCCGTTGTCCCTATTTCCATCTAGATTTGTAACATCCCCATTTTTTACCCTATTATATTAAAATGTAAATGATGTAATATTGTTATAAAATTGTGGTGAGGAGCTCAAGGCCAAGGCCCTGCCATCGATTTATTGATGCATATGGTTTACGTGCTAGCCAGGCACATTGGAATTGTAAATATGCATTTTAATAAAATACCCACAAACTGCTACGCAATGCAACAAGAGATGGGGGCATGATTTTACAAGGAATTGGGAGGGAAAACATTCAAACCCTTGAGTCAATCAAGTCAAGCCAAGTGTCAATGAGAGAACCCATCAAACCCTCAACTACCCATGTTGACTTTTGTACCCAATCATTCATTCTTCCAAGAATTGGTTGAGGAAGTTAATGCCTTGGCAATGGAGAGGTATGGCTATCCAAATTCGAGTATGGGAAAGCCACCCTTCATGGAAAAATGTGTTTGGATTCCTTGGCAAGAAAAGAGCCATGAATGTTCTCCCCAAGGAATTACCCATAAACCAGTTTTTCCTCTGTCACGTTTTTGGAGCTACCTGGGCGTTTTTCTCCATGGATTTTCTGTGTTTTCCATCATCTTTCAAGTTGGGAAGGGCGTTTTTGCTTTGGTTACCAGTGGGGAAGAGAACGGATCGATTTGGGGGTTTCCTAGAGGTCGTTTTGGCCATTGGAATGCCCATAATCTGGGGAATAAATCGTTTTTCTCCATGTGGTCGAATGGCCCTTCTCACAGTCCATTTTTGGTGTGCCACGATTTGGGGAAAGTCCATGGCCATCGTGTTTGTAAACCCTATTGCTAAAAATGTGTATCCATGTCCAGTTCTTGAGTTTGTTGTGTGTAATAGAATGTGGGGGTTGAGATGGTTATCCATTGCTTTGGCAATGTATGAGCTTGAATGTTCCATTTCCTTGTAAGAATCATTCCCAGCTTGGGGGTGGCAGTTGTGTTGAGAGAATTGATGAACACAACTGGCCTATAGTTGGGTGGAACGTTGCAGTGACATAGCTAGTTGTTTGGGACAACATTACATCAAGATGAGTATTTTCTTATGTGTAATTGCATCTGCAAATGTATTAATTTGTTGACTATGTTAAATTAAATAGCATCATGGAATGTGTGTGGATGATGTTAATTCGTTGTCATGTTTGCTTTAAATTGCATCTGCACACATTTCATTTTTAATTGCTGTGAATTTAATGAATGGACTGAGTTTATGTAAAAGCCCCAGATTGGCATCATGTTCCCTTCCTGGAATTGGATAGATGGGAGGGTACGTTACAAGATTACTTTTATGTAATTATGTTGAGCAAGTTGCCTCCTGCCATTGACAAGATGTTTGTATACAATGAGTTATATTCAGAAATATATATTCATCATTTGACCATATTTCTCTATAAAATACTTCTTTGTAATTATATTGAAGCATATAGATGGTTTTATTCAAAAGGCTTTCCACAACCATTCATTACAAAAAGGAGATCCTAGGAGCATAAATAGCTTTCCCAGTATGGCTCTGTAAATTTAACAAGATGAAAAAAAACATTCAAATTTTCCAAAATGGAGGTAATAACTCATCCAATTAGGGATCTCTTCTACAAAAAATTATGTCATTGAATAGAGGTTTCCTCAGCAATTCTCATGTCCACAGAGGGGGATTCCTGGAAGTGGCTGGAGTGTGACATCCTGGCCATCTTCAAAATTTCATCTTTTATAATATCCACTATCCCCATAAGTTCAATAAAATTACGTTCCAAATCCTCAATTCTCAAGTCCTGACAGGTTAATTTCTGAGAGATATACCTCATGTCGACGGCTGACTCTCTATGCACTTTAATCCCCAAGAAGACTGCCTCATAAACCTTTCACAGATGATGTTTGATGTCTTCCACACTGGACCTTAGGAACATCATTCCGTCTGCAAGTCCTGCAATTGAATTGAGAGAAGAGGTCAGAGAAGGGGTCGAATCAATGATATCTTCTCATGGTCTCAATTAAACCTTGGATCTACTCACAGTTTGAAATAAAACTTCCATCCGCCAACAGTTTCAATTGCAGCTTATGATCTCAAAAGAGTCTTTAGGTAAATTAAATAGTTGTTTAATCCACCAATCGTATTATCCCTAGATTTCCTCCAAATTGTCTTATGAGCACGAGAGACTCTGCGATGAACATAGGCTATATTCTCCTCTTCCTCCTGGCGATGGTGGTCCATAATGTTCGTCGAACTGAAGTTTACTTATCGATGTAATTGTAAATAAGTAACTTTACACATTTACACTAGTATCATTATAATAGCATTATACGAGTACTATTCTTTTTTTTTATAAACAGAATCATTATTTCTTTTTGTTGTTTTAAATAGAAACATTATTTCCTTCAACCTTCAACCTGAAGGAAATAAGGGCGGTATGAATATATAACCTTCAACCTGAAATTAAGTTCCGCCCTTCAAATTTGATCCATGCAATGCCACTAGTTTTCTTGTTTATGGAAAAGGAATTTTTTTTTTTAAGCAAAAAAAGAGAAAATTTGTATTATGTATTGGTAAAAAAGATTACATCCATATTCTTTTCACATTGCACTTCTGAGACAAAAAATGCCATATAGAGAAATTCCCATGTCTACTATCAACCTTGGAGACTGAACATAAAGCCTTAATGTTTGACATCAAAATGGTTAGTACAAAAAAGACCCAGCCAGGTTGATAGACAGACTAGAAGGATTGCAACAAATTATAAATTGTTTGGGATAATATCGCATCAAACGATATCCGAAGTAACATCCATCCCAGTATGAACACTATGCCCCATATGCTCTCGTTGTGCCTTAACTGCTGCAAGGCCCTTCTTGTTTATTTTAATTTTTTCTCATGTCCATACTTGCCTTGGTTACCATGCCCATATGATGCTATTTACATCGATCATCATATTTTATTTTTCACCAACAACCCATTGTTGCTTTTTATCTAAGGATTTTTTGTACAAGACCTTCAGATCCTCCGACTCTCCTGTTGGATTCCACCATTGCACCTCTACTTTATAAGACCCAACAGTACTAGCATCTGAATCCTGATAAATATTACCAATCTCCCTACCCAACCAGATTGCACAATCTGGCTCTAGTGATTGCACAATGACCATTTGGCCCTTTACAACACCCACTCTTGGAATGAATTCATCTCTAGGCTTGTTGCATACTGGTCCAACATAGCAATCCTGCGAAGGAGGAACATTTTCCTTCAAATAGGCATCCATAGTTTCATGTTCAGATATTGTAGGTTCACTATTATGAATATCATGGCTTGTCGATGGCCAAAAGTAAGTTGAGGACTGATCAATACTCTCGAAGGGACTGTCCAAAGCTTTATATACACCCTCCCAATAATTTAACTTGGGACTCCAAAATTGTTCACCTCCCTTCTCAATCCCTCGATTCCAGAATGAAATATATGTTTCTAATCCTTTTTTTATTTCGTCAATGTCTGAAGGTATTTTTGATTGCATATTTAATAACCTAGGTTGTCCCACCGGAAAGTCTACGCTACCATCTGGCAATGACAGCCAGAGATGAATAGGAGATGACCAAGCTTCATCCCAAAGTAATGCCCTGCAATGCATGACTGGAATGTCATCTATGAGATGAAATTTTAAAAACTAGCATTTTTTGATACTGATGATCTTGGCATTTCCATCCAAAAGGTGGGGTTTCACAAAACTCTTAAAATTGTAAAGTTCATCAATTAGATAAGGGACATCGAAATTTTTATCTTCACATGCCCTATACGTATCCATAATTTTTGAGAGTGAAAATATATCCTTGTGCATTAGCTTTACTACCTACCATAAGTTCCATCTATATCTTCATGGGTGTGTCTGATCTGGAGGAATCCAACTTCAACAATCTCAAACACTCTCCTTGCTGTTAAAAGAGATAAAAACGCAAATACAAAGCGGTTTTTGTTATCGCCTGAACAATTATCCATTTTCAACAACAATATGGGTGGAAGTTTTCTATTTGGCATGCATTGATTAGTACCATCAACACACAATAAATCATCTTGCATTACATCTTGTCTGTATATCAAACACTTTTCATATGATTCTGATTGCAATAGAGCATCATGCAATTGGTGCTTAGATGTTCTTCCTTTGTAGAGAAAATCACCATATTTATCAACGACTGGTTCTTCAAGACACTTCAAGCATTTAGCCAGGGATGTCACAGTGAAATTCGATCCCATCCCTAAAAATGAGAGGCTGAAATTTCCAAAACTCCCATTCCTATTCCCATGAGTCAACATTCCAGCCAATGATATGGGAAGATTCATAACATTACTAAAATCTTTTGCCTTCTTACCCATCCTTAGAATGGAAGTCTTTGACTTATCCATTTTTTCATGAACAATACTCAGAAAAGTCTTTGGATTTTTTTGTGAAGCTAATTTGTGAGAATAATATACTTGGCGAAAACTTGTGATATAATTATTATGAGCTACTTGATTTCCTCACAACCTTTCGACCTCAGCTGGATCATTGGTCCCCTTAAGCCTGTCCTGTATTGTAATGCACTCATTACACCTTGCAAAGGAGTTTGATTTAGAAATTTTAACATCTTGAAAATCTTCTCTCATTACCTTGCTAAAGGAGGATTGTGATACTGGAGGAAAACCGATTCTTTCGACTTCATTATTAGCCATTTTTCACAGCAAACCATGGGACATATTAGATGGCAATAATTTCAAGGTTGTCATTGTTCCATCTTCACTGATTAGACATGTAAGCTGTGGATATTTGTCTGAATTCTCTTCTACAAATTTATTAATAGTAGCTACCAGTGCAGCAGTGTTCGCCCTAGATTTTTCCAAGCCACTGTTACCATGCACAACTATCACATCACCATTCAAGAACATGCTTTTAGAAGTGCTCCTTTTTATCCCATGGCATTTATACTATGCAATTTGACAGACGTCTATTGGTTCTAACGTCATTGTAATCATGCTTTTTTTTCTGTCATCTCCTTCTTTGGCCATAGGAGCATTTGATCCCATAGAATTTATAACATACCATCTTCTCGAATTTCCATTCATACTATCAAATTTATTTACACATTCAAATATAGATTGAAGTGAAATTTTTGATATACAAATATTTGAGCAACAATGTTCCGTGACAATTTTTGAAAGGAATGCACCCCGATCAATTCCAAGCCTATAAGGTACCGATCTTGAATTTCTTTCGGATATTTTTAGTTCCATATTGCCACTTTACAAAATTGTATGGCCTTGTTCCATTACCTTTAACATCTGTATATTCACAATGGGGAGTACATGCAAGGACCATCTGTAAAGGAAATTCTTCAAAAATATTCCAAAAGTTGACCATATCTTCGTCTGTTTTCTTTTTTAGTATAACATCCAAAGGAACATAATCAAGGTCAAGCAAATTTTTTGCAGGCCATCTTATAAGAGAGCCTTCAAATACACCACAATCCTCGCAATTGCAGAACACTTTATGAACTAAAATACCAAACTCACCAACATCTAGTGCTTTGAATTGTACAATGTCTCCCTCAAAAACAATTGACACTATTCCCCGAGCAACATACTGTGGCTTTAAATAAAATTGATGTATCAAACTAACTTTCTCTCCCACAAACATGACATTGTGATTTTCTATTAATACTTTCAAAGTAGATTCAAATTGATTATTATTGAAATTGCTTTCAACAGAAAGCAATGTTTCTGTATTAAAATCTAGTATTCTTTTAATCGACCATACAACAAAACCTCCACTACTCAACCCTGGACAACATGCCATACAAGAAAACACCACTTCATCCACCAGAATACCACGGGAGAAGTTACCCAAAAATTTCCCCCCAACAAAATCATTCCCACTCACATTTGTTACAAAACCTATGGAAATGCAATCCTTTATTTCTGAACACTTATGTAACAACTTAACTTTTCTCATAATAAAAGACGATTTATTATCAGTTGTTATGATATGTGCTACACTTGGTGAAGTAGAAGCTGCTAAATCATTCACCTCATTCTCGTGAAGAGCAGACCCAATGTGGAACTAACGATCTCAGATACAGGCCATTGAATATAACCACCAACAACCTCTAACAATGTATTTGCACCTTCTGATGGATAGGGTAATGGAAGACTAGAATTTAAAGTCTTGGTAAAATTTACAGTGATACATCCATCATGAATGATGATATTATGCAATATTTTTCTTTATGGAAAAGAGATTCCTTCAACAACTTTCAATCCATTCAAAAGCAAGTCCACACATTGTTGAGTACCAAAATACATTTCATAAACGATATCTGAAATATAAAATAAGAGGACACATTGTTCAGAACCAAAATCAAGTTCATAAGTGATTTATGAAATATAAAATAACATGGGCACATTAAAAATCATATTTATTTTAAACAAAGAATAACTTTTCCACTAGTATATATTATCAAATAAGTCAATTAGAAGGGTCGTGTCGATCCAATGCAAGGAAGGGAACATGATCCAATTATTGCAGTTTTTATGTTTAATATTTTAAAAACAAAGAAGTTTAACTGTTAAATCTTATATCATGCAATATGAGAGGTGCGAGGTCCGGTCGCCCTTAAATGATTTATTCTTTCCAGATTGGTCTGACCGAGTCACCTCTGTCGTTCCTTAACGAGTGATCGTTGCCAGATTGGGTAGGATTAACCACTGTCGACCGACCCTTCATCTACGAGAAAATTTAAAAATATTTAATCTGCGAAGGCTATGTCCACAATTCCCGACTTCCGAATTCCGCTATAAATAGTAGGGACTTGGACATCATCTAAGTTCTAACATATAAAAATGTTTGTCCCGACTTCCATTTTCCTACGAGAAGGATCGGCTGCTCCCTCATTTTGTAGATAATTGTGAACAACTATATCCAAAAATTAACCTGTATCTAGAATGGCGAAAGAAAGAAGGATCGACCGACTCTTCTTGCATTCTAGAACTATTATGAATAGAATACTAGGTAGAAGAAGGGTTGGCCTCCCCTTCATTTGTTAGGGAATCGTATAAATATTCAACCTATGAATGCTAAGACGTCAATTCATCTATATCTAAATTGGTGAACACTGGAAGAATACTGAGCACAAGAAGGGTTGGTCGACCCTTCATTTACGAGAGAAGTGTAAAACTCAGACATCAACTAAGTTATAAAATATACAAATTGTTTGTCCTCACTTCCATTTTGTGACAAGAAGGATCGAACGCCTCTTCATTTAGTAGATAATTGGGAAAACATTTATCTAGCAATTGAACGATATCCGTAATGGATAACACAAGAAGGATCGACTGACCCTTCTTCCAGTCTCAAACTATAACTAAAAGAATAGTGGGAACAAGAAGGGTTAACCGCCCCTTCTTTTACAAGGGAATTGTAAAACTAGAACTTAGAGACAGAGCATCCGCTCTTTCTCTGTGGATATTTCCACTTTCCAACGGTCTGGATTGCGCCAAGGAAGATCGACGGGTGGAATATTGTTCCACTGGTAAAAAGCAGGGGAGATATACAAGATTTTGTGGGCATCATTAAAAGTGAAAAAGGTTAAAAAGTGGGAAAGTATTACCGTTGATTGAACATGAATGGATGGATTGACGGCTCGGAGACATTTTGTGTTGTGGAGATGTGCTGTAAATTGAAAGGATAAGCAGTTGTGAAATATAAAACCGCTATCCAGATGTCGATACATGGGCATTTCACAAATTGAAATACTGGTAAGGAAAACTGCCTAGACACCATGCGAAACCACCTCCGAGGGTTATAAACGGGGCAGACATGACGTGAGGGTTGACATTTGACACTTGTTTCGTGGAGCGGACTGGAAAAGTAACAGAGCATGCCCTGTTTGCAGACTCTTCAATGTCAGGTAGGTTTCAAAAATCGTGCTCTCATTAAATTACGTTATTTTTATAATGCAAGGAATGGAAGAAACCGTAGCTGTTGAACATACCAGGATAGATGATGCCCTAGAAGATAGGGATAAAGATATTTTTGACCCCGTGGTTAAATTGTCAATTACGAAGATAAAGGCCAGATTGGATAGGTTATATAAGGAAGACACAAACATACACAGATTTTTTCAATCTTCTTTCATATATTTTTTCCCATACCAAATTATAGGGCTTCCCGAGTTTGTTTCCTGGTGTGTAATGAACTACTCGCAAACTAATAAAGTAATCATGAATGCCCCAAAATCCAAAATTATTTTTCCTATTGAGTCTACCGCCGTTAGAAGCTCTCTTGAAGTACCTATGTCTCAATCCCATGAACAAGATAATCTTACCGAATAATCTATTGTCACCAGGTACCGTCAGTCCTCTCTAGAAACTAAACAAGCTTTTTTCACCAATTGTCTTAAACCTGACCTTGAAATTTAAGATACTCCTTACCCATTAGATATGAACTTTTTCAATGAGAATATATAGTTGGTGTTATCCCTAATTGCTTAGTTTTTAGGGTTAGACAGTGATGCAATGGTAACTGAAGTGCAACTGTGTCTATTTTTTAAAATACATTTTGGCATTCCAGGAGTAGAGTACAGTTAGATACCTTGTCTTAAATATGATGAATTCCTAGCTGAAAGTGTTCATTCTCAGCTAGTGAATTTCCACAATACTAGGCATTTAAATTCCAGTCTTATTTGATAAAGATGCTTATGTTTTCAAGTCAGAAAGACTTACATTTTTCACGGGTGGTTTTTTCAAACACTTTGGAGGATACTATGTTTAATTACATGAATCATACTGTGTCAGAGATATATAAATTGATTTCTTGGGAAGAATTGCCAAGAGTATTGCCAGAGATAAAGACATTGATGTAGTTGAAACAGGACATGGCAGTAGGAGATTGGTTTCTATTAAAAGAACATACAGTAGTCAAATTGTATGCATTCATCAAACAACCTTATATCTTACCAGCGTTTCTAACCTAGAGAATATTTTCCTTGGAGTTTATCAGGAAAAAGTTAAATGTTTAAAATGATCATTTTATGTCTTTTAAAAAGGAATCTGATATAAAGTTTCCTTTGAAAGTGGGACCTTTCATTGTAATGAATAAGTATGCATTGTCTTTTGTGGAAAAACAGTTAAAATAAATGGATTTTAAAAAGGCAGATGCTGTCAACTATGATCCCTGCCATATTATTTCTCAAAGGAGACAACAAAATACGAATAAGGGATTTGACCATCAAGAAGTTGAGGGATTATTAAAAATTTCTAATCATCTGCAGTATGAATCAGAAATCCTGTCCTCAGCATGTTCACAGTCAAATCATGTTCTTCCAGAAATATCCTCAACAGAAGTGATACCTACGCCAGGAAAGGTGGAGATAGTTAGTAAAAGAAGTTTTGAAGAAAGTATTGATGGAGAAATTGAAGGACAGGAAAGAGGAAAGAGACCTAAAGCAGATCCCCAAAGTGATTTGGTTATATTTATAGTTGTAAAAGAGAAGAACAAAGAGAAATATCAAGCCCCAGAAGTTCAAGTGCTTGATTACAAATTTCAAGAAGCCAAGGAAGCTGGTGACACCAGCAAATTTCTATCAAGGGAAGAGATGTATGTCAAATATGGACAGTATAAGCAAGCGACTTTAGAAAAAACATATAATTTATTCCCAAAGGTTTGAAGCCTAATTCAATCAGAATTTACCTTGATGGCCATCAGGGATCCTAAAGAAAACACTCTGAATTTAGCTGTGTCATCTGATGAGAAAGTTACAGAAATGAAATTGAATTTGAAAAAAATAACAGTCCCGGATAAGATTAACCTACACAGGAAAACTGGGGAGGTTATTTATACAGACTAAATTTTCAAAGTTTCAAAAGACAGTTAACAGGTTGGAAATTCAGCTAAGACAGGAGAAAACTGAAAACAAATCTCATCAACAACAAATCAAAAGGCTGCAGAAAGATTTAATTGAAAATAATGATGGGGAAAACAAAGGTGAGGCAAGTAAGAAGTTGTTTATGGAAAAAGAGAAAACTATTCAGTTGCTCAAAAAGAAGCTTAAAATCCCAGCAACACGGTTAATTCAAGCTTATGAATGCACTGTGTTGGAACAATTAAAAGAAATCTTATCCCAGGAATTAGATGATAGCAAAGCAAAATTACTGAAGTTTACAGAGAAAGAAGTTGAATGGGAAAAAGATAGAATAAGTTTGAAAAATCAAGTGGAAGATCTTAAAGGAAAATTGGCAACCATAGCACAAGAGCAACAGGAAACCAGACAAATAGGAAGAGAAGCAAATACAGATGATCTCATCCAAGCTATATCTCAGGTTAGCTTGAAAGAGGTGGAGATAAAGGAATTAAAGGAAGAAAAACATAAATTAGAAGAAGAAAATCAGAAAAAATATAAAGAGATAAAAGAATTAGAAGATAAGAATAAAGACTTGATAGACAGGAGCCAAAGATTTGTAACCTGAGTGACAGGGAAGATCCCAATGCAAGGTGCAAATCATTTAATATGGGATTCAATTATAAACGAATCTACAAAGTTTAGACCCTACTTAAATTTCATGAAGGATAAAGAAAAAGCAGCAGATGAAAGTTTACAAGGTTGCATAGCCACGAGGGAAGGTTTGAACAGAAAACCAAAATACACAGCCCAAAACACTGTAAATTTTCTGAATACTCTTATAGGGGACGATTTAAAAGCTATGCAAATAAAAAACAGAGTGTCATTCATAATTTGGGCAAGGATAGTACTTGGGAAACATGCACACATTTAAAATGTTCAAGCGAGAGATGAACAAATGAAAAAATAGGTCGCAGGATTTAAGAAGGAATTTGAAAATTTAATTGAGAAAGGATTGCCCACATTTTGGGAAGAAAACAATAAGTTGATCCCTCGGAAAAATTACAAGGAATTACTATTCAGGGTCAGAAAAAATCATGAAAAGTTTGAAGGTTTAACTCATGTTTTAATAGGGAAAATTTTATTGGAAAAGCTTTCAGATGCTTTTGAGATTTTAAATCAGTTGACCATGATTGGTGGGAGAACACCACAAATTTCCATTCCAAATCACATAGAGAGGAAGGTTTTGGTCGAAGAGATGATGAGTTATGAAATACCCACTTTAGATCAATGGAAGATGGTAGAAAAGTATGGAAATATGAAGTATAGCTTGCACTCCTTAAGACTTATGTTCAAATTTGCTAGACAGCCGCCAACCAACAAAAAGACATCAAGAGTCTATGTTTTGAGAAATTTTGACATGTGTTATTTTATATTTTTTCACTTGAAAGGAAAGCAAATTTACTATATTATATAACACTTTTCATTCTTTCTATTAGATTCCATTCTTTTTATAACATTTTTGATCTACACCATTGCAATAAAAAGTAAAATGTTTCTATTAAAAAAAAAACAAAAAGAAAGTATGTTTCTCTTGAAAAGTAAAATGTTTCTATCTAAAAAAAAAGTAAAATGTTTCTATTTAAAAGAAAACAAAAAGAAAGAATGTTTCTCTTTAAAAAGTAAAATGTTTCTCCTTAAAAAGTAAAATAGTGAGGTTACTAATTTTTTATTACAGATTAAAGCTTATAAATATTTATTTATGGGGAACGGTTATGGTAATTATCACAGTAGAGTAATTGTACAATTATATGGAAGTTCCTGACATTATGTCTGGTCACGAACTAGACTAATTGTACAATTATATAGAAGTTCGTGACATTATGTCTTGTCACAAAATTTTACTTCGCCAAGGACCTCGCTTCAACGGGCATTTACTTCATGGAGTAAAATTTACTTCTATGACATCTGTATCATGGTGTATATTTTGTTCATGACAAGACATAATGTCAACTGAAGCATGATGAGATTATTTTCCTCACACGAGTGATATCTACGATCAGTCCAACAAAATCTGTTGTTGTTGCAGATGATATTTATGACCACAATCCCGCCATACTATGATAATTACCGTTCCCCATCCGTCCCATCCCAGTTAATCCATCAACTCACTGGCCACTTACTATATATAGGCTAACCATGTCCCATATCACAACAAACTGAAATCTTTGGGAAAGCCATGGCATTGTTCTCTACTGCCTATGTTCTCTATCCTTTGTTGTTTTATGAGAAATGCTTGAGTTGTATGATCGCTCCCCAGTTCTCCTTATGATATATGAGCATTTCAAAATCATCTCCCTTGAAAATCCTCACTACACCATGATATATGGGCATTTCGAGCACTCTCGAACTCCCAATACATGGATTTGTCATTATGTTCCTTGGCACCAATCACGTTTTCATCAATCTTCTTTCCGTCACTCTTCTTTCAATAACCGATTGGTATGCAATGAGGAGATGACATATGGAGATTAGTAGTCCCTGAAAATTTCTTCTCTAGGACAACATGCATTGCTACAGTCGTCGACATTAGGCTTGAAACAATCGTCAAATGTTGTTTTAGTACCAGACCATGCTGTCAACTTATTCTTCCTGCATGGACACGTTTCTGGACATGACAAGCCATTTCCAGCCAAGGGAGTATCCAATACCAACTCATAGTCATCAACATTATGTTCATTCAACTCCAGTTATTTTCTGATTTCTTCGAGAAGAAGAAAGGTATTGTTCGTGGGGTAGATGTTGGAGGAGCTTAGGTCGGCCTCACAATTAGGTCCTCCGTTTGACCACTTCAAAGAACATGTTGAACCATCGTGTCGATCACCACATGTCGAGTCAGTTAGTCTCGTAAGTTAATGAAGCTACGAGTCATTATGTAACCATCTGTAAAATATATATATATGCTAGAGAGTCGGATACATGAGGCACTGAGACATTGTATTTTATTTTACTAGACCATGCTGTCATCTTCTTCTTCCGGATACACCCATTTCCAGCCAAGGGAGTATCCGGTACCAACTCATAGTCATCAATGTTCTATTCATTCAACTCCCGTTATTTTCTGATTACTTCGGGACGAAGAAAGGTATTGTTCATGGGGGATATTTTGGAGGAACTTAGGTCCTCCAAAAAAGTCGACCTCCCAACTAGGTCCTCCATTTGACCACTTCATAGAACATGTCGAATTGTCGTGTCGATCACCACATGTCAAGTTAGTTAGTCTCGTAAGATAGTGAACCTACGAGTCGTTATGTAACCGTCTGTAAACTATATATATATAGGCTGGAGAGCCGGATACAAGCGACACTGAGACATTGTATTGTATTGTACTTGGTCCTTAGTAATAGAAGACTTCTTGACTCTGCTACCATTACTTATCTTGGGTTCCTATCGCAGCAAACTGAAATCTTCGGGAGAGCCATGGAAATTTTAGTTACTGCCTCTGTTCTCTGTCTTTTGTTGTTTTATGAGAAATGCTTGGCTTTGCAATTAGTTGATGACTAATTGTTGTTGTAGGACTATGTAATCAATGAAATCCTTTTGAGGGGCATTAAAATATTCAAATTTGATGTGTTCTTTCTTTTCAAAAAGTTCTCAGAATTTTTTGTGTTATCTTTTCAAACATACATATTATATAATCAAATAATAGAGAAATAAGAACATTAGAAGTAACAGAATATAAAATAATATTTCACTACATTTAGGAAACCAAATCACAAGATAACTTAGAACCTAAAAAAATGTTTGTCTCGACCTCCGCTTTCTGAAAAGAAGGATCGGCTGCCCCTTCGTTTAGTAGATAATTGTGAAAACCTATATCCAGCAATTCCCTATATCCAGAATGGCGAACAGAAGAAGGACCGACCGACCATTCTTGCAGTCTAGAACTATTATCTAAAGAACACTGGGCAGAAGAAGTGTCGGTCGCCCCTTCATTTATGAGGGAATTGTAAAAATATTCAACCTACGAACACTAGGCCATCAATTCATGTATATCCAAAATGGTGAACACGGGTCGGCCAAACCTTCATTTACGAGATAAATGTAAAAATATTTAATCTACAAAGGCTATGTCTACAATTACCAACTTCCGATTTCCGCTATAAATAGTAGGGTCTCGGACATCATCTAAGTTCTAATATATAAAAATGGTTGTCTGACTTCCATTTTCTGACGATAAGGAACGGTTGCCCCTTCGTTTAGTATATCATTGTGAACAATTATATCCAATGCAATTGACCTATATCCAGAATGGCGAAAGAAAGAAGCATCAGTCGACCCTTCTTGCATTCTAGAACTATTATGAAGAGAATACTGGTAGAAGAAGGGTTGGTCACCCCTTCATTTATGAGGGAATTGTAAAAATATTCAACCTACAAAGGCTAAGACGTCAGTTCATCTATATTTAAAATGATGAACACCGTAAGAATACTGAGCACAAGAAGGGCCGGGCGACCCTTCATTTATGAGAGAAATGTAAAATTATTTGATCTTTGAAGTCTATGTCGATAATTCCCAACTTTCGACTTCCACAGTAAATTGTAGGGACCAGACATCAGCTTACTTATGACACATACAAATTGTTTGACCCGAATTTCATTTTTTGACAAGAAGGATCGGATGCCCCTTCGTTTAGTATATAATTGTGAAAACCTTTATCTAACAATTCAATGATAACCATAATGGATAGCATAAGAAGGATCGACCGACCCTTCTTGCAGTCTCGAAGTATAATGAAAAGAATATTCTGAAGAAGAAGGGTCGGTTGCCTCTTCATTTATGAGGGAATTGTAAAAATAGAACTTAGAGAAAGAGCGACTGCTCTTTCTCTATGGATATTTCCACTTGCCAACAAAATGTGTGAAGCAATGTTCCTATGAAATTTGTGTTCAGACTGTCGATATCTACTTTCTCCACTCCTAAAAAATAATCCCTAGAGGAAGGAGCGAATGCTCTTTCTCCCCAGCATCTACTTCGAACACCCCAAAACAGAACAACCTGGCAAAAGAGCGACCTCTCTTTGTCTGAAAAAATTTCAACTTGCCAGAAAACTCTTTGTAGCAAAACTTGTATAAATTTTGTTGTTAAACTGTTGATATCTAGTATCCCATGGTGACATGTGGAATGCCCAGATTGTGCCACGTGGCATATTTGATTTTTAGAATTAGTCTAAATATTGTATAAACGAATATTAACGAATATTAGGGATATTAATTGTACCATTTCAATATAAACATATGGATTTAAGTAATATAAATTTTTGGAATAGGTATCAGGGATCAAATTTGGAAGATTGAACTTAATTTCAAGTTGAAGGTTATATATTCATACCACCCTTCTAGCATGAAGGGATTTAATTAATATGGTCTTATTACTCTTTATCAAATTAAAAAGACAAAGGATAAATTTTCTCAAGATACTTACTTGTTCAGTGCAAAATATTTGGGATTCAGCGGGTGGTCTGCATATGAATGGGACAACTATATAAGGTTTTTGAACCGAGCGTATGACTGGAGTGTGGCAGCATGTGACTAGAGTCTAGACTGAGCATGGAACCTGTGTAGGGATTCAGCTACGACAAACATAGATGGGACCAAGTGTAAGACAGAGCCCGCTGCGTGGAACTATTGACCGAGATTTGACTGCTGCACCAAAGCTTTCTTGATGTTGCAGGGGAATAGGAACCCAAACCAGGGATCAGGTAAATACGATGGTAGCCAGACAATGCCCTCAAAAGCTTGATGCGTCAGACGAAGTAATTTATGAAAAAATTCACCTTTCTTACACGCTGATGGGATCAAAATGGTTAATTTATAAGAAATGAATGGCTTATATTCGAGGAGGGTTGAGATCTATGGTAGACAGGGAATCCGCTAGGCAAAGGTGCATGTTCTATAACATTGGAAACTTTGGTGAAATGACCTTCGATACGTTTTAAATTCATGATGCGATGTCACTGCATATGCGCCACCACCTCCCATCCATGTTTCTCGATCTCATTAACACCACCTAGCATGCATTGAATGCATGGACATGACATCGAGAAGGGTAGAGCATAGGGGCATGGACCGGGTTAACGGATCTTCGACGACGGGATGGTAGAGGATCCGGCGGGGGATATGCGGTTAGGGAGGTGGGGTCCACGTTGACGAGCTAGATGGTGTTGGAATATCAGGCAATACTGAGAGAGGGGCAAGGTGAATCAGTATTACACTATTTTCTAACCCTTTCAGGCATAAACAAACACCCTTGCGGGAATAATAAAGCTCTTGGGATATTTATGCTTCATGCCCCTTGTGGGAATTCCATTAATCCCTTGTTGGCATACCATAAGCCCTTGCGGGAATTTTACTAAGCCTTTGTGGGCATAATACAAGGTGTACTTAGCCTTATTTTTCTCTATTTTGGTAGGCCAAAATCTCACACGTGTAAGCCTCAAAGAGATGAAAATATCACTAGGGAACATGTCCATGCTATCTAGATAATTTATTATCACAAGGACACCTCCTTGCGGTCATTTCCAAATGCCTCTTCAACCTTCATTTGAGCAGTAAAAACAATCTTTTTCTCATTTTGGCAGGCTTGTTTTTCGCACGTGTGAACTCCACAGGAATATTTGAGCTCATGGTTAGATAACCAATTCACCAAAGAACAAGCCTATTCCATATGATTAATTTTATCAGCACCTGAACACCTCCTTGTGGGCATTTCCAAATGGCCTCTTAGCCATGTGAGTTTGACACTTAGACAAAAAAAAATTGACTTTAATCTGTAAAACACTTTTTCATTCACTTTGGCAGATTGATTTCTTTCATATATGATCACCATAAAAAAAAATAAAAGCATGTCTGGAGAGATACTTCAACAATGAACAAGACCATGTCAAAAGATGAACATATTGACACACACCCATCATCTGGCGGGCATTTGAAAGTGGTTGATTTGACACTTAGGCAAAATTATGAAACCCTAGGTTAATATGAAGTGATTTTTCTTTTCATAAAATTTGAAGTGTGAGACATCCACTGGATAGGGGCCAACTAGGGGATTCTATACAAACAAATTTCACCCCTTGAAACCTCTTTCTCTCTCCTCGGCGAGCATTTTACTGGAGTAGTGTAAATAACGCTGGGAGGCACTTTTGGCAGATTAATATCTTCCTCCTCATAGACTCTTTGGACAGACTAATGATTTGGTTAGATGAAATAATAAACACCCTAGAGACCCATACCCTCATAATAATTTAATCCATCGACTATAGAAAATGGCGAGCATTTTTACAAAGGTCACTTAGGCAGTTTTATTCAGTAATTAGTTTATACTTGGACAATTTGTGCAATTGCTAAGGTGGATTTTTTATTCCACCAAAATCCTGAACCAATGCCACTAGATGATGTATTACACCTCACTGAGCACACCTAAGCTAATTTCACTCTCAGACTCATCTTCATTTTCCCTAGCAGGCATTTTACTGAACTTGGTGCAAAACTGCCTAAAACCCTATTTTGGTAGACCTATAACTTCTCCTCAGACATTCTCAAGACAAAATGAGACCATGGTCAGGTAGACCAATCAACAAGCTACATCCTGACAATATGGGGCGGGCATTTACTTTAACCCATGAATTATGGCGGGCATTTTCTTGAGGCCACTTAGGTAGTTTTACTCCCTCTGGTGCAAAACAGCCTGAAACCTTGTTTTGTCAAGCCGCTAACTTTGTCATCAAACTCCTCCTGTGCAAACTGAGACCATCGAAAGATAGCCTCTTTGACAAGCTAGAGCATGATAGTTTCAGATATTTTTTTCAATCTCCCATGAGGTACGGCAGGCATTTTCCCAAGGCCACCTGGACCATTTTTCTAAGAATTTCTCCAAGGTTTATCCTGAAACCCTATTTTGGCAGACTTATAACTTTCTCCTCCGAAATGATTAAGGAAAACTGAGACCATGACTAGATAGACACTCTTGATAATTATCAGTTTTTTTGAAAGTGCTAGATGGTATCTTTTATCCCTAAAGTTGAATCCTGACTGCTAGGGTCAAGCTTAAGGAAATCTTAGATAGTAGACATAGGATATCTACATAGTAATTCTATCAATTTTGGTGGCAGATGAGTATATGACAGAGATCAAGAAACTCAATAATCAGATAGCAGTGAGTACATTGGTTTCAGTACTTAAACAAGGACAGAGAATGACTGTGAGAATGAATTTATGAACGTAAAAACTCAGGTTCCATCTTAGGATAGTGGCATGGTTATATATTAATCAAGAGAATCACAACATGAAATTGAGACCATGCATAGACAGAATAATGATAGTATATACTTGATAAATTAAAACAGAAAAAGGGCTCAAAGATAATAATCCGTTTCAAAAACAATCATTTCTGATCAATATGGAAATAAAGAACATATACATGCCTGCAAATGTCTGTATGAAATTGACCCCTGCCTCAGCCCTCTCGGCTGGAAATCTACCCCCCGATTACATTCTAAATAATAATATTTATAAGAAAAATACATCCAACAGTTTCCACAAAGTTTTGAAACAAATATCTAATAAAATCTTGAATAATTTGCAATAAATCTGGGGCTGCAGATTCAATCTTATACATGAAAATCTGGATTGATCTATCTGTTGCAAAGTATTATATAAAATACTCTTCCACCTATGATTTTCTACTTGGAAATGCTGAGTTTAAATATGGATTTGGACAATAACCTTGGGCCTTAAATCTGGAAATAATATTTATTTCTTCTTTGATACTGGACAACTGCTTGAAGTGTAGATCTAATCCTCTGCCTTCGGATATCCTTGATCACTGCTCTTCATTCCCTTGTTAGGTGATTTTGATGCCCAAAAAAGTGGAAATAATCTCTAAGAAATGTGGATCTGATTGTTAAAGATGTGAATACTCTACATGGGAGTCTTGAGTCTTCTCATTGACCACTAATTCTATTCATTCATGTTTGATTCATTCCAATTGCTCTTTAATAGATACCCTGCCACCTGTAATTATCGAATGTTTCAAATTCTCTCTAGGAATTTAGATTTGATCTAGGGTTTGAAACTCTGTTAGGAACCCATGTCTTTACTTTGTTAGTATGTTGTTGTTGGACGCATATGCTTTGTAAGTCGTCCCGTAGTATTTGTTGATCAATAGTTTGTGTTATTGTTGTTGGCGCATATGCTTTGTAAGTCGCCCGTAGTATTGTTGGTCCATAGTTTGTAACAGCCCATGGTTTTGACCCATAGTATTGGCGCCTAGAATTAGTATATAAGTGTGTGTCGAGACCTATGAAGGCACCATGAAGTTATTTGTATTGAGCTTGCTCATAGGAGTTTGCCCCCTCGAAAAGGGCCTGTGATCAATATAAAAGTGATTCTAAGTTCTGTCATTTCTGCTATTTTGCATATTCGTATTAATTAATTGTTGCAGGTGCCTCACATCTGGTATCAGAGCACTTTCTTGGGCTTGCTGGGTGAAATTTCTGCCAAATTTTTTTTCGCATCTGTTACAGGTTCGGATTTGGGAATAATCCCTATCCGCTTAACTGTGGGAAGTACTTGGGAATAAGCCCTAAAACTCATTGTGAGGAGTACCACAGGAACCCCGAAGTAGTTGGCCCATTGAGAGGACCTGTCAGCAAAAAGGGCAACGACCCCTACCTGATTGACTAGTTCCCACCCGTGAGGTAAACCAAGAGTTGTCGTTTGTGGCAAAGCGGTTATCAGTTTTACCTGAGCCGTGGAGTGAGGGGTACTGCCCCAATACGCAAGCCGTCAGACAGCATTGGTGGCCGAGTGAAACCCCTGAACTGTTAGGAAGCCGCACATACCTGGGGTCCATATCTACTTCCAGCTGAACTATTGTCGATCACTGCTGCACCGTTTCAAATCCATTTTGCAACCCGTTCCAGATTCAGCCGTTTTCAATCCATTCAGCGCTGTTCCAGATCCCTTTCGAGCCGTAGCCGCTCCAGTCTAAAAATATATATATATATATATATATATATATATATATATAAAATTCAGTTTTTTCTCCATATCTTCATTACACCAAAACCTTGAGATGTTAGTGAAGGCCTCCCACTAGGATCTTAACATCCCACCACGCTCCGCAGTCCAGATTCTAGGTTGGATGTGCGCCCGTACGGTGGTGTCCACTTTGCGTCGTACGAGCCTTGGGCGAACACTGCAATGCCGGCGTTGCCACCCGCTCTGTGACTTGAACCTGGGTGGAGGCTCTGATACCAGATGATACGAACCGTTACACCAAAACCTCGAGATGTTAGTGAAGGCTGCCCATACCTGGGGTCCATATCTACTTTCAGCTGAACTATTTTCGATCACTGCTGCGCCGTTTCAGATCCATTTTGCAAGCCGTTCCAGATTCAGCTATTTTCAATCCATTCGACGCTGTTCCAGATCCCTTTCGAGCTGTAGCCGCTCCAGTCTAAAAAAAAAAGTATAAAATTCAGTTTTTTCTCCATATCTCCCTTGTTTTTACTCTGTTTCCCTTGAAATTTTCGGGGAACCCCTGTCATCCCATTATGCATATTTCAGTCCTGAGGACCCTATCCCCAATTCCCCTTCCCAAAGCCCGAAATCCCACATTTGTCTATTTTTAGGGTTTGCCATAACTTCCTCAGATTTCACCCAATCACCTTCAAATTTTACCACAGAGTTCCTTTCTGAATTCTACTTCTTTGTTCCCCTCTGCCAAATTTTCCCATTCTTGCACCCTGCTTCAGAAATCCTCATTTTTGCTTCCATGTCTATCCAACAATGTCCAAAACCTAGTCAAACCCCAATTACCCTTCTGATTTTTTCCCAAGTCCAGATTTTCCTTTACTAAAGTAGCTTCTGTTTTTGTTTTCCTACCCAGTCAACCGAAAAAAAAAAAAAAAAAATCCTGGTTATGGTTGTCACCCGTGCAGGAGCAAAAACCATGGAGGACGCACTTGCAGCCATCCAAGCCAAACTCCAGGATCTGGATGAAAAATTTCTCGGTCTCCATCTTGAACATTCAGCTATGAACAACAAACGGCAGTCCGAGTCTTCAACATACAATGGGTTCTCTTCTTCCAGCAATTTCCTTGGTCCGAAGCTTGATTTTCCTCGCTTCAATGGTACCGATCCAACTCGATGGATCTATCATGCATAACAGTATTTCAGTCTGCATAATACTTTTGATGTCAACAAAGTTCCGTTGGCATCCTTTCATTTGGAACAGGAAGCTCTTCAATGGTACCGTTGGTACATCAAGGCTCATCTAGAGCCCAAATGGACAGACTTTTGCCAGCTCCTTTTGCAACGATTTGGTCCTAGTGCTTTTGATGACTTCACAGGAGCCCTCACTAAACTTCACCAAAATGGCACTATGAGAGAGTATCAAACTGAATTTGAGAATCTAGCCAACCACACCGAAGGATTGTCTGATGACTTTTACTGGAGTTGTTTTATCAGTGGTCTAAAGGATGCCATCCGCTCTGAGGTCAAAATGTTTTGTCCCAACACAATGATGGAAGCACTAGGGTTGGCTAAGTTGGAAGAAGACAAGATTGCAGCCCAACAACGCTCCAAGCCCACTTTTGTTCCCTTCCGAAATATGCGTTCTCAGCGACCACCTATACCGCAGGCTCCTCGACCGACTCCTATCAAGCGTTTGTCTGAAACAGAGATGCAAGCACGCAGAGAAAAGGGGCTTTGCTATAATTGTGATGAGAAATTCACTTGGGGACATAGATGTGTTCAACAAAAGCTCTATCTATTGGATGTGGAGTCTCCGCCTACCTCTGAAATTGGTGACGAAGATCCAGAAACACTGGATGCTCCGGTCAACATTCAGGAACTGCTTATTGACCCTCCATCTCAGGATGACCAGCCAGAGATATCTCTCCATGCTTTAGCTGGAATCACCACCCCCCAAACAATGCGAGTCAGGGGTTACTTCAAGAAGCTTCCTCTTACAATACTCATTGATTCTGGGAGCACTCATAATTTCATTGACCCTCGAATCGCCAAACAAGCTGATTGTTTTATCCATCCTTGCTCCAACTTTGAAGTCATGGTTGCCAATGGGGGCACCTTACCTTGCAAAGGGAAGTGTCGAAATGTGCGTATCTCTATGGGAGATTATACCTTGCGCTCTGACATGTTTTCCTTGCCCTTAGGTGGATGTGATGTGGTTTTGGACACTCAATGGCTACGCACACTTGGCCCTATCTTATGGGATTTTGCTGAACTTTGGATGCAGTTTTCCCTCAATTGACAAAAACACACATTGACAGGATTACAACCAGGTTCTCTCAGCATCATCAGTTCACATCGCATGGAAAAACTCCTCAAGAATAATTCACATGGTGTCATCGCTCAGATCCATTCCATCCAGATGCAACCATCATCAGTCTCCACTACTCCTTTGGATCTACAACAAATTCTGGATCGATATACAGGTGTCTTTGCTGAACCAGTGGGATTGCCACCTTCCAGGCCAGAAGACCATCGTATTCAGCTCCTTCCTGGCAGCGTTCCTCCCAACATCAGGCCCTATCGCTACCCATTTAACCAAAAAACGGAGATTGAAATGCTCGTTCGGGACTTGTTGAAGCAAGGTATTATTCGCCCAAGCACTAGTTCCTTTTCTTCTCCAGTTATTCTTGTCCGCAAAAAATATGGGTCATGGCACCTCTGCATTGACTTCTGAGCACTTAATCACCTCACCATCAAGGATAAGTTTCCAATTCCTGTTGTTGATGAGCTTCATGGGGCTCACTTTTTCTCCAAGTTGGATCTTCATTCTCGGTATCATCAAATTTGGGTTCATGAGGATGATATCCCTAAAACAGCTTTCCGCACACATGATGGCCATTATGATTTTTTGGTCATGCCCTTTGGCCTCACTAATGCTCCTTCCACATTACAGGCCTTAATGAATAAAATATTTCAACCCTACTTGCGGAAATTCATTTTGGTATTCTTTGATGATATCCTCATCTACAGTAAAACATGGGATGAACATCTCCAGCATTTGGATCTTGTCATGCAACTTTTCTCTGACCACCATCTCCATGCCAAGCAGTCTAAATGTGTTTTTGGACAGAAGGAAGTTGAGTATCTCGGGCACATTATCTCAGCACAAGGGGTTCGCGTGGATTCTTCCAAAATCGATGCCATGAACAATTGGCCGCATCCTCAGACACTCAAGAGCCTTCGTGGTTTTTTGGGGTTGACTGGCTACTACCGCAAGTTTGTCAAGGATTATGGGAAGATTGCAGCTCCATTAACTGCTCTATCGAAAAAAGATGCCTTCACATGGACACCTGCTGCTCAGTGTGCATTTGACAAACTAAAACACGCTATGTGTACTACACCTGTGCTAGCTATGCCCGATTTTTCCAAGCCCTTCACTATTGAGAGTGATTCTTGCAGCAATGGACTTGGTGCTATTCTCCTTCAAGATGAACACCCCATTGCGTTTACCAGCAAAGCCCTTTCAGGTAAGAATTTAGCTGCCTCTACCTATGAGAAGGAAATGATGGCTATTTTGCATGCAGTTCAGAAGTGGCGCCCATACCTATTAGGTAATCATTTCTGCATCAAGACTGATCACCAAAGTCTGAAATATTTCTTGGACCAGCGTGTCTCCTCCCCGGCACAACATAAATGGGTTAGCAAACTCATGGGTTATGACTATGAGATCACTTATAAGAAGGGTAAAGACAATATTGTGGTAGATGCTCTTTCTCGCACATTTGATGCCCAAGGTTCTCTTTCAGCTATTTCTATGCATGTTCCAACTTGGTTTCAATCTATCCAACAGGGTTATGTCAATGACTCCTCCTTATCTCAAATCATCCAATGCTTGACCAAAAACCCTTCTACTGTACCAAATTACTCTTGGGATGGTGCTTCCCCAGAGCAAACATCTTCAACAGGTTGTCTTCTATGAACTCCATGCTTCTCCATCGGTAGGGCACTCTGGGTTCCTCAAAACGTATGAACGAGCACGGCGTAACTTCTTTTGGCAGGGCATGAAAAGGACAATTCAACAGATGGTGGCCGAATGTGATATGTGTCAGCGCAATAAGGGTGAAACAACACTCCTTCCAGGATTGCTTGAACCCTTTCCCATACCTACACGGATTTGGATAGATATTTCTATGTATTTCATTGAAGGGCTCCCTAAATCTAGCGGGAAGACAGTGATTCTCGTTGTGGTTGATCGCCTCTCCAAATATAGTCATTTTTGTGCTCTCGGCCATCCCTATACAGCCTCCTCCGTCGCTCAAATTTTTCTGGACCAGATCTTTCGTCTTCATGGCATCCCTTCTTCCATTGTCTCGAATCATGATGCGACTTTCACCAGTCATTTTTGGACAGAACTATTTCACCACACTAGCACCAAACAGAAGATGAGTTCAGGGTATCACCCACAAACAGATGGTCAGACTGAAATTGTCAATAAATGCTTGGAAACTTATCTTCGTTGCTTCACCTCGGAACAACAACATCAGTGGGAAAAATGGCTCCCTCTCGCTGAATGGTGGTACAATACCTCTTACCACACTGCCTCTAAAATGACCCCATATGAAGCAGTCTATGGTCAGGTACCTCTAGCTCTTCTTCCATACAACCCCACTAGTTCAGGAAGTTGACACGGTCCTTCGAAACCGCAATCAGATTCTTCGCATTTTGCGGGACAATCTTCACATGGCAAGAAATCACATGAAGCAACAAGCTGATCAGCACCGTTCTGAGCGCACTTTTCAAGTCGGCGATATGGTTTTTCTTTGTCTCCAACCGTACAAACAATCATCCTTGAAACTCAAAGGGTGTCATAAGCTCGCTCCAAAGTTCTATGGGCCATATCGGATTCTTCAGAAGATTGGGTCCATTGCTTATAAATTGGAACTTCCTCCTTCTTCCCACATTCATCCAATCTTTCATGTCTCTTGTCTGAAGAAAGTTCTTGGCACCAACATCAGTGGACAAATGATTTTACCCGAACTGGATAATGAAGGATCCATCCTTTCGGAGCCAGAGGCCATCCTCAATCGGTGCACCCGTCAACTTCGCTCTCGCTCTATCACAGAGGTCTTAATTCAGTGGCACGGCATGCAACCAGAGGATGCTACATGGGAACCACTTCTTCAGATTCAACAACAATTTCCACATCTAAAGCTTTGAGGACAAAGCTTTTTTTAAGGGGGAGGGGATGTTAGGAACCCATGTCTTTAGTTTGTTAGTATGTTGTTGTTGGAAGCATATGCTTTGTAAGTCGTCCCATAGTATTTGTTGATCAATAGTTTGTGTTATTGTTGTTGGCACATATGCTTTGTAAGTCGCCCGTAGTATTGTTGATCCATAGTTTGTAATGGCCCATGGTTTTGACCCATAGTATTGGTGCCTAGAATTAGTATATAAGTGTGTGTCGAGACCTATGAAGGCACCGTGAAGTTATTTGTATTGAGCTTGCTCATAGGAGGTTGCCCCCTCGAAGTGGCCTGTGATCAATATAAAAGTGATTCTGAGTTCTGTCATTTCTGCTATTTCGCATATTCATATTAATTAATTGTTGCAGGTGCCTCACAAACTCGATTCTAGAAATAATGCTCTGTTTACTAGTATTGTGACACCTGGGCATTTTATTTGTTGTGCAAATGGCATTTTACACACCATGAAAGAATTAGATGATCATTTTCTCGATCTACCTGCATCTCCAACTTTAGTCTTCTTAACTCCACGAATTTTCTTAGCTATGTTATTCCTTTCCTTCAATTGCTTCCTAGATTTTTCTACCTTGGTTGCGAGTCCATTCCTGATAAGCCTGTACTTGGGTTCGTATTTCTTTGCATGCTCCAAGTTGTCATAGATCAATCCAAACCCTGAAGCTTTTTCGCCTCCGAATTGAGTCCTGAACCCAAAAACAAATATTGTATGTGGATCTCTGACCTTGTATAGCTTTTCCAGCTTCTCCATCAGTTCAGCCATGGATACATTTGGCCTACCAAGATGAAGAACATCAATCACAAATTGCTTCCTTGATAGAAACATGTTAGTTATGAACTTGCGAGTTCTGACTATAACAACTTTAGCATCTTCCATTTTTTATGGTATTTCGCTCCTTCCTCTTTCGCCGAATTTGACACAGATGTTAATGAAGTTTGCAGCATCAAGAATTAGATCCTTCCTTTGTCTGGAATCTATGGAGAGCTCCTTGCTCCATTTGCTGTGAAACATAGCCACCATGCTCTCTCAACGCAAATGTTGTGAGCATACTTTGTTTGGTCAAGAGCTCATCCATCAAATGACAAAGTGAACACACATTATAAATTGTCCATGATTTTCCAAATTTATCCATAAAAATAGAATATATGAGATTGTTGAACTACGCTCCCTTTGACTATGAATTTGTGGCAACTGTTCTCAGAGAAATGGTGTTGAAATAGAGCATATATTCAATATAAAAGAGTTCCAGGTTGAGTGCGTTCCCTATTTTCTGGAGATTGCATAATAAAGAATAATATGATATCATTGATTAAAATTTGATGGTGCGCTTCCATATCTCTGAAATTCAAAATACTGAATGACTAGAATGCTCATAATCTTGGAGAAAACGCTTATAGGCATTCTGGCAGCAAGAACTGAGGATAAACAATTTATGGGAGAAATCTGGTGATAACAGTATCTATAATGATGGAGACATTATAATGAAGCATTGAGTGCATGCCCATAGACATATAAATAAATAGATAAACATATCCACTCATGGTTTTAAGGTTTAAAGATCAAGAATCTGATTAGTGAACATGTGGCTTCGTTATCCTGGGATATGTATACCTATAAATTCATCATTACCCTCATACATCTTCAAGGGGATGCATTATATGACTATAAGATTGCAATGGAGAAAAACTATGAGGGATTAATGGGATTGGGTACCAAGAACAGAGAAAAAATAAATGATGCATTATAAATACTCCAAAAATACTCTCAAAGAGACACCACTACATCTTCTCCAAAATCTGCTACTTCTTCCATGGGGGATGAAGACACTCCTGGAACTGTGACTAAAGACACAGGTTCGCAAACAACAAGGGTTGGAATGGGCATAGGTATATGAGGAATGGAAATGGAAGCCATTGCAGCATTGGAAGCTTAAGGTGAGGAAATGGAAGCGAAGGATGAAGTGATAGGTTTTGTAGGAGCAGTTGAAAGCTGAATCTCGGCTTGCTCTGAAGGTGCAGTTGAAAGTTGAATTTCAGCTAGATCTTGGTGATTTTCAACAGGGGTAGCAGGTTGATCAGCTGATGTGGATGGAAGAGCGGTAAGATCAAATGATGAGACAGAAGGTAAAATGACGGGAATGGAAAGAGGTATGGGAGATGTCACAGTAATAACAATTAATAGATATATGAATTATATCTAACATCACTTGCCTCAAAATAAAACAATACAGTTAAAATTGAGTTATTTTAATTCAAAGGATTAAATCATAAGACTGTCCTGTCACTGGTATGCCAATTTACAAATTAGCATCAAACTACATATGACTGTTTTGATAATTGCAGGTGTAAGTTATATGAATTAAATAAATAAATTCATTCAAAACATAGCTTACACACATATCGGGTGGTGAAAAATCAAGCACACATATCTCATGTACTTAAAAAGCATGCAACATAAAAACAGATTTATTCAAGGATTAAATGGGAAACCATAATTTATCAAATACATTTGACAAATATCACAAAAGAGGGTCAAGAGAAACTGACTAAGTTTATTAATATTGCAAGAAATTACAAGTTTCGAATTGCACACGAGAAGCTGGAAGGAAGTGGATCGTATTATTTGTCACTATCTAAAATGTTAAGCATAGTAACCTTTGGTGTGGAACCTTCGATATTTTGTTTCTTTACTGGAGTGGTGGCAGCAATAGATTGATTTTCAACCACTGAAATCATCAGTGCCAAGTCCTTCTTCATATGTGCAACAAACTTAATGATAGAATTGAGAGAAGCCAAGCGCTTTGGCTGGGGTGTGTCCTCAACAGGTGCTTTGCCTTTGTCATTGGTTTGGTAAGTTAGCATCAAAGGAATGCTATCTTGAGCTATCTAAGTTTGCAAAACAATTAGATCTGTAATTTTAATAAGTGTTTCACCAATTAATAAACATATGGCCAGACGATAACAATTGACTAATTTTACCTAAAGAATGAATGCATGTATGAGACTGTCCTGTTATGATATGTTGATTGACAAATTAGCATCTGTTCAATTATAACCATTTATCATTTGCAGAATAGATAAATGAGTTAAATAAATAAATCCATTCAACACATAACAACACCTGGATCGCATGTTCTTAAAAATCTAACCCATAGATCGATGCCTTCATTAAAATTGCAAAATAAATAGAGTTCTTTTAGAAAATGAAGTGAGAAAACATATTTTATCAAATAAATTTGACAAATTGAACAAAAGAGATGGCAAAGAGAGATTGACTGATTTTCATTAAGTTTGCAAAATATTACAATGCCTCAAAGAAACAGAGTATCTCATGTTCTCCTTCGGTGATTCCCCCCCCTCCTATGAGATCTAATCCCTTTAAATAATAATTACATCAAATTAAAAGGAATAATTTACCATAAAAAAGGATTACAAAATACTTCTAAACTAATATCCGCCAATGGAAATTCACCACTTGGCACACACATCTAACAACTTTTCTATATCTAGATATTTGGCCAATTCGAGTGCTAGCTGAGTCTTACAATCGAAAGACTCAATATCATTTTTCTTGATCTTGTGCCATGCACATAGGAAAAGATGGATCTTTATCCCTAGAGTGATGGGTTTCTTGATTAATTCTTCAACCTATGAAATTCGAATGTAATCTAACTATTCAATCTACTCCTTGGACTAGGCATATCTATTCTCAACTTGCTTGATTGTAAGCTTAGGTGGATCATCCTTTTCGATGAGGTCCATGGTTGGAAAATCTAACATGACCATTATGTTATCATCTGCATACCATCTCCTTCCACATACTACTCGTTCTTTCTGGATTGTTTCCTCAACTGATTCACAAGCATGTTCCCATGCATCCAAAGAGATCCTAATCCTTTTGAACTTGATATTGTCCAAAACATAAATATCTTTAGGCTTGTCCTTAATGTGTGCCTGCCAATCAACCACATCTTCAATAGCCCTTTTTTTTTTCCTCTTCTTTCATTATGTTGTTCAAGGACATCAAAATGACGCTCAAAAACATTATATGTCTCCTGAATTTCATTCAGGGATTCAAATAACTCAACCAAAAGCTTCCTATAGTCTTCATGTTTCTCAAGAGCGAGTTCCTTGAATTCTTCCATGGAAAACCTAGAGAAAGAGGAAGTAGCTTCTTTAGAAATTGAATCCTTCAACTGTCGCTCAAGAAGTGTGATCTTCTTCGTATAGCCAATGTTCAGTACTTGTAATTCCTGCAACTACTGCTGGAGAGATGAGTTTTGAGCCTGCAGGTGTTTTACCTAAATGTCATGTTCATTCCTCAACTGTTGAAGTTGAGATTGATGTTGTTCCTCAATTTGAGCTTGCTTCTCCTTGAGATTCTATAATTATTGTTTCCTAGCCTTAATTTCTTTATTCAAAGAAGTAACTCAGTCATAGTTATCCCCTACAAAGGCTCCCATTGCCGGAGAAGTTTCCAGTGCTTCTTGTTGTACATGAGTGGATGTTGTCTGCCATATGACCTGGTTGGGGACATGGCCCTGCACAATAGTCCCTTCCCTTCATCTTTTACTCCTTTTCACAACTGCCTTCTCATACCTGTTGTAGAAATATTCTCCCAGATAAACCATAGCATCCTCCCCAAAGTCTGCCACTATGTCCACAGTAGAAGTAGATACCTCAGGACTTGGGACCAAAGGTGGAGTTTGGGAGAAAGCATAAGTTGGGATTGGGATGGTGATTTGGGTGGTGGAGATGGAAGGAGAAACGATATTGGAAACTGGTGGTAAGGGGGATGAAGTGGGAGAAGAAGTCAAAGTAACAGTTTTATATAGTGAAAGATAAACTATAGTTATTGATCGTTGTAAAGACACAGTTGGAACTTGAACTTCAATAACGAGAGGTAACAAGGAAGAAAGTGGAGTTACCAATAACTCCTTTGAAGTAATGACAGGTGGCTCAATGATGGTGGATGAAGGAAGGATGGTATCAAATGATGAGATGGAAGGGAGTGTATTATCAGCTAATGAGGTTGAAAGGGGTGGAATGGAAGCAGGTGGATTTTTAGAAGTGAGTGCAGTAGATACTATGGTAACTTCTTAAAAATCGATATCTGGAAGAGAATCATCCATCACAATATTCTCTAGTAGATCAGCAAAATTCTGTGGAGCAGTAACCTCTTGTAACACAAGTACATCAGTTGGAACAGAGGATGGCAACATCTCATCCTCTATATAATTATCATTGATCATATTCACCTATGATATAGAGCTTTGAACCTTCTTCTTCTTTGCTAGAGTGTTTGATGCAACAACCTATGTGTCCACTACTTAGATCATCACTCCAAGTTCTCTTTTCATCTCTACAGCTGATTGAATCAGTGCATTGAGAGTGGCCAATGGATTTGGATGTGAGGTGTCCTGCATGACTTCCTTACCTTTGTCATTAGTTGCATAGGTCAACATCCGACGTGTACTTGTTTTCCTCGCTTCCTTTTTTGCCAAATCCCTTTTAGCCTTTTCTTCAAGTGAAAGTTCCAGTTTTCTGTATTGTAGAACTTTCGCTTAAAGCTCATGTTGATACTGGAAAATAAAATTATTTTCCTCTAGGGAGGAGATCTTGTTCAGGACCTTATAAAGTTAATCAACAACCTGATAAATAGAATCATCTGGGTTAGTTTGATGATCATATTCACTCTTCATGTACTCCTGTGCAAAGTGGTTCTTCCGAAAAGACCTAGGCTCATGCATCCTCTTTGGTGCTTTCCCAAGCTTGAGGGAAACAATCTTCTTTCCAAGTAACCCAGCATGGGTTGAATTTTGAATTACTAGAGGCCCAAGTTGAAGTGGGAACTTTGGCCACCCTCTTCTTTTGGCACTAGCGAGTTTTGGAAAGACACCATCTGTTATTGTCTGATAAGCAACCTCTTCTAACAACAACTTGCTTGGCACAATTCTGGGCAATCGATGGGTTGTGTTGCTTCCCCAAATCCTGACATAGGAGAAGTATTCTCCTACGTACCAATCACCCATAGCAAAGACCAATGCCTTAGCGTTGTCAGAAAAAGTGGGAGCATTCTCCTTAAAAATCATCAAATGAATTGAACCAACAAGGTGGTCAAAAATATCATAAAGTAGGGGGATGAAATTGTCTTCCCAGAGTGCAGAGCAATAAATATGAACAGGTGGTGCAGACAAAGTCCAATTCCATCCCATGGAAGGAAACTGGAAAGCAGCACAAAAGGTATACATGATGTAAGTCGAGTAAACGAAAGTGGGTTTTCTGGAGGCTGAGGTCTTCTGATATTTCTTAATTGCTACCTTAATCTCCAGTGATAGAACTTGAGCCAAATTAAAGGATTCTCTCGTAGTGAGTACATGGTGAGCAATGGGTGCCCACTCAGCCTTAAATACTGAGCAATCTCGTAGTTCGTATAATCTGCAGAGCATAGCTTCCAATAAAGAGAATGGCTCTTTAAACCAGGAAATGTGATAGAATTTATCAGCCTTGGGCATGAAGCTCGCAGGGTTACTCATCCAAGACTTAAGCATTTAATCAAAGTTGAATTGGGTCTTGGCGATGTAATGAACCCAATTTTCTAAGTCAGTAATTTTGGTAAATTTTTGAAAAATTTCGTAATGAACGTTAACAATAAGAATTACACTAAATACTTTTAAACATAATGTTGATTAATTATCCATATGTATAATTAATCATGTCTATGCACCTCTTTATCATGCATTGGTCATTTATAAACTTAAGTGAACAACTGCATACTATCTAGACAATTTGCTTCCCAACCATTCCTTCAAACACACAACATATTAACTGCAAGCATGTGCATACACAAAACACCAAAGTCATTTCATGATCAATAAGTACAAATAACTTCAAATTTAGCTTAACATTCATTTACTCCTATTTTAATGTATACTACAAAGCCTTCACAACTTTCTAAATTCATTAAATAGATAATGACACATAAAGGAGGTATACAAGGAAGAACAAGGCACATCAATACATTCACAAAATATATCAATGATATATACACAATAAAAGACACATGCCAAGAACACCATTTTTACCATGGTTCACCCACAAATTTGGCTACGTCCACAAAAGGGGTTGTGTCATATTATTAAATTAAAAGAGGTTTACATCTAGAAACACCCTTATTGCCATACTTCCCAACCTCTCTCTTCGAAAGTAATTTCAGGATATTCAAAGTTAACACCAAACTTTGATAATGACCTAACAACGTCTTTTCTTTACTTTCTCTTACTTTTAGGCTCACCCATGTATATATGAATCTTTTATGCATATTAACATATATAAAGTCCATGCATTATTTAGCTAAGTTTCAACTATAATTTCATGTAATTATGTATAACATTTCCATATGTATAAAACATATTTATTGATTCCATTTCAAATACAAATTAAAACGTCCCCTTCCACTCTCTTTACTCCACAATAAATATAACACTTAGCATCACTAGAAAATAATTAAGGGATAGAGTTGTTAATTCCAATTTTTCTTTTCATATGCTTTTTATCAATTAGCATAATTTATTTTTAAACTTCTTCTTTCCTTAAAACATGCATGCCTTTTAATTGGACATCTTAGCCAAGGGAATTCATATTATAATATATATCTTTCTATATTTATATAGAATAACCTTGTAAATTCAATTATATACATATATATATATACTATAAAGTCAAATTCAATTTATTTAATACAACTCTAAAACTCCACTATAATGTCAAATTCAATTTATTTAATACAACTCCAAAACTATTCATGCAAGGGCTTTCTTATAAATGTACGCATATGGAACCTAGAATGATAAAATAAAATAATTATATATAGGTGATCGTTTTAATAAACCAACCCCATGCTATCTTAACCTATTCTTCATATTCCTTTGTAAAACAAATAGCACATAATATGTTTAAAATAGAATATATATATATATATATATATATATATATATATCAGTTATGAGTCCGCCCACCATGCCGATGCTAACACTTCTATCATAAAACTAACATCACGTCCTAAATATATTTTTAACTTTGTGGAAACTACCGTATCCTTGACCACAAAATAGGATTTAGATAAGGTATCGCCTTACTGCCTTCGCATGAACAAAAAGGATAACCAAGAGATAGCTAATGAAAAACGACTGATGGTCAACAGATATAGTCGGCATATTTTTAGGCTATAAATACAAATTAAAATAGGATAATGGGCCACTTCGAATGAGTTTCCCTTTGTGGTGACTAGACATTATGCATCCCATTCAATGTCACCATGCCTTAGAATGGATCTTATACTATGTGCACTTACCACTTGTTTGGGATAAGTGTTGATTCCTTTCAACACCATCTTTTTTCCATTTTCTCTCTTGAATACCATTCAGGAACTTGGTAGTCTACTTAATGATTTCCAATAGAGTGTAGCCATTGTACTCCCAAAACCATGTTAGTGTCAGCCACATCAACAACATAAAATCTATTTGTAATGGTATCCTCTCCTACACAAATCTACAATTTAGGAATCCATATACAACAGTTCATGGAATGATTACCTGGGATGATAACAGTGAAGCCTCCAAATTTTTCAGTGTGTATCTTCCTTATTTCAACCAAGGTCGAATCAATGAATTTATGTGTAGCTCCTCCATCCACCAACACAGTGACAAATTTTCCTTGGACGACTCCTTTGAATTTGAGTGTATGGTAGCGAGGCACTCCTCAGAGTACTGCAATCTTTCCCACCTCAGGATGATGTTCTTCTTCTGCAGACTCATATGCCACTTCTGCATCTATTGGGCCCTCTCCTTCTTCTTCCTCATCTTTTCTCTCTGAGTAGACCTCAATGTAGTGTTCCTTTCCCATGGCACATCTATTTCCTCGAACCCATGGCTCCTGACAGGTGAACCACAGTTTCTTTCTTCTTAGCTCATCTCAGTCCTTAGCATAGCTATACTTTCTAAAATTTCCAGTAGGACTCTTCATTGGTGGTATTTGATTCTTGAACTGAGTAGAACCAACAGTCCTTGGAGGAAATATGGTTTTTGGAAGAGAATCTTGCAAGTCTCTGGTTCGACTTAGTGCATCTTGCAAGGTAGGGGGTCTGTAAGCTTTCACCAATCCTTTCAAACATTTTGATAACCCTTCAATGAAAAATAAGATCATCCTTTCTTATGAAATTTTAGAGACCATCACAGCTAATTTTTGTAACTCAAAGATGTAATCTTCAGGAGTTCCAATTTACTTCACATGTGTTGGTTCCCTGAAGGTGATTGTAGGATCTCTTCTTTCAAACCTTTCAGCCAACCTTCTTGTGAACTCTTCCTAAGTGGTCACTTGGTCATGCCCAAGAGTCTTTAGGCCATGAAACAACTAGTCATTTTATTCTCCACCTAAGTGTAGAGTAGTCATCTTGATGGAATCTCTTTCATCCATTGGATTCAGCTGAAAATATGTTTCAAGTTTCTGAATCCAAGAGTTAGCAGTGCATTTTTTGAACCATCAAAATAGGGTAAAGAAATCTTACTGGAGATCAAAAAAGTATTTGAATGGTAACGCTCTTCTGCATTCATCATTCAATGTAAGGTACTCAACATACTTGTACTCCAGTGAAGCAAGACCTCCATTTCGAGCCTTCAGTTCTTCTCTTTGTTCTTCAGTAAAATTGGTCATAGTAGGTCTAAAGTATGATGGTGATTCCATATTGAATTCATTAGGGCGATTGTGAGGCCCATTATTTGAGAAAATATGGCCATCGTTGCTCCTCCTCTCGCCATGTGGGGTTCCATTGCTGCTCCCTTATCCTAAATTGCTTCCTAGCTGCTGGGCTAAGAACTCTCTAGTCTCCTTTCCACTCTGAGAAATATTGAGTGATATCTCTTGTAGCCCCTTCATCATGGTCTGAACAAAGTTTTTGATATCATTTTCATCATTTGGAAAAATATTTGATTCCTCTTGTAGTTTCCCTTCAGTGGAATTAATTTCTTCTTCCTCTTCTGATAAGGGATCTTTCTTCTTGTAATATGAATATCTTCTTGGAATCATAGGAACAATTCAAGAGAAGTTTCAGAGGACAATGATCTGATACCACTATAATGTACCAACTTAGTATTTTGGCACAAAAAATTTAGAATTCTAAAATTGACTAAAATAGTGATTGTGGAAGCTAAATGGACTGAAGGATGGGGATGGATTTTTCAAACATCAGAGAGGATCATTAAAATTCATTTATAGTAATTTCATCATAAAATATACTTTCAGAAAGTTTCATGAAGATATGGACAAGTCTCACACTTAGAATAGTAAACATGCATTCTAGGACTGCTCAACTAGTGCGAATTCTTTGTTCCCAAACTGTGCTCAAAGGCTCGTGAATTTCTGAACCAGCACTTGGATCATGACACATAACATGTTACTCAACTACAGAAACAATAATGACTTCATTTAGACTTATACTCATTGAATTATGAAATACACACTAAAAACTAGTCAAATTCTAGCTAAATCTAGAAGGGGTGGAGAAATAGGAGAAGAAATCAGATTTCTGTAATTTATATTGAATGAAATGATATCATAACATTAAATAATCTGTTATTACATCAGAAATAGGCCAAGATTCCTCTCAAAAAGTTATAGAAAGATATCCCTTCTTCTACACAAGAAACTAGTTGCAGAAACTCATAGAAGGCTTCAAGATTTGAACTTTGAACTAGATGATGATGCTTCTGCACTTTAGATTCAAATTGATAAGATACATGAACTGAAAATAAACTCAGTGGCAATGGCTAAATGCAATCATCCTCTCACGGAAAGCTGGGGCACATCTCCCAAGTCTCAAAGGCACAATTGCACTCATACTATTTCTCAAATTAACAAAAGATGTGAATGTGGTGCTCACGGAATTATTTATAGATATTGGATGGATTGGGGAGCAAGTCTCCATGAGGAATGCGCTCTCCTTGAGTGGATAAGGAAAGTTTTCTTTCCTTCCTTTTCGTTTGCTTTGCTTTGCTTTGGCTTTCCTTCTTTTTCTTCTTTTTCTAACTTTCCTTCTTTTCTGAACTTTCCCTCTTTTCCTGTTTTATGCTGCTTTTCTTGATTTATTCCTCTTTCCTCTTTTTTGGCATCATTTTTGGGCTCATGGCCTTCCTTAACTTCAAGTCTCTCCTCCAACCTTGTCCACTAATGCACCCTAGTGGACCATTATCTCCATTTATTCAGCATAACATTAAATATTAATTGCACCATAAATATTTATTGCAAGTGGATAGCAAACTATGGATAAAATTAAATGCACACTCATAATTAAATAATTGCCTAGAATACAAAATTTAACCCAATGGTTATGCAACTACCTCCTCAACCCAAGGGATTTGTTGGGTTAGGAATTTGTTCCAATGCTCATTTTTGTGGGGAAATTACATTCTTTACCTCCCTCCCTCTTTATTCCTTCCTTTCCATCCCCCCTCTCTCTCTACCCATAATTTTCTCTCTCACTCCCTAACTCCCCCCCCTCTCTCTATGTTTGTTTCCTCCCTATCCACATCCCTCCTTCTCCCCTCCCCCACCATTGGAATCTCTCTCTCTCTCTCTCTCTCTCTTTTCAACCCTGCCTCCTTCGCTACCTTTCTCCTCCCATCCCTCTCTATATGTTTCTCTCTCCATTTTTCTATCTCCCACCCTCCTCCACTCTCTCTCACCATCCCTCCATTCCCCTCTCTCTCGCTCTCCTTTTATCCCTCACTCTTTCCCTCTTCCTCTCCATTCCTCCCTCTCCCTCCCTCCATCGATCGCACATGATATCTCCTACCCCTCCTCTATATCTCTCTCCTACCTCTCACTCCCTCTCCATCCCTCTCTTAGTGTCCCTCCCTCCATTGACTATGCTTGAGAGAGGAAAATGACAAAACAGTCATAGATTTAGTTTTTTTTAAATAGGAAACAAATGGTACTAAATCATGAAAAACATATAACTACAAAGTTTTAGGTCTCATAAATATCTTTCCAATGGTATAAGTAGCATCAAAATATGAGTTTGGGATCAAAAGTTATGGAAAAAATACTAATTTTGTTCATTTATATAATAAAAGTGCATGGATGTTTTTAAAAGTGTGCATGTGTTCTTAGAAGTGCACACGAGTTTGTAAAAGCGTGCCATTGTTTTTAACCGCGCACATCTTTTTATAATGTGTATGCATTAATAACACATGTGCATTAGTAGCACGTGCGTGCTTTCGTGCCAATGTGGATACTTTAGTGAAGGTTTAGCAATTGTCGGACCAAAAGCACGTGCACGGTGTTGGGAGCGCGTGCACACATTTGATTTTCAGTGCTCACATGCTCCTATTGCATCAATTTTGTGTACCATCTTTGTCCAAGTGCCTCATTACATTTGAGACCTTGTTGCAGATGGCATTATTTGTTTGGAGTATTGTCCCACAAAGAAGCAAGAAACTAATATCTTCACCAAATCCATTACAAAAGAAAAGTTCATGTATATTTGTAGTATTTTAGAAATGAGGGAAGTTTTCATCAAGGTGGAAAGCTAGTGTAATTCTATCTTCCTCCATTTATGTGTTGTTCTCCCAATTACCATTAAGGGGGAGTGTTGGAATGTATAATTTTAATATTACATGTGTAATGATGTCTAGTATGATGTTGTAAGATGTCTTATTTAGCGTTAGAAGGAATAAATAACTCTAATATTATGAAAAAAGAGAAGAGTTATCTCACATGCATCATGGAGTAATATGCTCCTATTACAATTCATTATATAAAGAGGTGGGAAATCATTTATCGCACTTGTATTTTGGGATGTTATTCTTCAATACCTATGGGTGTATAATAGAGGTTAGGGAGAGCCTTTGGGCATACAAGTATATCTTGGGGAATGCATTGTGATACGATTGTAAAGCTACGAAAAATATGTGGGGTGCAGCTCTCTTGTATGATGGGATATTTCCAAAGATCAATAGAAGACCAAGCCTTCCGTGGATGTTTCCCCATTTGGCGTTTTACCACGTATATCTAGTGTATTGTTCTCCTGTCTCTTATTCTTACATGATTATTATTGCTTACATGGATAGAAGGATAGACGATTTACATGCTAGTGTAAATGTATTGTTGTATATTTAAGCATATTCTCAATATTCTAACATGAACTTCCTTTATTAGTTCAACTTGATCTTGTGGAATGAAATTGTCATTTATCAATATTCTTAATCCTTTTAGACTTGAGGTTTTACTGAGTATGTTGAACTTATGGTATTTAGAGATAACCTTGACCCAAATTAGCGTGTCTTTACTCTCAATTAGTTTTCCCAACATCTTTGCTTATGTAAGACAAGAAGTTTAAGATTATAACTTATTACGTGGTTATTCCTTTACTAGAACTAATGTACTTCAAACATAAAATTATGAGGTTCAAGGCTCGTTTGATACATCCATGGTTTAATTCAATCAACTTATTTATTTTATGTTTGTATCCTATCTACCTTCGAGACTATTTATTTCATGTAATAATAATAAAGGTAATATAAAGTTAATGTTGTAATAATAATCAAACTATATTATGTTTAAAACTTCTACTTTGAAGTTATATAGCAAAGCAACCATTCTTTTTGTTTTCATGGATATAGTCAATACTTAAAAGAGAATTTAATTTAAAAAATATATATTAATAAAATAAATAAATATCTTCATGTATTAATATATGCATTTCCTAGTCCAATAATCTAATATCTAACATATGTAGAGTGAGATTTAATACCTAAAACTCAAAAAGTTATAACAATAAAGTTACATTATGTTTCAAATTTTGTAATTTAAGATTGTATGATGAACCCATAACGTTTATTTTTATTTTTATTAATATAATCATTCTTATTTTAAATAAATAATAAATAATTAAATATTTTATAAAATAAATAAAATTAAAACATGTTTCAAACATTGTAATTTAAGATGGTATGATAAACCCATAATTTTTGTATTATTAATATAATCATTGTTATTTTAAATAAATAATAAAATGCAATATCAATTTATATAATTATCATTAAATATTACATAAAATTAAAAAAATATAATCATAATAATTACAAATATAATCATAATGATAATAATTCATCAAGATTGGATTATACTGATTTACATATTTATTTAATATTATAAATATTATAATAATATAGATTAAATCATGATTTTAGTTTAGTCTTTTATATTTATTTTTCACTTTGAAATAAATCAAAATACTGAAATTTTCTGTTTTTTTTTGTTAATACACCAAATCTATTTCTCATTAATAAATATTTTCTCCAAATAAAAAAATCAAAAAAATAATTGAATTTTTGTAAATATAATGTATTCTTTTTTTTACTTATTTTTTTTTATTTTGGTAACTTTTTAATACATAACATTATAATATGTCTATAGAACATCTCTCTACCATTATTATTATTTTTTTAAATGATAAAAAATATGTTTTAATATTATTTTTTTTCTAAATTATATTTTCTAAATTTTTTTTTTACATGATAACAATTATGCTTTAATATTTTTTTTTTCTAACTCACAATGATAAATTTTATATGTAAATATGTTTGAAATGTAAAACTAACATTTATATTTAAATTATAAATGAAGTATATATAAAAAAGATAAAAACAGTTTTGGTGGTGAACACCTATGGGTTACAAGTTAAGTGTTATGAACAATTATATGTTGTTCTCCATGCTTAGTTGTAATCACTTGTTGTTTATGCTTCAGTGATTTGTTGCCATCTTTAGTTAAATGGGTTGTGTGTTACTACCTGTTATCCATGCATTAGCTACGATATTTTGAATGGCCCATAAAGTTAATTGGACAATACATTTGTCACATTGATCCAAATGGATATCAGTGGCCACCCCCCTATTCCACTCGCTCAACACAATTTCCCATTTCAAAAAATTTCTAGAATTTTTCTACAGTTTTTCATGTCCTAAACTTTCGGAGTTGTTTTGAGGCCGTAAATGACATTTTTGTGGCGATTTGGGGGGCCAAATGGTTGCCAATGGCATGTAATTGGCTTTAGTCGAAAGTTGTAAATATCAGATAGACCTTTCCAACGAGCTACCGAGTGCCCCAAATGGAGATCGTATGCAAAAGTTATGACCCCAGGATGTTGACTATTCAACTAACCACCTTGGGGTCACAAACTTTATGATGGTTCATATTCTAAGGTTAGGTTTTTGGATGCTTGGGATTCTTTCACGCATGCTTATGATAAATAGGCCATTTCAACCTCTCTTTGTATTCAGCTTGAATGAACATAGCGGCCACATCTCTTCTCAGAGATAACTACTACCATTCGAGATGCTATTTCCGCTATTTAATAGAATATGCGTTTGTTGTATCACTGTGTTCTTTGCAATATATCTATGTATATGATTATGTGTCTGCTCTTTCATTTTGTTCCCACATAAATCCGGATCACACATCCTTCTTCAATCTAAGAAAAGCATAAATAGTAAACCACCCCAAATTCTAAGATATAAATACCTGTGGGTGTAAAAATGAAAACTATTTGAAAAAAATTGCAAATTCACTTGCAAAATTTGTTAATATAACTTTTTTTCCAACATGGTGATGAATTTTACCAATGCTTGAAATATACAATCACCATTTATTATACAGATAGGTGTATATTTAATCCATCATTTGTTGGAAAAAAAGTCATATTAAAAAAATTTACAAAGTGAATTTGCAATTGTTTTTAAACAGTTTTTATTTTTACAACAAGAATAGGTAGCAGATAAGATAACTTGTGCGTGGCACTTAACTTGTGACTTATCAATGTTCACTAGCGACAAATTAAGTGGTTGTGCTAGTATGTAAATAACCATACATATTAATTTTAGAAAAAGTTAAAAAATAATTTAAACGCCATTGCCAACCCCTGATGCAAATAATTTCCTTTCAACCGAGTAAATACTTACACGTATATGCAAACAATTTCCTTTCTTCCTGGTAAATACGCGCGAAATTCCAGCACGTGCTTTGAATTCTGCATTAACGATTAAGTTCCCTGTAACTCTAAAAAAAAATTCATAATTCCTTACGCCTTTAGAGGCATAGCACTATATAATAATTCCTTTCTTCCAGATAAATAAGAGAAATTACGGCATGAGCTTTTGCATTACCGAGTAAGACAAATGCGAACTTGATTTGATTATTTGTGAAATTAGCCTCTTCGATTGCTTTCTAACATTTCATTTCTAGCACGAGCTTTGAATTCTTTCTACCATTGAATTTCCAGCACGAGCTTTGAATTCTGCATTAACTAGGAAGTCCAACGTCGATATACCTTTTCCATTTCCTCGAACGAACTTCACGACAGATTCACACATTATAAACCGTGCAGTATAGACATACAACAGTGTGTACGATATGGGTTTTATAATTTGCTTCAGACTTTTAGACGCTCAGCAACATTAATAGCCGGTACAGGAGCTACTGCGACAACGGCTATTATTTGATTGATCGTGGACATTGCTGCAAACGAGTCGAAGGTTGCCTCCAGGACTTTGAGACTCTCAGCAGCATTAATAAGCGGTGTGTACGATATGGGTTTTATAATTTGCTTCTTACTTTGAGACTCTCAGCAACATTAATAAGCGGTACAGGAGCTGCAAACGAGTCGAAGGTTGCCTCCATGACCCAATCCATTTTCAATTGAACAAGTCTTTATATGGTCATAAACAAGCACATAGAGCTTGGAATGAAAAAATTGATGTCGATTTCTTGAATAATGGTTTTAAGTTGTTTGTATCTGATCCAAATCTATATGTGAGGAACTTTGATGATAATGTTCTCATAATTATACTTTATGTGCTTTATGTGGATGATATTATTATCATTGGAAGCTAGCTTACACTTATGGATGAAATGATGAAATGAAGAATAATCTAAAGCATGAATTTGAAATGACAATCTTAGGCATACTTCATTTTTTTTGGGTCTACAAATTTGATATATTTCTTATGGTATATTGTTTTCTTAATCTAAGTATGCGACATATTTACTTGCTCGGTTTCATATGAGTAATTATAAACCTTCACCTACACCATTTGAGTCTAGTGTAATGTTAATTGTTGATTGTGACACTCCTCTTATTGATGTGACATTGTATCATCAACTTGTGGGGAGTTCAATATATTTGACACATAGTAGACTATATATCTCTTTTGCAATCATCATAGTTTCGAGGTTTATGCAAATTCCTCATGAAATTCGTTGGACAACAACAAAGAGGATTCTCAAATATTTATAGGGGACATTGCATTATGGTGTGTTCTATTCTAGCATGGCTATAATTTCACTTCTTGGCTATACATATTTTTTTTGGGAAAGGGATGCTCTAGATTCAAGGTCTACTATAGGTTACATCTTTCAACTTGTTTTAGGTCTGATTTCATGGTATAGTAAGAAGTTAAGAACTCCTTCTCTTTATTCTCATGAATCAGAGTACATGGAAACTAAAAAAGCAATGTGGATCCAATAGGTTCTGACAGAGCATGGTTTAATATAGAAATATCCTACCAAATTTAGATGTGACAAATAGAGTGCAATTCGTCTTTTAGTGTATCACTCCAAGACTAAACACATTGACTTGGATAGTCATTGCATTTGATACTTTGTTGTGGATGGTTTTATTTGTTTGGAATATTGTCCCACTGAAAAGAAAGTAGCTGATATCTTCACCAAATCCACAATGGAAGCAAAGTTCATGTATATTTGTAGTTTTTTTGGAATGAGGGAAGTTGTCATCAAGGGGGAAATCTAATGTAATCCTATATTCCTCAATTTATGTGTTGTTCTCCTATTCATTATTAAGGGGGGGTGTTCCAATGTGTAATTTTAATATTACATGTGTAATGACATCTAGTATGATGTCATAATATGTCTTATCCGGCATTAGAAGGAATAAATAACTCTAGTATTATGTAAAAATGAGTTATCCCACATGCATAATAGAGTAATATGATCCTACTACCATTCATTATATAAAGAGGGGGAAAATCATTGATCCCACGTGTATTTTGGGATGTTATTCTTTCATACCTATTGTTATATAATAGAGATGAGGGGGATCCTTTGGGCATATTGAATGTTGTGATCTCAAGCATTGGGATGTTATTGTAAAGTTATGAAGCATATGTGGAGTGAAGCTCTCTTGTAACATTGGAGATTTTTGAAGATCAATAGAACACCAAGCCTGTTGTGGATGTTTCCCCATTCGTGGTTTTACCAGGTATATCTAGTGTATTGTTCTCTAAATCTATGGTCTCTTGTTGTTACATGATTATTGTTGGTTTTATAGATAGAAGAAAATAAGAGTGCAATTTAGCATGTGTACAATTCTGTCTATCAGTCCAAGACTAAACACATTGACTTGGATATTCATTGGGTTGGTGCAAGGTAATCATACCGAAATATGATGCATTAGTTGCAATGGAATTCTTGAAAAATAGAAATTTGATCATTAAAAATAATTATTAGACCTACCTACACAACTTTTTCAAATATGTTTTAAAAACATGAAACGTAGAAAATCCAATTACCTTACAGAATATATAACTTTTATCTATGGAAAATAGGTATAAATCCAAAAAAATGGTGTTCTTCTACGATTGGTATGTTATTTTTTATCTAAAACATAATGCATATGTTCTCTTAGGCCTCGGGTTTGGTATGTAAATGGTGGAATTTTTTGAAAAAAAATATTTAAAGTTGTAGATAACACGTTGTTCTTGTGCAGCATTAGCATTATTTTTCCATAATTTTTTATTTTAATTTTATATATTTTTTAAATTAATAACATCACTAAAGCACTGAAATGACTAGGTCAAGCATTAGGCCCTACTATGAGGGTCTTAACCTAATCAATAAACTATCTTTTTTTTTAGTGCGTAGGTTTTTGTCTCTAATTGTGTAGGTTCTTTTTGTTTTCAAAATAGTTGAACCAGTCAAAAGGTATAGTGAAAATAAAAGACCTATTTTTAAAAAAAAATTGACATATGTGCAAATAAAAATAAATTAAAAATAGAAAACAATATTTTATTTATAACAAAATATATATATTTAGAATCTACAAATAGAGCTTTATAAGTGTGTGTAGTTTCATTTGAAATGAACACCTAGAGAATATGTAGAATCAACATTGAAAAATTGAGAACTGAAGAATTGGATGTGTTTTTGTTTATGCAATCTGAATGTCAATCCGAACCTAAAACCAAAGAGACCAACTCATCCACCATGTAGATGAAGGGAGGTTGTCCCGCCTTGTTTTAAAATTTGTAGGAACATGTGCACGTTAATAATGCGCACATGCTATCAAATTGTGTTCACATTAATAACGTGCATGCGCTATTAAAGCGCACACACGTTCATAAGATGCACATATTAATAATGTGCATGCATTATCAAAGCATGCACATGCTTTTATTACATGTAAACATGCCTTTACTATTTTTGCCATAAATTTTGATTCAAAACTCGAATTTTGATTCTCCTTATACCATTGGAAAGGTATTTTTGATTTATACAACTTTCGTGTCTTAGGTTTTCTATGATTCATCACTATTTTTCTTGTTATTTTAAAATAAGATTATGAATCTTTTGATGAGTAGAATAAAATGCATCCATGTTTTTGTTACATAATAACATGTCTTCATTGTTTTAGCCATAAAATTTGATTGAAAACTCATATTTTGATTCTCCTTATGCAGTTGGAAAGGTATTTCTAATATCTACAAATTTTAGTTTTTAGTTTTTTTATGATTCATCACCATTTGTTTGATATTTTAAAATAGTTATATGAATATTTTGACAAATATAATACATGGTATAAGAACGTAAAATGTTATGATGTCATGTTTCAAAAATAATGTTTAGCATTTAAACCTTATTTTAACAACATAGAATTTATTTTCCTTTCCTAGGCATAACCAAGTCCCAATGACCCATCCCCTTTCCAATAAAACACCTAATTTCTCCTAAAATACCACCTAGAGGTGAAAGACTCGATAGAGAGGGAATGTGTCATTATAGGATTCCTTGATCATAGTGCTTGAGGATTAAAATTTTCATTTCCTATGTACCTTGGCTCTCTCTCTCTCTCTCTCTCTCTGTACCTCCCTCTCTATCCATCCCTTACACCCTATTTTCTTCCCTCCATATATTTCTCTATCTCTCACCCTCTCTCTCTCACCCTACATTACTCCCTATACTACTCCATCCCTTTCTCTTTCTATACATTACAATATCCACCCTCGCACCTCTCTCTCTCTCACCATCCCTTCCCTCTCTCTCTCTCTCTCTATCTCTCAGTCTCTCTGAAACACACACACACCTTCCTCCCCCTTTCTTTCTCTCTCTCCACCTCCCTCTATCCCTCTCTCAATACATCTTCCTCCCACCCTCTTTTGATGTATCTGTCACCCTCCCTTCATCTCCTCTCTCTCTCTCTCTCTCTCTCTCTCTCTCTCTCTCTCTCTCTCTCTCTTTGACACACACACACACAGTCTGTCCCTCCCTCCATTCTTCTATATGTACCTCTGTATCACCCTCCTTAGCTGCTTCTCTTTCTCTCCCCATCATTTTCTCTCCATCCCTCCCTCTCTCTCGCTCTCTCAAACCCTCACTTTCCCACCATCTGTGTGTGTGTGTGTGTGTGTGTGTGTGTGCACCCCACATTCCCTCCATACGTATCCTCCTCTCCCTCCCTTTATCTCCCTCTTTCCCTCCTTCCTACCCTCTCTCTCTCTCTCTCTCTCTCTCTCGGTGTGTGTGTGTACACCCCAAATTCCCTCCATACCTTTCCTCCTATCCCTCCCTTTATCTCCCTCTCCCTATATCCCTCCTTCCTACCCCCTCTCTCTCTCTCTCTCTCTCTTTTATGTATCTATCTATCTATCTATCTCCATGTCTATCTACATCCCTCACACCCCATTTCCATCCCTCCCTCTGTTTCTCTATCTCTCACCCTCTCTCTATCTCTCTCTCATGCTATACATTCCTCCCTCTCTTAATATATCCCTTCCTCTTTCTTTATCTCACGTTCCCCCACCTATCTCTCTCACCATCCCTCCCTCCCCCCCCCCCTCTCTCTCTCACCATCCCTCCCCCCCCCCCCTCTCTCTCTCTAGCACACACACACTCACACACACACACCATTCCCCCCCTCTATGTCTCTTTGTATCCACCTCCCTCCATCCCTCTCTCAATACTTCTCTCTACCTCCCTCTGTTAATATATCTATCACCCTATGTTCATCCCCCCCTCTCTCTCTCCCTGCATTGATCTCTCTCCTACCCTACCTCATTCTTTCCCTCCATCCATTCCTCTATCTTTACCTCTGTTTCTCCCTCCTTCCATCCCTCTCTTTCATTCCCCATAATTTTATCTTTGTCCCTCCTTCACTCTCTCTCTCTCCCTATCCCTCACTTCACCACCATCCATCCATCTCACTCTCCCTCCATTCCTCCCTCCAACCCTCTCTCTCTCTCTCTCTCTCTCTCTCTCTATGTCCCTCCATCCTGATCTATCATTATCCTTTTATCCCTCTCTCCATATTTATCCCACCCTCTCTCACACTACCTCTCCCTCCCTCCCTCCATTTATATCGATCTCACCCACCTTTCACCCCCCCTAGTCTCTCTCTCTCTCCCCTACCCTTGTTAATTTCCATCTATTGCACCTTCTCTCCATCTCCCACTCCTTTTATATCTCTCTTCCCCTACCTATTACTCCCTCACTCCCTCCCTCTCTTTACTTATCTAGATCCACCCCTCCCTCCCTAACTTGATCTCTCTCTCACGATCCATTCCTCTCCCCTCCTTCTCTCTCTCCATCTCTCACTTTACCTGTCATCCTACCTCTGTCCCTCTAAATATCTTTTTCCATTAACCTCACTCCCTTCCTTATTCTCCCCCCACCTTCCATCCCTCACTTCTCCTCTCACCTTTCATCCCTACCGTCCTCCATCCCTCCATCCCTATATATATATATATCTCAATCTCTCTTCCTCCCTTCCTCATTCACACCACCCACCCTCTTTCTCAACCTACTCTCTCTCTCTCTCTCTCTCTCACACACACACACACACACTTAATCCACCTGCTCTCTCTCTCTCTCTCTCTCTCTCCCTCTCTCTCTCTTTCTCTCTCTCTCTCTCTCTCAATTTATCCCACTATCCCTCTAATCCTCACCCCCCATCTCTCCCTCCCTCCCTCCCTCTCCCTCACTCCCTCCCCTCAACCCTCTCCCTCCCATACACACACACACACACACACACACAGACATTACATTGATATCTCTCTTGCCCCCAGCTTATTCCTCTCTCTCTCTCTCTCTCTCTCTCTCTCTCTCTCTCTCGCTCTCTCTCTCTATATATATATATATATATACTTTACTATGTATTCCACCCTCCCTTCCTCCTTCCCTCCCTCACTCTTCTCCCCCCCCTCGTCTCTTTTTTTTTCTCTCTCTCATCCTCCCTTTCTCCGTACCTCCCTCCTTGCTTCGATCTCTTTCTCACCCCCACCTTGGTCCTTCTTTACCTACCTCCATCTCTATTCCTTCCTTTACACCCCCCCTCTCTCTCTATGTTTGTTTCTCTCCCTATCCACATCCCTCCTTCTCCCCTCCCCCACCACTGACCTCTCTCTCTCTCTCTCTCTCTCTCTCTCTCTCTCTCTCTCTCGTGCACGCGCTCTCTATCGCTCCCTCCCTCACTCTCTCTTCCTCTCCCCCTCCCTCACTCACTCACCTACATCCTCCATCTCTCTTTTTCTATCCCTTCTACCCTCCCCTCCCTCCCTCACTCTTTCTCCCTTCATTAATCTCTCTCTCTCTCCCTCTCTCCCTCTCCATCTATTTTAAACCCTCCCTCCTTCGCTACCTTGCTCCTCCCCTCCCTCTCTATATGTTTCTCTCTCCATCTCGCTATCTCCCACCCTCCTCCACTCTCTCTCACCATACCTCCCTTTGCCTCTCTCTCCCTCTCCCTCCATCCATCCATCACACATTATCTCTCCTACCCCCCCTCCTCTCTCTCTCTCCTACCTCTCACTTCCTCTCCATCCCTCTCTTAGTATCCCTCCCTCCCTTGACTATCCTTGAGAGAGGAGAATGACAAAATAGTCATAGATTTAGTTTTTTTTTTAAATAGGAAACAAATGGTGCTAAATCATGAAAAACACATAACTACAAAGTTGTAGGTCTCATAAATATCTTTCCAATGGTATAAGGAACATCAAAATATGAGTTTGGAATCAAAAGTTATGCAAAAAATATTGATTTTTCTTTCATTTATGTAATAAAAGTGCGTGCATGCTTTTAAAAGTTTGCACATGTTCTTAGAAGTGCACACGAGTTTGTAAAAGTGTTCCTTTTTTTTAACTACGCACATCTTTTGATAATGTGTGTGCATTAATAACACATGTGCATTAGTAGCGCGTGCGTGTTTTTGTGCCAATGTGGATACTTTAGTGGAGGTTTAGCAATTTTCATACCAAAAGCACGTGCACGGTGTTGGGAGAGCGTGCACACTTTTGATTTTTAGTGCTCACATGCTCCTATTGCATCAATTTTGTGTACAATATTTGTCCAAGCGCCCCATTACATTTGAGACCTTGTTGCAAATGCCGTTATTTGTTTGGAGTATTGTCCCATAAAGAAGCAAGAAACGAATATCTTCACCAAATCCATTATGAAAGCAAAGTTCATGTATATTCGTAGTCTATTAGAAATGAGGGAAGTTTTCATCAAGAGGGAAATCTAGTGTAATTCTATCTTCCTCCATTTATGTGATGTTCTCCCAATTATCATTAAAGGGGAGTGTTCGAATGTATAATTTCACTATTACATGTGTAATGATGTATAATATGATGTCGTAAGATGTCTTATTTAGCATTAGAAGGCATAAATAACTCTAATATTATGAGGAGCCAATGAATCAACAACCTACGAACTTTTAGACAAGGGGATGAACTTATGACCAATAGTCTTATCCTTTAATTTCTTATTTTTCCAGATTGTAACATTCATACAACAGATAGATGGGATGACATCTTCTTCCGAACAATTAGGTTTTTTTTGCGTAAACCTATAATGGGGATTTAAGTGCACCCGACATAGTCCGCAAAGAATTTGAAAATGAATTTAGGGAAGAATCATCCAGAGGAACTGCAAGATCCAATCCAGCTGCACTGGGGTCGAAAAACCTAACCTTATCCTGATCCAAATCAACTGCAGGGGGAATGGGAGTCGGGATTATATTTACCTCCTGAGGAGAGGGTAAATCCACAGAGTTAAGATCCCCAAATAAATTTCTAGATAAAGGTTTCAAACCTGAATTTTTTAAATCATGTGCTTTTTCCATTGATAGATAGAAGTCCAGTTCATCGTTAGAAACTCCCTCATAAATCACAGATGGTTCATCAATGGACATACCTTTACAAACTGTAGAACCTGACGCAGGTAGAGTTGACAACTCATTGGTGTCAGTAGGTGAAGCTTCTGAACTGGAAGTTTTGCCTTGGAGAAAAGGAGACCGTGCTTTGACATGTCGCGTGCACCAACAAAAGAAACACCTGAAAGGGACATTCTTATAGTCCAATTTCTATTTAAATATTTTTTCTCCGCACACTATATCAACCTCAGCTGGTAAACCCTTTGAAGTATTAAACTCAACCATCATCGAAGGAATTCTTTTGTTAATACCAAAAATCAAATTCTTTTCCAGTCTAATGAAGCGTCCCAAGAAATTTCCCAAACCCTCGAAGACATTAGGTGTCCAGAGTTCAAAGGGGAAGCTGGGCATGAGAACCCACAAATGTCTTCTGCTCATATGCTATGTGTTAGGGTTGAAATTAACATGCCAACATTTCAGGACAAGGGAGTTGTCCTTCACAAGCCAAGTTTGCTCCATAATGGATGGGATGAGTTCGTCATTAGGAAAGATGAAAGCAACCCAACCTTTGGAAAACAAACGAGTGTGTGGAGGGAGGCAAAACTCAGGAGTCCAATGTTGATTCACCCATTCCACAAGCTTCTTCTGAGTGATCTTAGTCCCTTCGATTTTTCCAACAACCGATCTACGGGAGAATAAGCTAACCCTATCCATATTCGTCGACTGATCCAGAGTATAAACTGCAGTTTCCACCTTATCCTTTAGTGTATTCAGTCTTCTTTTGTTTCAGGATGCTTCCTTGGTACCCCGACCAACATTTTTTATTCAGGTAAGGAGGAGCGTCGGGACCAGACTCAAGAGTGGTATCCTGAAGCGTATCACTTTCCAAAATAGAGATATGACAACTAGGTGGCCCCACCGCCATAGGAAACGGAGTAAAAGGACGACTATCCTAACTAGAAACGAACAATAGACCATAACGAAAGAAATCACCACCTAACTAAAACCTTGATTAAAGAATCAACAGAGGCACTAAACAAGAAAACAAGACTAAAAAATCCCCAAAGCGCTCAGAAAGGACATTCTACAGCATATTAATCTAAAAACAAAAAAAAACAAGTTCCCACTTTTTTATTCCTTGGTTGGTACTAAAGCCATCCTTACAACTGGCTCGACTCTAAGTTGTTGTAGAATATCTTTCCTCATGTTGTAGAAACTCTTCCAGAACTAGAAACCCTAGCCGTCGGAGCATGAGATTGAGTAGACTTCATACCACAAAGAAAATGAAGGATTATTGAGAATATAAGAATAAAACTTTATGTTTATTTTTATTAATATAATCATTGTTATTTTAAATAAATAATAAATAATTAAATATTTTATAAAATAAATAAAAATACATAATGTTTCAAGCTTTGTAATTTAAGATTGTATATGATAAACCCATAATTTTTTTATTATTCATATGATCATTGTTATTTTAAATAAATAATAAAAAATAAATACTTTAAATAGTTATCAACAAATATTACATAAAATTAAAAATATAATAATAATGATAATAATTAGTCAAGATTAGATTATACTCATTCACACATTTATTTAATATTATAAACATTATAATAATATAGATTAAATCATTATTTTACTAATGATATTCATTGTTAAGTAGATTCATTTAAGCTTTTGACTAATTAACAACACTCACCAGCAGGACGGCGAAAATGAGAAAGGACGGCGAATTTGAGATTGAAAAGGGTTTCAGCCACTTGGGCGCCCTGCCCGGGGTTTTTTCCTGTAGCACCAGGGTCGACCCTTTATGCTTGAAGGCTTTCGACAATCATGATTTCACGTGGAGCCCCCCCCCCATCCTCTTTCACAACACCTTACAAGCTAAAATGACGTATCTATGAAGAAAAAATTGGATGAACGAAAGGAAAAGGAGGGAAAGGGATCTGGTTCCAAAGATCTACGTAGACATAAACAAAAACCTGGTGACTGCATTCCCAGATCTACTGAGAGCCCAGTCCTCTAGATCATATTTGAGAAACTGCGAGAACAAGTAGAAATATGGAATGTGAAATCCCTAATCGGTAAGTTTATTGGGATCTGGCCAAAAGATAAAGAACTCCTCAAATGGATCAAATATACCTGGAAACCTAAAGGCCATTATGACCTGTAGTTGGGTATTAAGGGTTTCTTCACAATCATCTTCTTTAATCAAGAAGATACAGACCAAGTTTTGGAAGGAGGGCCATATTTCTTTCTTTTTCTGTTGGGTTATATCTCATTCCTTGGAAGGAAATATTTAACCCAGACAAGAGGACATGAGTATAGCTCCAATATGGATCTGTCTTTACTCTTTTCCTTGCGAATACTAGAATCTGTAAATATTGAGAGACATAGGAAATACTCCTCAGGAATTTGTGAAAGTTGCAGAAATAACCAAACAACAACGCTATACTTCTTATGCCTAGATCTGTGTCTACATGAACCTATTTCGTGATATCCTAGAAGCAATCAATCTCTCCTGGAAAGACGAGGAATGGAATCAATCGCTCGATTATGAGAATGACCTGTTTCGGTGCTGATAATGCCATGAACATGGCAACTTCAATAGAAAATCCCCCCAGAATGTTGCAGATCCTACCCCCAGATCTCCATCGGATGGTGGTCATGATAGAGAAGGGTTCACCCAAGTCAAAGGAAGAAGAAGGAAAGGCTACAACATCCCATCTGATCACCCCATCTGTCAATCTATTTCAACTTCTAACAAGTTCAAAACCCTTGACTCTACGAAAGCGGACCCAAAAATCGTGGAGACAAATCTCAAGAAAGAGACACATCTAACGAAAATACCACCCTTGCATAATTGTCAAATCCCGGAGGACCAAACTAAACAAACAGTCATCATGGAGGAAGATCAATTAGATGAGGCCGAAGATATGGACCTGGGCGAATTAGACCTGGACGAAATTGAAAAAGAATGCAACAAAAAAGGGTAGGGCTATGTATCGAGAAGACAGCTTGATCTCTTAAAGAAGGCCATCCTAAAAATAGGAGATACCCACAGCTTGGAATAGATAAGGAACCCCAGAAGAGAAGCAAAAGGAAGCAACCGGAAGAAGGGGAAAAGAGAGGAATAAAAATAAAATGAAAAAGAATCGTAGAGGTTGGCAGTAAGTTGAGAGAATTGGGTCAATATTCGACAATTCGGGCGGCCTTCTCTGAAGTTAATAGGACTACCCAATGAAGGTTATATCCTGGAATATCCGTGGGGTGAACCACCCCGGCAAAATCAAGACCTTGAAAATTAAGTGGAGAAAAGAGAATCCCTGGATAATGTGCTTGCAGGAAACCAAATGCAGATCTGAAACATAAAGATAATTGGTAAAAAAGTGTGGAAGGGATGCAAGACGATGAATATTTATGCACATGGTTTGGCGGGTGGTATAGCCTTCCTCTGGAACCCGTAAGTAGTGACTCTTTCAAAATTTTCGGCTGTGAAAGGGTTACTCACATCGGATTACCATATTCGTAATACCGAAATAAAATGGACTACTAGCAATGTTTATGTCCCCAATATTTACCCTCACAAAACATGCATTCTTAGACTCCCTCTCCTATGCAACGTGGTGGGTTGGTGGAAAGCCATGGATCATTGCGGGTGACTTCAACCTTATCACCTCAATCGAAGAAAAAAAAGGACGTTGAAGCTTAGGAACTGCAAATGAATATTTTGAAGATTTCATCAAGACTAATAATCTAATAGATGTAGAAACCGCGAATGGTTGGTTTACTTGGAACAGCAAACGAGGGGGAGACCACCATGTCGCCTCTCATTTGGAGAGATTCTAGTTCACACAAGGGATTTTCAACAGTAGCGGGGGCCTAAACTCATTAGTTCTCCCCTCTGTTGGATCTAATCATTAGCTTGTCAGCCTACAGTGGGACGGAGTGGGCCAGCTAATCAAGCGACCGTTTTCACTTTGAAAAATTCAGGATGGAACACAAAGACTTCAAATCTCTTGTCACCCAATGGAAGCATGACTCCCCACCCTCAGAGTGAACAAGGATGTACCAATTCCAATATAAATTAAAAATCCTTAAATCCAAGATTCGTACTTGGAACAGAGAAGAATTTGGCAATATATTCAAGGAAAAAATGGTTCTGATAGAGCAATTGGAGGAAATCCAACGTAAATGTATGAATTTCGGATATGATGCTGAGCTAAGAGAGTTAGAACAATCCACCCTTATACGCCTCCATTCTCATGAACATCAGAAGGGAATCTACTGGTAGAAAAAGTCTAAAAACCAACGGCTTAAGGAAGGTGAACGTAATACCAAATTATTCCACCAATCGGTTATCCATAATAGACAAAGGAACATAATCCACCACCTGAATTCAGAAGAAGGTTCGTATATCGAAGATAGGGTGGATATGGAATAAGAACTAGTGGGATTTTTTGGGACTATCATGATAGAGGATAGGGATAACAGATCTTTGGACATTGCTAAGATCACCCAAAATATCCCCTCTCTATTCACCTCTGATCAGAACACACTCTTAACAAAACCAATTGAGTTTATGGAAGTTGAGGAGGCTGTTAATCAAATGGATGGTGGAAAAGCTCCCGACCCTTATGGTTTTACTACCAACTTCTTTCACCACTTCTTGAAAGATTCGAGAAGGACCAGAAGGGTTCTTTATAAGGTGTTCAATGCGAATTTCCTCATTCTCATTCCAAAAAATGATGGGGCTGACTCTCTAGGTAAGTTTCGTCCCATTGCTCTGTGTAATGTTATCTACAAGATCATCACAAAGGTCATGGCGAATATATTGAAACTGATTCTCCCATTTCTAATCTCCCCAGAATAGTTGGGTTTTTTGGAAGGGATACAAATCCTGGATGGAGTGATTCTGGTTCATGAGGTAATCCACTCATTAAAAATCACCAAGAAGCCGGGCATGCTTATGAAGTTAGATATTTCAAAATCTTATGAAAAATTAAGCTGGAAGTTCATGCGAGAAATGATGAAATCCTTTGGTTTCATACAAGATTGAATAGAATGGATAATGAATCTCACTTCAACCTCGTTCTTCTCCATGATCCTAAATGGGACCCCAAAAAGCACTTCTAGTCCCTCCAAGGGTATAAGGAAATGGGATCCTCTTTTTCCTTTTTGTTAGGATATTCCTATACTCGGTCCTAGTCCTACCAGCATTTTCATTATTTACATTTTCAGTCTTGCATGCATGCATGCAATTGCATGCGTCCTAGTCATCAGTCCCAGCACCTAGCCCTCAGTTAGCTAGACCTGGGAGCTTCTCACTGATCAGTTTGAGCACTCCTAGTGCTTAGTGCACCCTGCATGCAGCTGCATGCATCTCATGCGCCCTCTCTCACCTACCATTCAATTGTACTTCAGTTATCTTCAGTTCTTTCGTTTATTTAAGGCTAGACTGACTCTCAATTGACTATATCACTCTGATGGACCTCCAGTGAGACTAGACTACCCATTCTGACTCCAGTTAGCTCCTCATGCACCCTCCATTGAGCCTCCTTCATTCAGTTAGTGCCTCCATGTGCTAGTTACACCTACCACACTCAGTTAGACTTAGTTTGATATATGGTTGACAGTTACTTGTGCATTGATGACTCCACTGATGATGATGAGGACTCCTAGTTGTGCTCTGATGACACTCTATTGATCTGATGATCACTCTATGAGAGGCTAATTCAAATTGCCACCTTGGCATTCGAATCCTCTCCATCATTGTACTATTTATTCTTCATATTTGTGATTAATGAATTAGTGTGTGTGAAGTTATTTTGCTTCTATCCGAGTTCTACTGTATTATTATTTTGTTGCTCATTTACACTGCATTGACCACTCTTCTTCTATCTTCTTGCTTAATCATAATCTTTCTTGTGAGGTATATATCAGCTCTTAGATCTGTTGTGAGGATTTTCACACTTTTATTTTTATCCTAATGGCGGAAGGGTCAAGGAGAACGATCAAAGCCAAGAATGAGTAGGGGGAGATCAAAGGCATGATGCTCCATTCTAGGGTTGATGTGAAAACCCACCAACAATTTGTCGATGACACAATGTTAATGGGCCACCCCTCAGTCCAAGAACCAAGCACCACGAAGAAAATTCTAGCTACCTTTGTGAAAGCTTCAGGCCTGGAAGTCAAAAGAGATAAATCCCAAATATTTTCTTCAATACATCAAAGATTACTCAAAGAAACATTAATCGCATCATGGGCTTCCAAGGGAGCTCCCTTCCTTGCAAATATATCGGAGCTCCTCTTGTTGTTGGAGTTATTAGGAAAGTATCTTGGGAGGACCTTTTGGATCATATTAAATAAAGACTCTCAAACTGGACTTTGAGACCTCTTAACCTGGCTAGTAGAGTTACTTTAATTAAATATGTGGTGCAAGCAATGCCTATATACCTCTTCTTGGAACTGGCTACTCCAAAATTAGCTCTTCAGAAACTCAAAACTATTCAGTGAAATTTTTTGTGGGTATGGAAGGATGATAAGCTCAAGTGGGCCCTAGTCAGTTGGGACAAGATCTGTCGATCTAAACCTAATGGTGGCCTTGAGTTGAGAGACCCGAAAAAAAAAACAATGTTATGGGTGCAAAAATATGGTGGAATTGGGTCTCTTTCACTTCGGAGCCTTGGGCCAAGCTGTGGCATGTGAAATATGCTCCCAACTGCCTGAAGAGAGACCTAATTCGCTTCAATGAGGAAAAATCAGGGTCCTTCATTTGGAAGAATATCCACCATGACAGAAGTATTATTCAAGACCATAGCTTTTGGGAGGTTAGGGATGGGTAATCTACCAAATTTTGGGAGGATTCTTGGCAACAATTGCCGAAATTAGCTAGCTTTGAAAATATGGCAGTCTGTCAAGCCAATTGCAAGGAAACATGTTTGAAAAAGATCTCCCAATATTGGAAACCTGACTCCAACACCAGTGAGTATAAGGAATGGTAACATCCGGAATGGTGGGTACAAAGAAATTCAGAGGAAGAATGGAAACGGATCCGCGACACTCTCTAGGGAAGATGCATAAAATATTAGATGAGACCGGACAAGCTTCATTGGGGATACTCCACCCTAGGAAACTTTAATACCAAAGAAGCCTACAATATTTGGACCAACATCCCTGGATCCCAAAGGGATGAAACATGGGAAAAGTTATGGAAATGAATCCCTAGCCAAAGGTTGCCACATTCATATGGTTGGTCACTCATAGAATAATTTTGACAAGTGAAAATACTAGGAAATGTGGTGTAATAGGCCCATCACAATGCACCATGTGCTTTCAGAATGAAGAATACCTAGACCACCTTCTTGATTCATTCCCTTTTGCTTCCTCCTTCTAGGACAATGGTGCGGAAATTTTCAAACAATCCAATTGACACAGTGGAATTCCTAATTTGACTATCAAGCACTAGGATCCTCTGGCCTTCTTGAACCCCATTGTTAACTCAATCTGGACCTCCTTCCCGGGATTCATGATGTGGGAAATCTTGAAAGAGTGCAACAAAAGGATTCTTCAAGACCTCGGCTCAACCCGATACCAAATTTGGTCCAAGATCGATAGATCCATTCAGAAAACCACTCAAGTCACTCTCTGGAGTGACAAATATCGGGACGTCAATGAGATGGAGCACAGAATTCTAACAGAATGGGGTGTCAGCAAAGCTACTCAAGGTTGCAACTGAAAGGAGGCTAAGAATATCACTTTGAAAAGCATCGACCACGGGACTTCCCCCCAACCTAGGTCTTGTAAATTAAACTTTGATGGTTCCTCAAAAGAAAATTCGAGCCCGGCTGGATTCATAAGTGTTATTAGCAATTCGACAGGAGAAATCCTGCAGGTGTATATGGGAAGTATAGGTGAGGACACCAACAATGTGGATGAAATGGAGGGCCTCCTTACTGGCATCCAATTGGTCATCCAAATGGGGATTAGTCCAACTACCATTGAGGGGGACTCCCGCTTAATTCTCCAGATGGCACGAAGCCTCCAGAATGGAAAAAATCTTGCCTTGTTGATGGACAGCTGGAGGCTCGCTCACAGAGTGGAGGAACTGGCTATGATAACCAACAAATCCCACCCATGGTTCTTTATCCATGTTCACAGGAATGGAAACAAGGTGGCGGACTTCATGGCAAATATCGGCATGGTTGAGGAACTATGCATCTGAACTGGAACCCTGAACCACTTCGTGGATTTGGAGTGGACCCTTAATTATGCCCATGTGGCGGTTGAAGACACATGCATGAAGCCCGGTGGAAGGAATGACATGGGGCTTACCATCAATTCTCACAGCAGGCCACATGCAGAGCACCTTGATGACAACTTGCAAGGGAATAATTTCCCTTGCATGAAAAATGAGAATACGATCCAATTTAACATTTGCAGTAATGATATTGTAAGGTTCGCTGCAAACCATTATGCTCAAAGTATAAGACCGCTCCCGGGTATTGAAGATGACCTCGACAACTCCATGATTTGCATCAGGTCGGAGGCAGGAAGAAATCATGCATATTAATACTCCAAAGGTATCCATTATCACAACATTTGCGGAAGGAATGACGACAATTGCTATAAGAGGAAGGGAGAAGTGTGTGTTTCTATGCCTTTACAACGGTTTCCTCCAGTATGTTAGAATCGGTTTAGGCAGCAATAGTAGTTGTATTAAGGAAATATTTGGTAGATACTTGGCTCCTAATTGGATGGCTCCTCGGAAGCAAAAGGAGAAAAAATCTCGTCGCGGCCCGAAAGAGGGAAAATCCCCTACAAGAAGGGAACAGAGGAAAGCACTCGCAGCTGCGTGTTTCTTCTGAGACCATATCCCTGCAGTAATCAAGGAGGAAATCAAAAGAGTTGAGAAAGATTTGTGAGGTTGGGTTAAAAGTATGACTAGAGGCGATTTGTGTGAGGAAGTTGGAGAGTGGGTCATGTACCCTAGTACTACGGTGGGCCACCTATAAGCTTATGACAGAATCATAGCCTCTCTCTGGGTTACAAAAGGCCTCTTGGCACATGTTCTCATGGAGCAGGAAAATAAGGCTATCATGGATGCAGAACCGACATGCGCCTAGAAATATCATTATCATGACTGCAGCCTTATGCACCACAAGATTGATCTCATCACTGCCAAAGTTGGTATTCTGCTCCAGCCTGCTTCTGTGTCATCCTTGGGAGGTGACGGGAGGTGTCTTCAAGTTCTGGATGATGAAGCCTCTCCCAGTTCAACCTGTGTTCGTTTCCCTGTCCACCACTCAGGCCCAAAGGCGACCTCGGGCGTCTAAGGCATCCATCGAGGGACTCATGCTCCATTTAGGGTTCGGTAGCTATGTTATGTGAGAAGTTCAGTCAGACTTTTTGTTTTTCTCTCTTCTATATTCTGGCTCTGTATGCCACGACATTGTACAAGTCCCAAAGCTTTGCATATGTGTCTTTCTAGTAATAGGTAGCAGTCTAGTGTTAATATGGGTTTTATGGGCATTTTGTTGTTATTTACTGAAGCTCTGTAATCTTAGTTTTGTCTAGGTGGAAGGATCAGGGAATCGTGGTTGGCTTGTGAGTTTTTACACTTGCCAGTCCACCTGTTTTGAAGAAATGTAACTCTGTTTCCGTAATATAATTTCTTGCTTTACAAAAAAAATGATTTTAGTTTAGTATTTTATATTTATTTTTAACTTGAAATAAATCAAAATACTGAAATTTTCATTTTTATTTAATTTTTTTTATTAATACACAATATCAATTTCTTATATATATATATATAAGAGAAAGAAACATTTCCTCCCAATAAAAAAAGTCAAAAAAATAATTAAATTTTTGTGTGTATATATATATGCCTATGTTTTTACTTATTTTTTAATTTGATAACTTTTTAATACATAACATTATAATATTATAATATATATGTCTATAGAACATCTCTCAACAATTATTATTATTTTTTTAAATGATAACAAATATGTTTTAATATTTTTTTTCTTTCTAAATTATATTCTCTACCATTTAAAAAATGATAACAATTATGTTTTAATATCATTTTTTTCTACCCCACTGACAAAATGATAAATTTTATATGTAAATATGTTTGAAATGTAAAACTAACATTTATATTTAAATTATTAATGAAGTATATATAAAAAAAGATAAAAACGGTTTAAAAACAATGGCAACTTTATATAATAATTTTTATATGTAAATATGTTTGAAATGTAAAACTAACATTTCTAAATAAATTCAAGAATGAAGTATATATAAAAATTAAGCTTAATTGTAATCACTTGTTGTTTATGTTTCAGTGATTTGTTGCATTTTTTAGTTACATGGGTTGTGTATCACTACCTGTTATCCATGCATTAGCTACGATATTTTGAATGGCCAGTAAAATCAATTGAACAATACACTTGTCACATCCTCCTTCAATCTAGGAAAAGCTTAAATAATTGACCACCCCGAATTCTAAGGTATAAACACCTATTGGTGTAAAAATACAAACTGTTTAAAAACAATAGCAAAATCACTTGCAAATTTTTTTAATATACCAATGCTTGAAATATAGAATTATCATTTATTGGGCAGAAGAGGCTCACTAAGGGGCGATGTGTAACTTCTTTCGTGCACATCCTAGAGTTGGCACTTGTCCATTTAATAAAATAATAAAATATTATAAAAAATAACATGTTGGCTATTTATAACATTTACAACTGCATATATATAAAACTACAAAAAATAGATAAATTAAAATGCATCCTCAACATTTGCACTATAAAAAAGGGTTTGCACTTGGAGAGATTGGATCCCTCTCGACCCTTGGTAGATCCCCTTTAAGATGGATCTATGATGGTTATATATTTTAAGCATTGCTAAAATTCATCATTGTGTTGGAAAAAAAAGTTATATTAAAAAAATTTGCAAAGTGAATTTGCAATTGTTTCTAAATAGTTTTTATTTTTGCACCGATATGTGTTTATATCTTAGAATTTGTGATGGACTACCATTTATGGTTTTCCTAGATTAAAGGAGGATGGGACAAATGTACTATATTGATTTTGATTTTATGGGAGTCTTCAAAATTCAAAACAAATAATTAATTTATATATATATATAACTGGGAGTTGGTCCATGGTTAAGTCACTAAAGAAGATAACAGGTAGTTGATACATATACAACAGGTTATCACAATTAAGCATGAAGGAACAAGTCACAGATAACTTGTGTATGGCACTTAATTTGTGACTTATCAATGTTTATCAACCACAAGTTAAATGGAATAGCCATACATATTAGTTTTGGAAAAAGTTAAAAAATGGTTTAAATACCATTGCCAACAACCGATGCAAACAATCTCCTTTCTTTCTCGTAAATACGCGCGAAATTCCAGCACGTGCTTTGAATTCTGCATTAACGATTAAATTCCCTGTAACTCTAAAGTTTTTCATAATTCCCTGCGCCTTTAGAGGCATAGATAGCGCTATATAATAATTCCTTTCTTCCGGATAAATAAGAGAAATTCCAGCACGAGCTTTTGCATTACCGAGTAAGACAAATGCGAACTTGATTTGATTATCTGTAAAATTAGCCTCTTCGATGGCTTTCTACCATTGCATTTCTAGCACGAGCTTTGAATTCTTTTTACCATTGAATTTCCAGCACGAGCTTTGAATTCTTTCTACCATTGAATTTCAGAATATTTATTATACAAGTATGTTCTGTTTCATACATTTGCTTGATGTCATTTTTCTTCTTTCAAGCAAGGTAGCATATGGAAAATATAATTCTGAGTTGTGCTCGATATCTCAAAAAAATAGAGAAGTCTTGCAAAAGGACATACGAGAATGGCACCTGGAATAGTAGGAGGGAAGGGAGTTTTGCAATGGAATGATAGTTACTATTGTGTGTGATTTGTTCCACTAAATTGGTAAAATTTCATCTCCGTGCACTCCTTAGTTGATCATATGGAATGTGCCTTATAAAGTGCAGGCAGTCTCAATTGATGGAGATTTCCTATGATTGGCAATGAATAGGGTCCTGGAGGCAGCCTTTCACTCTTTTGTAGCAATACCCGGAAGAAGATGAGAGCCACAATAAATCCAATAATACCCATTGGCGCAGTAGCTACTCCACCCGTTATGAATGTTGCTGAGAGTGTCAAAGTGTGAAGCAAATCATCAAAACCCATATCGAACCGTATGTCTACACTCCACGGTTTAACGATAGAGCCATAACTTAGTTATTTATAGAATATGAAGCCGTCCTGAATTTTGAAAGCTCAGTTCAAATCGATAACATGGAAAAACTATTCACTTTGAATTTCCTGGTTAATGCAGAATTCAAAGCTCGTGCTGGAAATTCAAAAAAACCTATAAAGGACTAGGAGATTAAAAAGACTATTAAAACTTGCATTGGACTTCAAAGCTCGTGGTTGAATTTCGCACATTTATCAGGAAGAAACAAAAAATTTCGCATATCGATGCCTCGCGATTGTTTTTAGCTTTTTCATATGCATGGCGGTTTAAAAGAATAGTGTATCTTTGAATGTTTTTTCTTACCTAGAAAACAGGTATATTATCGATATTCAAAAAAATTGAATCAAATGGTATATTGATATGATATAATAGATCTAAGTTGTTTTTTTCAAAATCTTCACAGATTCTTTACAATAAAAAACTGTACATCCCCTCACATCTCTATAGTCAAAAAACAAAATATTACACAGCAGATGTTATTTCTGCATAAGATAAAAATCCTAATCCAGAAAATATATTGTACCCTAATTCTGGATATGGTTGCTTAAATAATCTTCCTAATGTAAATATCCATCTTCTCCCTCCAAAACCAACTTCTACATTTTATCAGCAAGAAAATTATATTCCTTATATATATTCTAGAATCAAATTGCTAAATAATTTAAGTTCATACATAATTATGTTGCACCAACTCATTAAAATAGCCACATTTAAATTATATTCGTCATTTGCCCACTTAATATAACTTTAAGATGTTAGTGATATGATATTAAGCGTTTATATTTTTTATATTATAACATCAACCCCATTGATTTGACAAAAAAAAACGCTATGGTATAATTGTTAGTTGTATGATATTAAGTATTTCTATTTTTATATGGTAAGACTTTCGATTGATGTTAAAAATAACTAAAAACTCAATTGTCTTTTAATATTATTTTTATATACTTTTTATCAACGCCAATGAGGAGTCTTACCATATAAACTAGCAAGCCATATCAATATTAATAATATGGCTTATATATGCCGATCCACGTATATCTATTGTTTAAATGTGGTTGATATACGCCGATCGGCGTATATAAGCCATATTATTAATATTGATATGGCTTGCTAGTTGACGGTCGACCTACCGGGAATAATTTATCAGTTTTAATTATTATTTATTATAAAAAAATTATACATACAAATGATATTAAAAGGAATTGTCAATATTTTTTATTTTTTATCACCACAAACATTAATATTAATAATAAATTATTATTATTATTATATATATATATATATATTGAAAAAATAGTTAAATTGATATCAAAAGAGAGTTGTAATGATTTTACAACACATTATTGTAAAAATGGGTTCACATTCACACAAGTGATAACACCCAAGTAGACACATTAGCAAATCTAGCCATGATGGCAATTGGTCGAAAATGGGGACCATCCTTATCGAGAAAAAATGTTAGAATAAGATGAAGGGTTTGGAAGCAAAGGTCAAGCACCTTGAGGATAGTGCATCAACTGTTCATCCAATCAATCAACTTGATGGAAACTTTACCCTTTCTATTAGCACTTCCCAAGAATTGCATGCCCGTACCACTCAAATAGAATGGATAGTTGATTCTAGTTGTACTCATCACATGGCTAATGATGCTTCTCTATTCTCTTCATTGAGTGGTATGGGCATGATGGCAGCAGATTCCCATGCTACAAACAGTTGCAGATGCCCATGCTACAGACAGTTTCATGCACAATTCCTTGGGCGTTGTGGTAGTGGATGGCTCGGTTCCTATTCATGGCCCCAACTCAGGCCCGAGTTTTCCTGCAGCGGTTGTGTTACAGGGGGGGCCTCCCCCGAGAATACCCTTCCCAATTCCCTTGACAATTGACGCTCTGCACTACAAGCGTGTCAGAAAGGCCGAGGATGAAGCTGCTACTCTACGCAAGGTTGAGCCTCTGCCCATTAGACTCTCGACGTAGAATTGGGATGATGATTTCTTCGGCTCCTACCCAATCGTTGAATATACTCCAAGCTCCAACAATGCAGAAGCCAACACTTATGCTGCTCTAAGTGAGCCCAGCTCTTCTGTTTTTTTGCGGTTAGCTTTTTTTTGTTTTCCCTGTTTCGGTTAATGGTTCACTGTCAGATGCTTATCTATCTCTCTGGTCTTGTTCTGTTTATGTTTTTACTAGTCGGCTGTAACTATGTCAACACTACTCATCCCAGAGTAGGGCAGGTCTATAGAGGTTCTTTTTTGTGTTGAGATATTGTAGCTTCAAAGAATATTATATTTGTACTTTATTATTCCAGAGATGTTTCATTCCTCCGTGAAGATCTTATTGTATATCTGGAGATGTTTATTCCTCCGTCGGAATGTGGTAACTCGGGTTATTAGACTTCCCTAGTGGGGGTCGGCCCTGTATATGTTATGTGGGTCAAAGGGTTATTAGAACACCATAGAGGGGTTGGCCCAGTCAGTTGTAGTGGGGAATTTAACCCATTGGTTAAATACGAGCCTACGTGTACCTGTGTAAAATACATGTCAGTGTAGTGTATAAATAGAGGAGGTGTGTTCCTCATTTGACACACACACTCACTTGAGAAAGGCGCACTTGTGGAGGAGAGGTCTGCTATGGTGGAGGAGGAGATCATATATTTGGTTTGCATCTTTTTGTATTGCTGGTCATCTATATTGAGGAAGCTTTATTGGGTTTTCTACCCCATGAGGGTTTCCCAGGATAAATCTGTGTCTCTTGTGTTTATGCTATGCTTGTTGTTTCTTCAGTGATCCTGTATATGCTATTATTGTGAAATGGAATGTAATACTGCTATTTTCAGTCTTAGCATATTAAATATTAACATTTTGTACTCTTGGTTCCATGAGAAGCTTCAGAAAGCTCCTAAATCTACTGATTCTCATGTGATTGTAACATTTTTTGTACTCTAATATAATTTTTCCTATGTTGCTTACAAAAAAAAAATGTTAGCATGGCCCAATATCCAATGTCTATCATGTGCGTAGCTTGAGTGCAAATTTGTTGTTAGTTACTCAACTTACACAAACTAGGAGGACCATTGAGTTTTGGTCAGATCACATTATCGTAAAGGATCTAAGGCTTGGGGGAGTGAATGTTGCTTCAATATTTATAGATACCAAAGACAAACTTTACAAATTCTGTGATTCTCCCAGACCGATTGGACTGACTGGACCAATTGGACTCATTTCTCAGACAAACGACAAAAGTTAAATTTGGCATGAATGACTTGGACATCTAAACTTTTGAAGTTTGAAGATGATGGCAACAAATAATATGGTTACTTGTCTCCAAAAGACTATTCTGTTAGAAAAACAGGATTGCAGAGCAACAACAATAAACATAAATGAAAATATAATCACACATAAACATTACAAGAGAGACACAGATATATCGTGGTTCACCCAAGATGGGCTATGTCCACACTGAAGTTGCCAGTCCTTATTATTATACCATCCAGCAAAGTTAAGGGATACAACCTACAGCACAGCCGCTGCACTTCCTCTTCACTGTCTCACAGTCTCTCTTCATGATCTCACAGATATTTACAATGCATAATACCTAATACATCAACCCTAGATGTATTACAATGTCTTTCTTTTATAAGGGAAATACAATGGGAAAATACCACGAGTTACCCAAAACCATGGGCCTGAAAACTATTGGCAAAAACAACCCCAAACATTTTTCTCTAGAGCATTTCCCCTATACACTTGTTCACAGGGGCTCCGCCCCCAAACCCCTGTAACTTGGGGGCATTGCCCCGGAATCCCCTTTTTCGGGGTGATTCCCCAAACCCCAAGGTTGGGGAATGAGTGTACAGTCCTCTGAGGTGCACAACTGAGAAAATATCATCTATGCAAATGGAAGATCTGGCTCCACAACCAACAATATCCGACTTGGAGACTGATCACAACAGCTCCACTGCTGTTGTACTTGTTGGACCTTGGACTTGGCAACTTTCTCATCTTCACCTTCATGCTAGAAGGCCAACTAAAACTGAGCAGGAACTCAGATTGTCTCTAGTCACTACCTTTGTGAACATGTCTGCAGGATTCTGGCTAGTATTTATCTTTTCCATCTTCAACAATTCATCTTCCAGAATAGAGTGTATGAAATGGTACTTGAGCTGTATATGTTTATTCTTGGAATGGAATGTTGAGTTCTTTGCAAGATGAATGGCACTCTGGCTATCACTATACAACCTGCTATCCTTCTGCTTCTTACCCAATTCCTCCATAAACCTCTGCAACCAAATCATCTCTTCACTAGCCTCTGTAACAGCAACATACTCTGCTTCCATTGTTGAAAGTGCAACAACCTTCTGCAGTTTCGAAATACAACTTACTGTTGTTTGACCTACAATAGCCACATACCCTGTGGTGATCCTCCTGCTATCCTTATCACCTACCATATCTGCATCAACATATCCCTGTAGAACAGTGTCTGAACCTCCAAAACATAATCACTGAGTGGTAGTACCTCTCAAATACCTGAGAATCCACTGTACTGTCTTCCAATGTTCTTTACCTGGATTGTTCATATATGTGCTCACAACTCCCACTGTTTGTGCAATATCTGGTCTTGTGCACACCATGGCATAAATCAAGCTGCCAACTGTTGATTGATAGGGAATCCTGGACATATAATCTATCTCTTCCTGTGTCTTGGAACACATTTCCTTACTTAGACTGAAATGGCTAGCCAAAGGTGTACTAACTGGTTCTGCATTCTACATTCTGAACCTCTCCAACACCTTTTGTATGTACTCACTCTGAGACAATGTCAATTTGTGATTTTTCCCGTCTCTCGTTATTCTCATACCAAGGATTTGCTTTGCAGCACCCAAATCCTTCATCACAAATGAATTAGCTAGATTCCTTTTGAGTACATTTATATCCTGCAACAAGCATGTCATCCACATACAATAACAACATAATATATCTTTCTTTGTCTAGCTTCTTGAAATAAACACAGTGGTCAGAATGACATCTACTATAACCTTGTTCTGTCATAAACCTGTCAAATTTTAAATACCACTGCCTTAGAGCTTGCTTCAAGCCATACAAACTCTTCTTCAACCTGCATCCCAAATCCTCTTTACCTTTGACCTCATACCCTTGTGGTTGCTGCATATATATCTCTTCCTCCAAATACCCATGGATAAAGGCTATTTTTACATCTAACTATTCAAGATGCAAATCTTCTACCGCCACTAGACTTAAGATAGTCCTAATTGAAGTCATCTTAACAACATGAGAAAATATTTTATCAAAATCTATACATTTCCTCTGTGCAAACCCCTTTACAACAAGTCTCACCTTATATCGCTTCTTACCTCTTTTTTCTCCCTTCAACCTGTAAATCCATTTGTTCTACAATGCTCTTTTACCAGTAGGAAAATGAACCAAATCCCAAGTCTGGTTTCCTACCAATGAGTCCATCTCCTCATTCATGCCTTGCTCCCACTTCTTTCTAGTTTCCACCTGCATTGCTTCTTCATAACATTCTGGTTCACCAGCATTAGTCATCAATAAATAGTACATTGAAGGAGAGTATCGTTCTGGGAGTCTACTTAACCTAGTAGATCTTCTTGCAGTTGTAGGAGTTTCAAGTACTTGTTGTTCTTCTTGATTTTCTGGCACCTTTGGAACTTCATTTTCTTCAATTTCATCAATTATTGTATACTCTGTGTTTTCCTTTTCCTATTTCTTTCCTTGCAACTGATCTTTATACATGACCTTTTCATTGAATATGACATCTCTACTTCTAATGATTTTGTGGTTTTCATAATCCCATAAACGATAACCAAAATCATCAACCCCATATCCAATAAAGTTACATTTCTTAGATTTAGCTTCAAGCTTTGTTCTATTTTCTTTATCAATATGGACAAATGCTTCACAACCAAACGTTCTCAGAAATGAGTAGTTTATCTTTTTACTTCTCCATGCCTCCTCTGGAATACCACCATCCAAAGCACTTGAAGGCCCTCTATTTATTAAATAAACAACAGTATTTACAGCATCTACCCAAAACTATAAGGGCAACCCTACATGCAATCTCATACACCTTGCACACTCCATGATTGTTCTATTCATCCTTTCTGACACACCATTTTCTTGTGGTGTTCCTGGGACTATCTTCTCTCTACGAATCCCATGGTATAAATAGTAGCTATCAAACTCCTTTCCGCAGTACTCACCTCCATTATCGAATCTGAGACACTTCAACCTTTTTCCTGTCTCATTTTCAACCAAAGGTTTCCACTTCTTAAAAGTAACAAACACATCAAATTTCTGTCTAATGCAATAAACCCAAGTTTTTCTAGTTGCATCATCAATAAATGTAACATAATAATGAGAGCCACCAAGAGATTGTACCTGTGCTGGTCCCCATACATCTGTATGCACAAGCTCTAACTTTTCATTCCTCTTTTGTTTCCCAACCCTGAGAAATATGACTCTCTTTTGTTTTCCATAAACACAGTTCTCACATAATTCCAAACTTACCTGCTTCAAATCTAGCAACCACTTCCTTGAGTGGAGAATCTGCATCCCCTTCTCACTCATGTGGCCAATCCTATGATGCCACAATGTTGTATATGTTCCTATGGAAGCTAAAGAGATAGAATGGTTAGTATTATGAGGACATAAATACAACGTACCTACCCTGTCTCCTTTTGCTATCACCATTGATCCTTTAGCGATCTTCCACCACTTTTCTCCAAATGTAGATAGACAGCCGCCATCTCCCAACTGCCCTGTTGAGATCAGATTTCTTTTCATAGCAGGAATATGCCTTACATCTTTCAACAGCCAATCAGTTCTATTCTTAACTTTTATCCATATCTTACCCATTCCAACAATTTCACATAGCTCATCATCACCCAATAAAACATGTCCAAAATCGCCTGGAACATAATCATGAAAGTATTTCCTATGGGGTGTAGCATGACATGAAGCCTCTGAATCTACTACCTAATAATCACTAGTATTATCTAATGCAAGAATCAAAGCATCTTGTAACACATCACCTGCTACATTTGCTTCCTCGATAGTTTCCTTCTGTCCATCTCCTCTCTTCTTTAGAGATATGCAGTCTTTATTTAGATGTCCTTTCTTTCCACAGTTCCAACACTCTATTTTTCCCAATCTGGACTTCGATCTTCCCTTTTTTGAGTTGCTGCGATTACCTTGGCTCTTTCCTCTCTCCTTTTGTCTTCCCCTGCTCTCCATGGTCAACGCATTACCTGATGTGTCACCTGTATTTTTTCTTTGCATTTCTTCGATAAGAATAACACCAATAACATCATCAAATTTCAAGGTGTTTGAACCAGAGACAGAGTTACTTACAGCCATGACCAAGCTATTCCATATTTCTGGCAATGAACACAAGATTAGAAGATCCCTAACCTCATCATCAAAGTTCACACTTACAGAACTTAGTTGATTTATAACCGTATTAAACTCATTTAAATGATCAGTAACATATCCACCTTCAGACATCTTCATATTAAATAAATGTTTCATTATAAATACCTTGTTGGAGGCTGAGGGTTTTTAATAGAGCTTAACCAATGCACTCATCAACCCCTCCGTTGTCCTTTCTTTTGAGATATTGAAATCCACCGACGAAGCCAAGCATAGCCGTATTGTTCCCAGTGCCTTTCTATCAAGAACCTCCCATTCTTCATCCTTCATAGCTGCCGACTGCTTTGATCTTCCTCCCAACGGTAGGAATAGATCCTTCTGGTATAGATAGTACTCCATTTGCATCTTCCATAACTGGAATTTTTGGCCATTAAACTTTGCGACCTTAAACTTTCCTTCTTCCACCATTGCTCCCACTCGAACCAGAAACCCTAGCTTCCTGCGGGTTTATATTCCAAATAGACCTTTGGCTCTGATACCAATTCTTAGAAAAACAGGATCAGAGAGCAATAACAATAAACCGAAATGCAAATATAATCACGCATACACATTACAAGAGAGACACAAATATATCGTGGTTCACCCAAGACGGGCTACGTCCACACTAAAGTTTGTAGTCCTTATTATTATACCATCCAACAAAGTGAAGGGATACAACCTGCAGCACAGCCGCTGCACTTCCTCTTCACTATCTCATAGTCTTTCTTCACGATCTCACAGATCTTTACGATTCATAATACCTAATACATCAAACCTAGTTGTATTACAATGTCTTTCTTTTATAAGGGAAATACAATGGGAAAATACCATGGGTTACCCAAAACCATGGGCCCGAAAACTATTGGCAAAAACAACCCCAAAAATTTTTCTCGAGGGCTCCACCCCCGAACCCCAAGGTTGGGGAATGAGTGTACAGTCCTCTGAGGTGCACAGCAGAGACAATATCATCTATGAGATTGGAATATCTGGATCCAAAACCAACATATTCCACCTAATGGATTTTTTAGAGGATGTGCTCCTAGAAAGTATCATAAGGAACCCTTTGATTCCAGGAAAGCATGGCGAGAATAGAACTGACTAGAACTTGTTCACATTGATCTTTGTTCCATGAACAAACCTTCATTAGCAGGTGTAAAGTATATTTTGACCTTTATTGATTATTTATCTATATATTTTTGGGTATATTTATTGAAGAATAAGAATCATGTCTTCGAAAAATTCAAGGAATTTAGGGAATTGGATGAAAAGCAATGTGCTTGACCAATCAAATGTTTGAGATCATACAATGGTGGTGAATATGTGAGTCAATAGTTTGAATAATATGTCTTGCAAAATGGAATTTCTTTACAATGATATGTCCCTCACACCCCTCAACATAATGGAGTCATGGAGTGGAAGAGTCAAACTTTGGAAGAAATGACCGGTACTTGCTACAAACCAAATACCTCTTGATGTAATTTTGGGCAGAAGTTGTTTACTGCTCAAACTATATTTTTAACCTTGTTTTGACTAGAGTTGTTAGCAACATGACTCTAGTTGAGAAGTGGAATGGAAGGTAACCCTTTGTGGGACACCTTAGAACCTTTGGATGTGTTTCTTGGGCATATATCAATGATAAATATAGGAAGAAATTGTATGTAAAGAGTCATTCTTGCATCATAATGGGATATTCAAATGGACTATTTGAAATTGTCAAACAATAGATCATTTTGAGCAAAAATGTGATCTTTGATGAGAATGAAGAAGTCTAAATAGGCGACATTTTCACTTTTCCGAGGATTTTTTATCAGAATGCGACCATTTTTTATAATAAATATGGATTTTTTGTTTTTTAAAGTTTTATTTTGAATGTAAAAAAGGATTCACATTTCTAGAACTCCCCCAAGGCACTTAAGGACTGTTCCAAAATTCCGTTGAAATCGTGTTGGGATATGCTATCAAAAACTGGAAAAATCATCGCGCGTTTAGAATACTTGATTTAGAATAGGGGTCCAGTTTTATAAATGAAACTATATATGTATCACCTAAATCAAGTGTGCAAGTAATGTAAATAAAATGGAGACATAATTGTAAACGCAATTCTTTCAAATAGAATTGGATGGAAATCATTGGAGGGCTATTGTCTCATGTGCGAATCAATACCAAGTATCTCGCAAGGAGTATGAACCCAAATTTAAATTTAAATTATATAAATATATTTTGTGCATTAATAAGTAGAGGTAGTTCAATGATAACTCTAAAAGTTGAGCTTTGTATCAATCAAAATGAATAGTCAAGAATAACACACAAAAAAAAATGTTGTCTATGTGTGTTTTGGAATTTAGTGCATTACAAATAGACATGCATACTTGGTTATATTGAAAATTCCTATGGAAATAATAATTGCTGCATGAGAATGGTTATAAAATGTACATTTATTCTTAGTTACATGCTAATATGTCGGACCTTGGGATGCAACTAGGGAAATGAATAGTCACCTTTTATGAATTGTATATAGGATAACCAATAACTATGTGAAATTGCAAGGAACAAGAATGTTGTGGAAAATGTATTTGAGGAAGAAACATCATAGCTTAAGGATTCCATGTGAAAAAATAGTGTACACGTGCTAAATAAATTGATAAGTTTCATAAAATTGTGTGTATGTGTGTGTATTGATTGTTGATGATGCAGCACTGAAAGTGCAAAAATTAAGGGGGAGGTGAATGTAACACCCCAATTTTTTACTCGATGATGTAGTATGCAATGATTCAAAGGTTAGAATTCAACCAAAAATGGTGTAGGATGGCCAACGTTGCTATAAATATGAATGTTTGAAATTTAATATAAAAATCCTTGATGAATACAAATGAAGAAGGGTGAAGAAGAGATGGGGGGTATGATTCCACAATTGAGGGAAGTAAAAGGGGGTATAAGCGGGAGATGACCCTAGTGACTTACTAAACTAAGTCATTACCCTTACTTGCAAATTTAGTGAGAAATATACCCTAAGGTCCCTAAATCCATGTTTATGGGAGTCTTCCTTAACTGTATTAATTACCCAAAGTTGGGATTATAAGGGGAAACCTGGGATCTTCATGAAGGATACATGGCAATGTTTAAGGAATCATATAAAAGGTTGGGAATTGAGTTTAGAGCATCATTATACCTATGATTTTGAGGATCCTTCATGTTGGTACAAGATATAGTGGAAATTTCAACTTCCATACTAGTTGATACAAAGTGCCATTAGAAATATCGATTATTGACTACTATGTTTCTATGAGGGAAAACCTTGCCTACAACTGATATTCCCTAGAGTCCCAACAATTACCTTCCATATCTAGCTTGTGCTAAAGCACTAGAAGAGATTTGGGATAGCTTGAGAAAAATCACATAGAGAAGAGTATCCCATTCCTTGTGTTGTGTGGGCTAGGGGGAGATGCTAGTGATTGGGAAAGTTGTAGAGGGGTTTTAGCACCAGATATTTGTCTGAGTTGTAGATTGAGTGAAAGGCTTGGAAGCTTCACCCTTGTAAACCAATAGCCTTACCTTTAGGGTGTCCTTTTTCATAGAAGCAATAAGTGTGGCAGAGTGTCTATGGCTGGAAGGAATGTCCTTCATTCCAACTGATTGAAGTATTATCTATTATAAAGATAAGCATTTTTAGTTTGTGTGAAATGCCATGATTTATTTTTATGTTCTATATTTATTTAAACTTACAATTTATGCAAATATGTGTGTATTGATTAATTTCAATAACTATGAGATCATTCATGGTATATTGCATACATGGTTTTGGATGTAAAATTTGAATATTTGGGTTGTTTTAGTTTGTACCACTACTAAAATTCTACATCTAACCATATAATTCAAATTTGGGTATCGAAAGTCAAATCTCTATGGTGAAATTCAGGTACCACATGGTCTAAATAGCACTAAGAGGATATCAATTATGTCACTTCTAAATGAAGTATAAATTCCCTTATTGGCTAAAATCAAGACATTTATACCAACAACAACTCCTCCTCCCCCGCTAACTCCATATTTTCCTCTCTAATTTCATTTAATGTGATTCTCCAAAATGGACTTATGTTTCTCTCTTTTTCTCTTGGAGGATTTATTCTTTAGACATGTATTAGAGCTAACAAAGGTATGGACATGATTTGGATATAAACTTCCATTAACTAACCTATGGGGTTAGGTTTAGGAGTGATTGTTTTATTGGCTTGTTTATCTTCAATATTGGTGTCTTTATTATCACCATCTCCCTCTATACATTCTTCGCATTTTGAGAAATTGGTGTTATAATGGATGGTTACCATATAGGTCATGACCATATTCTTTGGGTGAAAAATATAAACTTCCTATGCTTCCGTCAAATCAAAAGAGATAAATCCCATGATGCTCTTATATCTAAAGGAAATATAATTCTAATAATAATCCATATGAATTTAGAAGGTGTGGATATAAATAGTTTCTTCTTGGCCCGGTGGGATACATCAAGTGGTTTAGTGCTATATGTTGTGAGCAAAATGTCTTAGGGTCAAATGCCCGGGTGGCTATACATTGCTATACAAGGACCTCACTTGATGTCCCCATCAGGTTTGCTCTGTAATCAAAGCGAATGGGGTGCAACCCCTTCAGGTGGCCCCCCTATGATTTATTACCTTGGATGTAGAATCCCTGTTGTGGTTTTCTGAACCACATGTGTAGTGTCCCCTTTTAAGAAATTTGGATAAATTGGAAAAACTGCAATATTTGGCCAATTCGACCCTTAGACTAGTTATGACTCCAATGCTTCCAAATGGCTCCAAATGATTCCAAATTGGGTATGAAGTTATTTGAAAGGTATTAAGACATAAACATGAGGCTGATGGATGCTTGGAAACTCTCAAAAGACTTTTGCAATATTCAATTATAATAATGGAAAGATAGGGAAATTTACCACTCAAATCGAGGTTCAAATCCCCCAAGGGTAGTGGTCAAAGATGGATCTCCAAATGCTATATGAATCTCCCAAATTTTAGAACAGAGACATGGTACTGTTAAAGGTCTTCAATGGGATCCAAAATACATCATCAATCAGTTTTTAAAGGCTTCTTCAACTCCCATAAATCAGAGGTTTGTGGACATGTCTTCACATAAGGGGAAATGCTAGTAAACTTCACCACTTGCTATGAAATTCAAGATTTATGTTCCAAAGGCTTATGAAATGTATATGAAACTTATTCAAGACATTAATGACTCTCCATAAATCATAAAAATCACAGATATGAATTGATACAAGTCGAAATAAAGCAACTCCAAGCTCTCACAACAAGATGTAGGGAAAATGGCACCATTTATGCATTGTTTGGTATTTTTACATAGTTCCACTTGGTATTTAGACCTGAGATTATTTTAAGCATTAAATACAGAATATATATATCATAATACAAATAAATGGGGTGACAATATCTCCCCCAAAGAGAACAACATCTCCCCAAGTGCGCCCTTCCTCCAAGAGCAAGAATATACAGAGAAAGTGAGAAAGGTGTGGAAGCAAGTTGAGGATGAGAATGTCACGAGATTCCCTATAGCTTCAACCTGCAACAAATGACTCCATTATAGCTTCAAATGAAAGGTCTGAATGGCCTCTCCAATTTCCAATTAGGATGGGAATATTTCATCCTCGAAATTGGTACTAAGGCATGTAAAGTAAACACTCCACAAGCATGGACAAGCTATGCTCTCCAATATGAAAAATGATAAACGATCAAAAATATCCTTTCCTTATTTGTTCTTCTCTTTTATAAACTTCTCAAGTCCTCCATTGGTCGAATTCCTTCCCAAATCCTCATGCCAACTCAAGTTGGGAAGAGATTCCAATGCGTGCCACTTGTCCAACAGTTCCTAGTCTCCATCTTCCCTCAATTCGAATGGGGGAGCTTATTGGATTCCATAACTCCCTTGTGCGCCCTCTTGGAGGCTAGTTTTAGCCCTGACATGTCATATATGTCATATGTCAACAATTAGGTCTGGCGTTTGTAATAGATGTCATAGAATCTTCATCATTATTGTCATAGGAGTTAGGGAATCTAGCTCCAAGTGTCAGAATTCTTCTAAGGTGCCTCTTCCTCTTCCATGGGAGTTACTCTTCCACTCCAATTCGACCTTACCTTACTCATGCCATGAATAATACATCTTAAAATCCCCCAAGTATTTTACCCTTCATCTTTAACTCGAATTGGTGAGAGAATCATGCCAGGTGTAGTGAGGACTCTTGCCACATGTGGGTCCCACAACCTCTTGTGTGCCCTCATGATCCAATGCCACCTCATTTTCTTTGTATTATTATTTAATTGACCCATTTAATGTAAGTTTGTAAGTCTAAGGTAATTTTGGTTCTTGTAGCTCCTTTACTCCAACTTTTAATGCTTCCAACCCCAACCTAGGGAACTAGTAATTTTCCTCCATGATAGTTCATTTAGATGGGAATATTACAAACTTTGAATTGGGAATTTTCTCTTGATGTGACCCACCTTGTCCATTTGGATCTAATTTTTCATTATTCCAACTTGGAAATCATGCTTGGAAATTATTTGACCCTTAGCATCAATTTGACAAACTATCATGACTATGGCCAAGGGCCTTAGGACATTGCAACCTAATGCAAATTTTTGGGACATGACAAATCCTCCCTTCCCATTATTGATTTTCCTCAAGCAATTTCAAACATGGATGTTGAATAACCTGCTTTGTTTCCAAAACTTTGCTTCCAAAACTTAGCTTCTAAAACTCTGAGTAGTGGCGCGCATGCACTACAATTGTGTGTTTCCAAAAGTAAGGAGATATGGATTTTCTTTTTCATATTGATATCCCCTGTGACATCACCACTAAACACCAAAATATTAATTAAATCCATCAAAAAAAATTTGCACAATTACTCTTTTACCTCTTTCATATTTTGGAAATCCCTTTCTGTATAATTCATTGAAGTTTCCATTGAGTTGCCCAACTTTGAGCCTTCAAGATTCTATGAAAATTTTAGAGAGCATCCACCATGCTTGCTTATGCACTACTCTAATTAAAATCACTTTATTAAGTTGGGCTCATCTCCCATTCTACTTGTGTCCCCCAAAAATTGAAACCAATGAGACTAAAATTTATCCCAGGGTCCCATTGCTTGTATTGCACTCCAACAATTAGGAGTGCTCTCCAACCCATACCATTAGAAAAGAGAATTTCTGGATCCCATTTTATTGTATGCATTATTCCAAACATCATGAGTACCAAATATATATCATCAAAGTACATAACAACATAATAAAAATGTACATCAAGGAGGTGCCTCATCAAAGAATCGTGAAAGTGCTTATATCTCCAATAAGTAGACCACCATTTGCTAAGTGCATACAATCTTCAAGTGACCAATAAAATATGCTCCAATGACATAGGTTAGGATCCCATGTCCTAAAATGATGCTACAAAAGGATGTAAGATGCATCAAAATAATCATCCATGTATTCTTTCATCCAAGAAGTGAATGAAGAATCTCCACTAAAATCTGAACCAAGTAGGGAGCAAAGAAAACAATGAGCCTTCAAGTGGCTCACATAAGTACCATTTGTGAATCCATGAATATGTGTATCATCAAGAAATAACAAAGGATGTTGTTTCCAATAAAAATGTGCTCCAATCATATATCTCTTCACCCAAGTATTGGATGAAGTTCCTCCAACATCAATTGAACTAAGCAAGGAGCAAGGAAAATCATGAGTCTTCAAGTGACCCAAGTGAACATCATAGGTGCATCCATGAAGATATGTATCATCATAAGGTAAAAAATTATGCTTCTACAAATGTAAATAATAAGGTGCTATAATCATGTCATCATCTAAAGGAGAGATAGGAGTTTCATACTCCTCATGTGGCACCATCAAAAATAAACTTTTCACCCATACTTCATTAGGATGAATGTTGCAAAATATGGAAGTGTAAGATGTAGGAGAATGAACCAACTCACCCAAATGATCAGAATATGAAAGAATTTCATCATTTGTATGCTCCATAAGGGTAGGATCATGCAAATGTGATGTCTCTTCATATTTTTCAGAGTCACTTGGGAGTGACTTTTGATCCTCTTCATGTACTGCTTCTTCTACTTCACCTATTTCAGAACTAGGTGGCTCATGGGTCTCCTCCTTTCACTCTTTCAAACAAGCTGATGCATTTTTCCCCTTGGTTTCCTTAGGATCAATATATTTGGAACCTCTTTTTGAAGAAAACCCAAAAAATCTCTTCAAGTAGGAAACACATGCATTTCCTGAAGCTTCATATATTTCATTGTTCTTTCACGGGGGGTTCACTAGCGAGGCAATATTATATCACGTCCATTCATATTGGGGGTTTGAATACTCTTAAAAGCCTCAAAAATATATTTCCCCGTATTAAGGGGTCAAGGGGTATTTTTAATTCGACATAGTAATATAAATATTAGGGGCTATTTTATTTGGTTGGGCTAAGGAATAACTTCCAAATTGTGGGATGGATTCGTACCTCCAAATCATGGGTTCAATTCATACCAACCTAAAACTCAAGGACCCTCCATTTTTGCATAAATATGATAATAGTGTACCAATGATAATATCGATGGAAGTCTCTTTGGATTACTGGCCTTGATCTATCCTCATCTAATAGTTTATTTAGGCTTGGTTTGAATTGATGTTATATTGTTTTTCATCTTTAGGTTAAGAGATGTAGTTAATTGGGAGTTCCAGAGTTTAATAATTGTATTGTATTTTTCATAGGCATTCGAGTAAAAGATCTAACTCTTCATTTTTTAGGTCGGGTTTTAAGTGGGTATTGAGATTCAATCAAACCTTGATTCATCACAACTAAGAAAAGTGAGATAAATCTTTATCGACTAATTATGTCTTTCAACTTTTTGTATTCTTCTTTAACATTTTCACATTGCCAGTTAGGAATAGTTGTTAGATTGAGTTATATTTGGCACATTCATAATTGTAATTTCAATTCTTCTATGCAAGGAATCTGTCTTAATATTGTGTTGGAATTGACATGAACATAGGTGAAAATCTAAATCCTTATTTACATACCCTATGTGTTATCGTTACCATAAAATGGCATCATATAAGTTCACCATTTGTGTATCTTTATAACTATTGCATGCTTGAAACCTAACAATTGAGTTTTTTCTCTCTCCTGTAAATATTATATATATATATATATATATAACCCAAGAAAAGGTAACTAAATGTTGTTAATTCCCTTGATTTCAAGATTAAAGGTAGAGGAAGTGGAGGAAATTCATATATTGCATCTTGTGAAAGACCCAAATCCAAGTCATGCACATGATCATATGGTGTTATTGGGAAGTAAGAGAAATTTATCTATGTTCATTTGGGTTCAAACATCAATGATGTTTATTTTGATAGGAAGGTAGGGTAGTCCATCCATGAAAGGGTTTCAATTTTTCATTTTAATGGAGTTTAATTTATTAAGCTTATATAAAACATGATATCTTTGTGGCCATATTTATATTAACATGATATAAAATTGGTAGATTGACAGGAAGTGGTGTGAAACATCTACAATTCTCATCTTTTCTATGCATTGAACTAACTATTGGACTATCAACCTTTTACATTCTTTGTTATGTTGATCTCTTGATTGGGTTTCCTTTTACGCATTTTTCCTTCCTAGTACTATTTTGTTGGGTCTTAAACTATCCAAAACTACAAACTGATTAGTCACCCTTGCAATCCTGGTGGGGTCATTATTAACATTGTACTATTATTTTATTTAGCATCATGTTTGCTTATACTAAGATGTGTTAGGGCTCCTGTTTGTTACCACTTGAGAATATGATATAAAGGGGGTATTAAAAATGGGTTGATAAAAATGCACACATACAATATTTGGTGAAACTAGGGGTTTTCTTAATTGGAAAGGAATATTGGGAGGGGGGTTCAACAATAAAAGTTTAGGAGGAATTTTCCAATATTTAGTGAAATTAGGGATATTCTTTAATATCATGTGAACGATCGTGTTATGTAACAAATTCACTGAGTGAACCCCCCGTGTGTTCTTTTCACTCACACACATGATTTTCTCTCCAAGGTATTTTGGAAGAAGGGCATAGACCTTTCTTCACTAACTCCACATATTCTATATTGGGCCTATTTTCAAACACACAATCAGAAAATTATTAAAAGGGAATGGCGTTTTGTGTACCTCCCTTATATAGATCAAGATATGCTTGATATTTTTGGGGCAAGGTGTTACATGTTTCTCTCAATATTTGTAGTTTATTCATGGAATTGTACTCATAGGAGTCATCATAATAGTAAGACATGGCTGAAATTTATTCTTAAGTGGATGAACCTAATGCACAGGTTCAAGGACTGTGCTGTGATACCACTGTAGTGTCCCTTTTTAAGAAATTTGGATAAATTGGAAAAATTGCAATATTTGTCCAATTCGACCCTTAGACTAGTTATGACTCTAATGCTTCCAAAGGATTCCAAATTGGACCTGAAGAAATTTGAAAGGTATTAAGACATAAAATTGAGTCTTATGGATGCTTGGACACTCTCAAAATACTTCTGCAATATTCAATTATAATCAGGGAAAGATAGGGCAATTTACTAGTAAAATCGAGGTTCAAATCCCCCAAGGGTAGTGGTCAAAGATGGATGTCCAAATGTTGTACGACCCTCCAAAATTTAAGAAAATAGACATGGTACTATTAAAGGACTTTAATGGGATCCAAAATACATCATCAATCATTTTCTAAAGGCTTCTTCAACTCCCATAAATCATAGGTTTGTGGACATGTCTTCACATAGGGGGAAATGCTAGTAAAATTCACCACTTGCTATGAAATTTGAGATTTATGTTCCAAAGGATTATGAAATGTATATGAAACTTCTTCGATAGATTAATTAATCTCCATATATCATAAAAATCATAGATATGAACTGATATAAGTCAAAATAAAGCAACTTCAAGCTCTCACAACAAGATGTAGGGAAAATGGCACCATTTATGCATTGTTTGGTATTTTTACATAGTAACACTTGGTATTTCGACCTGAGATGTCACCTACCCAAATTTCGGAAATTATTATTTTATTTGCAAAATACTTAATGTTCAATTTAATTACAAAGTTTTGTAATTATGATCAGTTTTGATCAAGGATGAATGTAATTACTGATTATTATTATTTAAATAAATTAATTAGGAGACAAACACCCAAGGGGACTGTTAAATGAGTGTTAATTGGCCCACTAGGAGGAATGGAAGCTGCTGGAAGGTATGGGATAGATGGCAGCAATTGCATCACACCACTAGCTATTGGTTATGGGACAACTACCCCTAAAAATGTGGCATTATCCCCTAGGTGGTGGGAGTGGGAAGGAAGCTCATTTAATGACCCAGTAACAACTGAAAAGGCCTAGGAATCCTACATAAGGCAAATTCGAATTGAGAAGGAAGCTCTTACACAATATTTTCTATAGAAATACTTCCTCATGTGCATCAGGTGATCACTGAGAGATTTGAATAGGGAGGCTAGTTGTGAGTGCATTCATAAGTCTGCATACTGCTAAGAAGAACCAGAGATGCTGGTGCAAGTCTTTTGGACTTCTAGTTCTTGAAGATTCAATAGTTAGTGCTACTACAAGTGGAGATCCTAAATTCCTAAGTTTCTTCCTCCTAGTGGTTCAGTGAACAGGCTCGAGGGTCCTAAAGCAATTACTTGACTATCTTCAGCAATTGGTTGGGTGGAATAGTCTTCTTGGGCTATTTGTCCCCTACAGATTTTATCCAGGTTTTACAGTTTCTACTTTATTTCAGTTATTAGTTCTGTTTAAGTAAAATTATTAATCTCTGCTTTGAAGAAGAAAAGTGTTCTGATCCTGTTTGAAAGTTTGCATGTTAAAGTTTCAATGATGATTTGAATTGATAAACCAGTATCTACATTTTTCCACATGTTGTTTTATGCATCGTACTCTAGTATAGATAAGCAAATTAAGAATAGATGAGAAGATAGGAAATTTCCACTGATTCGAATAGACAAGTGCAGTGATTGAATTATGTTTTCATTTCTACCCTATAATTAACAGTAGTAATTACTATATAGTATCTATTACAGTGTAGAATATTCCATTGTTTTCATGGAAAACAAGTATAGATTATTTACTGAACAATTTCATTGTGTTTTTCCTATCCTTATTATTGACATAGGAAATCAATGCATTTTAAAGTTTTGTACATTATATTTAGAAATAAATATTGTTGTTGCAATAACTAGAAGTGCTAGCTATAATCACATGTCACAAATTACAGTAATTACACATGTCACACACACTGTGGTTTTCATCACAAATTTATTGATAGAATAATTTCCTATAATCATATCATTATTAGCAGAACTGTAAACAAAGGAAATACAAAAGCTCTATTGTTTACACTTATCATTTCACATTACAGATTGCATGTATTATTCAATCTGGGTGTTGTAATTTCTATTACATTACGAACTGTATATAGCACTAAACCATAGCATCGTATCAACTGTAAAACCCTAGATCACATTTGTTTTAGATTTTTTGTATCATTATCCACGGTAACATAAAACACATATTATATCCACATTTAAATTATAGTATAAACCCTAACTACATTTAAGGGCTATTCCGAAGTTACATATAATGAATAGCTTCCATTTTCAAAGACAAAACACGAACTAGGTATTGCCATGTTCATTTCCATTACAAACGAAATGAAAATCATTTCAGTATTACGCATTAGAGAGTTATCATTCGATAAGCATTTATACTTTGACCTAGCTCGAAACTCACTATATCAACATACAAGAAATCAATGTATAACACAGACATTTAGCACAGAACAAAATAGTATATTTATTGTTTATTGCTGAGAAGAAAACCTTGTATCTACAGTTAGACAAGCCTCTACTCTTTTTCTTTCTCATTTCTCATAACATAAACCAACAGGTCGTGCTCAAAAGTTAAACAAATATAAATCCCAACTCTAACAAGGGGAACCTTTGTTCGCAGAAACCAAAAAGATTACAACATGTTTTCCAACAAAAATCGCACAGGGTTTATTCCCAAGATGAAAACATTTTAAACGAGTCCAAAAACCCTCTGCATTGACGAGTAGTATAACTACTAGATCGATGAGCTAAGCATCAATGTTTAAACACCGAGTATCACACAAACAAACGAGAATCACATCTCTGTACAGACATCAATTGAATAACAAAAGGTTCTTTGAAGTTTTCAATTGACAGACAACGATGAAGCATGGTGAAAAACTGGCTACTCATCCCTTTGAAACCACATTAACCACAGTCGAAAGGCACCTACAAGGGTTTTAGATTTGGAGCTTACCAGGAATGGAAGCATGCCCTTTTCCAAACCTTTGCTCAAATCATTCTTCACAACCTGCGACTTACAAAACAACAACCTAGAATTAGAATAGCTGCTATTTTTTTTATCTATAAGACGAAGTTCAAACAAAATCACTATTCGTTGGAGAACGATTACCTTCATAGAAAGCGGCCAAGTTCTTCACATTCACCAGAAAGAGACGAGAGCTCTGCTGTAGATGAGAGCGGGGTATCTCTATCATTTGCAACTTCGTGTGCTTCACTCTTTTTCTCAAATGAAAAGCTTAAAAACATCAACACTCCAAACCAGAGATCCAACATTTTAACACCACGCCATTACAAAGAAAGAAAACCTGCAACTTCAACCCTAAGTTACAGGTCTTGAGGTCGAACCTCTTACAAAATTTCTAACCCTAGAAATTCGGCAGCCTGTCAGCCATAAGGACCGAAACAATAGAACAATAAACAACCATTCAAATCTCATTAACCAAAAACGGCGACAATGGTTAGGGTTACATCTAATGATCCACATTCATCACATCCAATGATCATAATAGTGCCAACGAAATGGCATTGGGATGAACAACCTCTGCTATTAATGCACCATCCATCGGTACAAGCATGGAAATGCCACTTTGGCACACAAAGGATCGTTTAATATCCAGTTTGGAGGTGTTCTAAAACACATAACCATTACACCGTGACAATTGCAGAAACTATTACATCGAATTTTTATTACGTGGATCGTTGGCAAATCCTTGTCAGCTGGAGTTTCGACTCAAGCTTTTAATGCAGGATCAATTTACGATCTCCACGACAGCTCAAAGCGTATGTCATTTAATGACCGTCAACTCGCCACCCTGTTGACATAAAATTTTATGTCCGTACCATTTATTACGACCATCAATCTCATAGAAGATATTTTACAAACTCAAAACATTCGATTGCAATTGCTAATAGTTAAAGCTCTAACTTAGGATCACGATTAGGGTATCAAGACCAAAGTTTAGCCATAGATTTCGTATCATTTCGATATTGTGAACTTTTATATATATATTTACAATTTTTGGAAATTATAAATCTATTTTATAAGATAGCAAATCTATAAGGTTTATATGGTTAGAATATTAACCTTAGTTTCTATTTGTTCCATTTATAAAAAAATATAATAATGTAGGAGTTTACATTTTGGGCATTTCAACAAGACCATAGATTTGTAACTAGCATAAAAACCTTGCTTTGGTCATGAACTTCATACTCTCACTATTAATACATTGCATCCGACAGTTAGTGATACAATTTCGACGCTAATACCTTACAAAGTATTAGTTATCTTAAGATGAAGACCAAAGCCAACTTTAACAAAGTTGTTGGCTAACGACAACAAACGTAAACAGTTTGTATACCTTCTAGACATCATTATTTTCAACATTGTAGGAATAACATTGAGAAAACTAGGAAGCAGTACTAAATCGTCATACCTGAAGATACTTGTTTTCGCAAAAGATTTCACAACATTTTATTTGACGTTGAATTGAATTACACACGTACTTTAAGCTATGCAGTTATTGAACCTCTTACCTGTCATCTGCACATAGAATATTCAAATGCATTAGCGTCGCAGCTAAGTAAACTCCAGGGTACCTCATAGGACACCCTTGGACATCCAAAAGCAAACTGTCAGTATCATGTCAAATTAAAAAGTATCGCATCATATTTCTGATCTGTCAATACATTAGTACAATATTCATGTTTGTCAATGGTGTGTTTAAATTGTCTTTATCACCATGCTGCTAAAACAGAAAATTAAATTACATTTAGTATTAACGAATTTTTAATTAAAGTTGTCGTAATCAAACAAATTATTATTTCCGCATCTATAAATTTTGTATTTAATGTCGTTTTCAAAAATTTTAAACTTTTATGAAAATTTGGTATGTTACATGAGATTCTTCTTAGCATTAACTACAGAGTATGTGTACCAGAATACATATAAATGGTGCCACAATATCTCGCCCAAAGAGAACAAAATATCACCAAGTGCGCCCTTCCTCCAAGAGCAAGAATATAGAGAGAAAAGTGAGAAAGGTGTGGAAGCAAGTTGATGATGAGAATGTCACAAGCTTCCCTGTAGCTTCAACCTGAAACAAATGACTCCATTGTAGTTACAGATGAAATTTTTGAATGGCCTCTCCAATTTCCAATTAGTATGGGAATCTTTCACCCTCGAAATTGGCACTAAGGCAATTAGAGTAAACATTCCACAAGCATGGACAAGTTATGCTCTCCAATATGCAAAATGATAAATGATAAAAAATATCATTTCCTTATTATTTATTCTCTTTTATAAACTTATCAAGTCCTCCATTGGTCGAATTCCTTCCAAAATCCTCATGCCAACTAGAGTTGGGAAGAGATTCCAATGTGTGCCACTTGTCCAACAATTCCTAGTCTCCATCCTCCCTCAATTCGAATGGGGAAGATTTTTGGCTTCCATAAATCCCTTGTGTGCCCTCTTGTAGGCTATTTTTAGCCCTGTCATGTCATATATTTCATATGTCAAAAATCAAGTCTAAACTTTGTCATAGGTGTCATAGAATCTTCATCATTGTTGTCATAGGAGTTAGGGAATCTAGCTCCAAGTGTCATGTAATTCTTCTAAGATGCCTCTTCCTCTTCCATGGGATTTATTCTTCCACTCCAATTCGAAATTACATGACTCATGCAATTAATAATACCTCTTAAACTCTCCCAATTATGCTACCCTTCATATTGAACTTGAATTGGTGAGAGAATCATGCCAAGTGTAGTGAGGAATCTTGCCACATGTAGGTCCCACAACCTCTTATGTGCCCTCATGATCCAATGCCACCTTATTTTATTTCTGTTATTATTTAATTGACCCATTTAATTTGAATTTGTAAGTCTAAGGTAATTTTGGGTCTTGTAGCTCCTTTACTCCAACTTTTAATGCTTCCACCCCCAACCTAGGGAACTAGTAATTTTCCTCCATGATAGTTCATTTGGATGGGAATATTACAAACTTTGAATTGGGAATTTTCTCTTGATGACACCCATCTTGTCCGTTTGGATATAATTTTGCATTATTACCAACTTGGACATCATGCTTGGAAATTATTTGACCCGTAGCATCAATTTGACAAACTATCATGACTATGGCCAAGGGGCTTAGGAAAAATAGTTTCTTCTTATTTTTCTCAAACAAAATAATGCATTTCACATACTTTAAAACATTTATCAAATATAAAAATTCACACACAAATTTTGGAAGGGAATAAGACCTTCCTTAAAACCCATACAACCCAATGTAGGTGTAGTGCTCATCATAAAAATACTTTCCCTTTATTGTGAGAAAACTTTAAGCTTCCATGGTTAAAAGCTCAAGTTCCTTTCTAATAGTATATGCTTAAAAATTCCCACAAGGCATATAGGGTTATGTTTCCAACAATATGGGTACCAACATTATAATAGAACTACCTCAAGGATCATGGCCCTCATGGTACTAGCCTCTCAAAGGGATTACAAAGAAAAACAAAGCAAAAAATGGGTAGGTAGCCATAAAAACCCCTGTGGCCTTTTTGAAATTAACTAATTGGAGAGTAATTTTGTTTGAATTATTCTCACCCTAATCAAGTATTCCCTTCTTATTCAAAATGTAATATATGACATACAAAACATACTTCGACACATGTGTCATATCTTATTGTCCAATTATTCTAGCAAATAGCCAAACCATTTTTTGATAGGGTTTAGTCAATTCATTGACATCAATGTGGTGCACTTCAACAATCTATTCATTGAGTTGTTGAAGCCATTTTTTTAAGATACTTGAGTTGCTACCATGTTCATCCAAGAATGTATCAGCCTCGAACATCTTGAAGAGTTCAATTCATTTTGAGAAATGCAACATTCTTTTGAATGTTAAGATCCACAAACATATGCAAATTTTCCTTTCCCTTTCAAATTCACCAACCTATATTTAGGATCAAAATGCTTGACACGACATCTTACACTTCATTGAAATCAAGTACAACTTCCACCATACACCTATCCATTACCAACGTTAAGGTCCAAACTTTGTTCTCCATTCTATCTTATTCCTATGTTTTTTAATACAGTTTATACTCAATAGTCCAATGAAAATATTGCTTACTTTGAGACAATGGATCAATAGTGTCTCCATAAAAGGATTCTGACATTCCCCTAGGGGACATGTTTCATGATCCAATCCTTTGTACTTATCAATGCAAATCCTTAACACACATATGAATTCTTTATTGTTGTCAAATGATCATGAAAGTCATACAAACTATTAGATTTCATTGTATATGTATAGATTTTCCATAAAATTCCATGTTTTGTTTAGTGCCATTATACACACTTTAATGAAAATGGCACATGCCATTAAAAGTTGCAACCATTATATATTGAAATGTTTGGGTGAGAGGTGAGTAGATATACAAGGCAATGTGTTGAATTAGTTAGCAAGAAACTCCACATCTGAATGTGAAGTGTGAAGTGCAATGATATTGAAAATGAGTGATGAAAGTCTACAACAACCTGGAAAAATGAAGCAGTGTTGTAGGAATGCATGGAGGTGGACCTTCCCTATGAGTATCTCATTTGTATGGGAAAATGATGTCGGATGTGAGATGGTAAAGTGAAGAAAACTTGACAAAACTAGAAGGGGGGGGGGGGCGAATTATGCGAGATGCAAAATTTGGAAATCATAGTCTTAGCATATCCCAACAAAAAATTTCTATCACATAATCTTAATCTATTTAAAATTTTCAATATATTTATAAAAGATTCCTTTGCATTCTACCATTTATCTAGATTCCCCCAAAAAAATTACAAGGACACAATAACATTTAAATCTTCTTAAAAATGCTTGAAGGATTTTGATGATGGATAGACACATGGATGCTCAGTAAAACATCATCAAAATGATTTGAGTTGAAAGGGTCAAGAAAGATAGAAAAAAGATGAAGATATTGCAACAAAAAATTTTAGAAGTCATTGAAAAGAATGAGTGCCATCGAATTGGTTCAATATGGGATAATGCCAAACAATGAGTACGATAGAAATTGTTGAAAATAATTAGTGCCATCGAATTAGCTCAACCAATGTTTAACGTATAATACAATGGTTACAATATGTTTAAACATATGTTGTGGTGGATATAGGTCGGGGTTCCAAGTGCTTATATGTAGATAATGGGGTCCGGTACTAATCCCTTGGTCCACCCTTTTTTTAAAAACCTCCTCCGATTCAACTTTAAATAGAAGTTGTGACATATGGAATAACAAGGAATATGACAACGGAGTGGTTAGCACGTAGAATTATAGGCCTTGGACTTGGTGGGAGTTCAGGGGTACGAATCCCCTCACCGCCATATATTTTGATAAATAAGATGACATTGTGGCTAGTTGGACTGCCATGTGGCAAGCTCTAGTTGGTCCACTTCACTATCAATTGTACAAAGACCCTGCCAGGTGTCAGACAAAGATTGGATCATGTCACTACAATTTCCACAACACTTGCCACATCACCTACCACTTGGCGTGTCCTGGAGCTGACACGTTAGTAGTACATTCCCCCTGTAAAGGCGATGTGGAACCCTTTCATTGGTGCCACGTGGCACCCCCTTTTTTCTCCAAGGTGTTGTTTTGCTGAAATTTCAGAACACAATATCTTTCGCATTCATTTTGCACGAAATGAGCGTCGCCAAAAATATCTCAATGATCCCTACATGATGGTGTGCTTCTATTCAACATTTGAATACTTTAAATTTTGGTCATTTGGGAGATGCTCACAGATCAATCACTCTTTCCTTATTCCTCTCCATTCCTCCCTCTCCCTCCCTCCATCCATCACACATGCTCCCCCCCCTCCCTCGGCTCTCTCTCTCTCTCTCTCTCTCTCTCTCTCTCTCTCTCTCTCCTGCCTCCCACTCCCTCTCCATCTGTCTCTTAGTCTCCCTCCCTCCCTTGACTATGCTTGAGAAAGGAAAATGACAAAAGTGTTGATGTATATGTAACTTCGGAATGTATTTCATCAGTATATTATATGTATATTTATTGTACCCTTATAAGAGATGTGTTATTCCTCTATAAGGAAGTGTCGTCATGTGGATTGACAAGTGTCGCAAGTGTGTGTACTTGCCGATGGGTTATTAGACCACCTTATGGGGTCGGCCCTAATTAATATATAATATAATGTGGATGTACTAAAGTAGACAAGTCGGCCCCAGTAGGTCACTGGGCAAAAAGGTGAGTATAAATAGAGATAGGAGATCTCTATTTTACTCACTTGGAAAAGTATCTATCTCTCTCTCTGGAAAGTGGCGCACTAGTGAGGAGGAGGAGGATCATCTGCTAGGAGACTATCTCTGTATTATTTGGTTGTATTTTGGTTGAGCCATTGCTCTCTCTATCTCTGAGGAAGTTGTGGGGTTTTTCACCTTAGGGTTTTCCCCACGGAAACTTTGTGTCTCTTGTCTCTATGCTTTTGATTCTTATGATGCTTGTGATGCTTGTCATATTATGATTGTCATGCATTGATATACTGTAGATGTTATTCTCTCAGCAAAGATCCTATAGTATTGTGATTTAATATTGAAAATATGACATGGTATCAGAGCTTAACTGAGAAGAAGACATTTTGCAGTGACGGAAGCTTGTATTGCTTGTTTATTGGGTTTCTCTCCACAGATTTTTGAAATTCAGTATAGTAGATTGGATCTACTCATCAAGGCGCATCTTTCTGTCCAATCAGATTTCAGTTCTGAGCATTTTCAGTTTTGGCCCTAAAAATTAGGGTTTCCACAAAAATAGGAATTTCTGGAAACTGAAGGTACAGCTAGAAGCTCCTTGCAAAAATCGAAGGTTTGAGCTTTGGATCGAGATTTTTGGCTGGGTAGATCTCCGGGAAACTCAAACCCTAATTCAGGGCTCTCCCGAGTGAACCCGGGAGGACAAAAAGGCAATTTTGAAGGACAAGACTTTGCTGATCTCAAATTCTAAATGTACTAGGCTGATCAGCTCTCCAAGGCGCATCTTTCTATCCTTTCAGAATTTTGAAATTCACATTTTGAATTTTTAGGGTTTCTCTGACAAACCCTAATCCGGGACCAGATCCAGTTTTCAGCACTTCAAGTGGTAAGTTCTAAATCTTTTCTATTTCCATTTGAAGTACTCTTAAAGATGTCTCTTCACACCAAGCTTGAGGATAAGCTTGAAGGGGCTGATAACTTCCGAGCCTGGAAGTATAGGATTGGGCTAATCCTGGAAGAGAATGAGTTGGACTCATATGTGAAAGAAGACATCCCTATCCCAGAGGATGAAGAGGCCAAGGTATTGCACAAGAAGAACTTGGTCAAGGCAAAGAGAATCATTGTTGATTCTATCAAAGACCATCTCATACCCCATGTGTCTTCTCTCAAGACACCCAAAGAAATGTTTGAATCTTTGACCAAGCTATTTGAAGGAAAGAACATAAATCGGAAGATGACCCTGCGGAACCAATTGAAAGCAGTAAAGTTTCAGAATGGGGAAACCATTCAATCCTACTTTTCAAGGGTCTCTCTGATCAAGGAACAATTAGAAGCAGTAGATGAAATGGTGGAGAATGGTGAAGTGGTGATGACCACTCTAAATGGCCTACCCAGGTCATGGGATTCCTTTATTCAAGGAATTTGTGCAAGGAAGAAGTTGATCTCCTTCAGTAGACTTCGGGAAGAATGTTCTCAAGAAGAAGCTAGGCTTATAGCTCGTGAGGAAAAGATGGGAGGTGAAGATCAAGCTCTTGCAGCTCACACCAAAAGAAGCAAAACCAAGAAGGATCACCCTCACCCCAAAAGATTCCATCAAAAGAATAAGAAGGACCTAAGATGCTTCACATGCAATGAGAAGGGTCACTTTGCTTCAGATTGTCCCAAGAACAAAAGGGATAATAAGAACAACTCCAGTAAGAAGAAGAAAGGTAGCAAAAGAAGGTTTCATGCCCATGCTGCCGAAGATGATGAACCTCCAAAGAAGAAGGCTAGGGCAGAAAGTAGTAGTGATGATGACTCATCAAGTGAAGAAGAATATGTTCTAATTTCCGCTCTTACAGGTACCATCTCCCATGGATGTAATGATTGGTTGATTGATAGTGGGGCTTCCAAACACATGACTGGATTCAAGGAATCATTTGTGAACCTTTCTGAACATGAATCACCCCATAAGGTGAAACTTGGGGATGATTATCAATATCCAATCAAAGGAAGTGGTGAAGCCTCTTACAACTTAGATTCTGGAAAATCTCTGAAGATGAAGGAAGTTCTCTATGTACCTGGGCTCAAGAAGAACTTACTCTCCATCTCTGCTCTAGATGCAAAAGGTATGAGGGTTGCATTTGTTGATGGCCAAGTACTAATGTGGCCAAAGGGAAAGACTATAGATGATGCAGTAGTGATTGGAGAGCAAGAGGGAGGCTTGTATAAATTAAAGGGTCAACCTGAACATGCCATGGTACATGAATCCATGGAGCCAAGTGAACTTTGGCATAGGAGACTTGCTCACATGCACTATAGAGCACTTCCAATTGCAAGCAAGGCTGTAGAAGGTCTTCCTGAAATCAAGACCAAACATGAAGGGGTTTGCAAAGGATGTGCAAAAGGTAAGAACACTAAGAAGGCTTTCCCAAGCAGTGAAAGCAAGGCAAAAGACATCCTGGAAATCATCCACTCAGATGTATGTGGCCCCATGTCATCCAGTTCCCTAAGTGGGTATGTTTACTATGTATCATTTATTGATGACTTCTCCAGGAAGACTTGGGTATACTTCTTGAAGGGCAAAGATGAGGTGTTTGATAAATTCAAGGAATTCAAAAACTTGATGGAAAATCAAACTGACAAGAAAATCAAAACATTCAGATCTGACAATGGTGGAGAATTAACCTCAAATGACTTCAAGAAGCTTTGTAGTGATTCAGGGATTAAGAGGGAGTTGACTGCTCCATATAATCCTCAACAGAATGGAGTTGCAGAAAGGAAGAACAGAACTATCATGGAAGCAGCAAGGGCAATGTTGCATGACCAGGATCTTCCTATGCATCTTTGGGCAGAAGCAGCTAGAACAGCTGTATATGTGCAGAATAGAACACCCCACAAGATATTGGACAACAAGACACCAGAAGAAGTCTTCTCTGGTAAGAAACCTGAAGTCAGCCATCTCAGAATATTTGGTTGTCCAGTATACACTCATGTCCCAAAGGAGAAGAGGACTAAACTAGATCCTTCAGGAAAGAAAGGCATCTTTGTGGGTTATAGTGAAAGCTCGAAGGCTTACAGAATATATTTTCCAGGGTTCAAGAAGATTGATGTCAGCAGGGATGTAACATTTGATGAAAATTCAGCATTCATCAAATCAAGAAAGGCACCTATTGAAGATTATGAAGAACCTAAGGAAACAAGATTTCAAGACACTACCATGACTGATACAGTTCCAGAAACTGCTCGTGAGTTTGAAGATCCACAAGAACCTGTAGATCCACCTCGTGAGGATAAATCTCACAAGAGGAAACCTGTATGGGCTAGAGAGCTCATTCATGATGCAGAAATATTTGGCATTCCAGAAGAAGAACACAGAGCAAAGAAGAGAACCAGATCACACACCAGTTATGTTGCTTTACTCTGTGACATCATGAACAAAGAGCCTTCCAGTTATGAAGAGGCAGCAGAAAAGAAAGAATGGAAGGATGCTATGGTTGAGGAATATCAATCAATTATGAAGAATGATGTTTGGGATATTGTCCCAAGACCTAAAGGGAAGTCTGTTGTGACTTCCAAGTGGATCTACAAAATCAAGCATGCTGCAGATGGCAGTGTGGAAAAATATAAAGCAAGATTCGTAGCTCGTGGTTTCTCTCAGAAGGAAGGAATAGACTATGAAGAAACCTTTGCACCTGTAGCCAGATATACTTCCATCAGAACAGTACTTGCCTTGGCCGCAGCAATGAAATGGAAGATACACCAGATGGATGTCAAGACTGCTTTCCTGAACGGTGTAGTAGAAGAGGAAGTATATGTGGAACAGCCACTCGGCTTTGAAATACATGACATGGAATCTTATGTATGCAGATTGAAGAAAGCCTTGTATGGCTTGAAGCAAGCTCCCAGAACCTGGTATGGTAGGATGGACAGTTTCCTATCTAGTTTGGGCTTTACCAAGAGTAAAGCGGATTCCAACCTTTACTACAAGGTTGAGGAAGGGAATCCTGTGATTCTACTACTATATGTGGATGACCTATTTGTGACAGGAGATGACAGAATGATTGCAGATACCAAGAGGAAGCTTGCAGCGGAATTCGATATGAAAGATTTGGGAATGATGCACTATTTCCTAGGTATGGAGGTGTGGCAGAATGCAGGTGGGATCTTCCTTGGTCAAGGGAAGTACACAGTAGATATCCTGAAGAGATTTGGGATGATGGATTGCAAAGCCATGGCCACACCTATGGCATCGAATCTGAAGCTTCTTTGTGATGCTTCATCTGAGCCAGTTGATGTTTCTATGTATCGTCAGATTATTGGGTCCTTGATGTACCTGACGAACACGAGACCAGATATTTGCTTTGCTGTGAACACATTGAGCCAGTTCCTGACGGATCCGAGGAGTGTTCATCTAGTTGCTGTAAAGCATGTTCTGAGGTACCTGAAGGGTACAGTGGATTATGGGCTCAGATATGAGGCAAATCAAAAGTTTAACCTACAGGGTTATGTTGATTCAGATTGGGCTGGCAGTGCTGCAGATAGGAAGAGCACATCTGGGTATTGCTTCAGTATGGGATCAGGTGTGATTTCTTGGTTTAGCAGGAAGCAATCCTGCGTAGCACTGAGTACAGCTGAGGCAGAGTATGTTGCAGCCTGTTCAGCTAGTTGTGAAGCAGTATGGCTACGGAAGCTACTGTCTGAGTTATTTGATCTCCCGTTGGAGGCTACTGGTATCTTCTGTGATAACCAGAGTTGTGTGAAGCTATCCGAGAACCCAGTGTTTCATGACAGGTCGAAACACATAGAGATCAAATATCACTATATCAGGGATATGGTGCAGAGAGGAGCTGTGAAGCTCCTGTATGTTGCGACGGACGAGCAGATTGCAGATGTGCTGACGAAGCCACTAGCCAGGGTGAAGTTCGAGTACTTCAGAGAGAGGCTTGGCGTTATTCAGATCGAGGACACTTCGAGGAAGAAGTGATGGACACATTTGCTGAAGCCATTCCAAGCATGTTGGAAGGAGGATCCTTCACATGGCTGTGGATGTAAGCGCTGGATGATGAGCATCAGGATGATGTTCTAGTTTCTGCTTGATATGATCAGTTGGATCATTTTATGTATGTATGTACGCATCATGTTGGATGCTGATATGATCAGTTGGATCATTTTATGTATGTATGTACGCATCATGTTGGATGCTGGATATGATCAGTTGGATCATTTTATGTATGTATGTACGCATCATGTTGGATGCAGGATATGATCAGTTGGATCATTTTATGTATGTATGTACGCATCATGTTGGATGCAGGATATGATCAGTTGGATCATGTGTATGTATTGTTTATGCATCATGTTGGATGCTTGGACCATGTATCTGTATATGTATCAGGTGGATACATTGTATGATCAGGTGGATCATGTATGGTGATATGTATCATGTATTTGTATTTGTATCAGGTGGATACATTGATGATCAGGAGGATCATGTATGATGATATGTATCAGGTAGATACTTGGTATGCATCAGGTAGATGCATTGATGATCAGGAGGATCATGTATGATGATATGTATCAGGTAGATACTTGGTATGCATCAGGTAGATGCATTGATGATCAGGAGGATCATGTATGATACTTGGTATGCATCAGGAAGATGCATTGATGATCAGGTAGATCATGCAGCAGGATGTTGCAGTGATGATCAGGATGATCATAGATGACGAGCTTCAGGATGTTGCTCCAGATGACATGCAGCAGGATGTTGCAGTGATGATCAGGATGATCATAGATGACGAGCTTCAGGATGTTGCTCCAGATGACATGCACCAGGATGTTGCAGTGATGATCAGGATGATCATAGATGACGAGCTTCAGGATGTTGCTCCAGATGACTTGCAGCAGGACGTTGCAGTGATTATGATCAGGACGATCATGAGTACATCAGGATGATGTATGGTGAGTATCAGGTTGATACTCTGTGGCCGTGGATCAGGTTGTGCAGATGAGCATGTCTGGGAGATCCTATAGGTCGGAGTTGTGTACCCGTAACAGCCTGGGATGCTCTTTCGAGACATTGCTCTGGGAGGACATGTAATTCGTTGCCCTGGGAGATCTCAGGTCGGAGTTGTGTACCCGTAACATCCTGAGATGCTCTTGCGAGGTTTTGTCCTATGGCATGTAATTTGGGCCCTGGGAGATTTCAGGTCGGAGTTGTGTACCCGTAACATCCTGAGATGCTCTTGCGAGGTTTTGCCATGACCACATGTAATTTGTGCCCTAGGAGATCTCAGGTCGGAGTTGTGTACCCGTAACATCCTGAGATGCTCTTGCTAGGTTTTGTGGTGGACCACATGTAATTTGTGCCCTGGGAGATCTTAGGTCGGAGTTGTGTACCCGTAACATCCTAAGATGCTCTTTCGAGGTTTTGTGGTGGGGTCACATGTAATAGCGCCCTGGGAGATCCTACAGGTTGGAGTTGTGTACCCGTAATATCCTGGGATGCTCTTTCGAGGTTTTGTGACGCACGTAAAAGTCCTGAGGATTCCACAGTATGGCCAGTGATGATGAAGACCTGCAGGTGGTGGGCCTACATCCAGTATGAAAAAGGACTGGCTCTGTAGAACTTCCTATGACGAGTAGAGACAGAGATTGGACGAGATAGCAGCAGCAGTGACGATGACGATGACGATGCATCGATGATGATGATCCAGAGAAGAAGACTTGTCTAGAAAATCTGTGTCGAGAAATACCTTCCTTGTTAAGAGGGAGTGTTGATGTATATGTAACTTCGGAATGTATTTCATCAGTATATTATATGTATATTTATTGTACCCTTATAAGAGATGTGTTATTCCTCTATAAGGAAGTGTCGTCATGTGGATTGACAAGTGTCGCAAGTGTGTGTACTTGCCGATGGGTTATTAGACCACCTTATGGGGTCGGCCCTAATTAATATATAATATAATGTGGATGTACTAAAGTAGACAAGTCGGCCCCAGTAGGTCACTGGGCAAAAAGGTGAGTATAAATAGAGATAGGAGATCTCTATTTTACTCACTTGGAAAAGTATCTATCTCTCTCTCTGGAAAGTGGCGCACTAGTGAGGAGGAGGAGGATCATCTGCTAGGAGACTATCTCTGTATTATTTGGTTGTATTTTGGTTGAGCCATTGCTCTCTCTATCTCTGAGGAAGTTGTGGGGTTTTTCACCTTAGGGTTTTCCCCACGGAAACTCTGTGTCTCTTGTCTCTATGCTTTTGATTCTTATGATGCTTGTGATGCTTGTCATATTATGATTGTCATGCATTGATATACTGTAGATGTTATTCTCTCAGCAAAGATCCTATAGTATTGTGATTTAATATTGAAAATATGACAAAAAGATCCATAGATATATTTTTTTGAAAATAGGAAACAAATGGTGTTAAATAATGGAAAACATATAACTACAAAGTTTTATGTCTCGTAAATATCTTTCCAATGGTACAAGAAGCATCAAAATATGAGTTTGGGATGAAACTTTATGGAAAAAATACTGATTTTGTTCATTTATGTAATATAAGTGCGTGCATGTTTTTAAAAGCGTGCACATGTTTTTAGAAATGTGCACGAGTGTTTAAAAGTGTGCCCTTGTTTTTAACTGTGCAGATGTTTTTATAATGCGTACGCATTAATAACGCATGTGCATTAGCAGTGTGTGTGCGCTTTTGTGCCAACGTGGATGCTTTAGTGGAGGCTTAGAAATTGTAGGACTAAAATCACGTGTGCGATGTTGGGAGCATGTGCACACTTTTGATTTTTAGTTCTCATACGCTCCTATTGCATCAATTTTGCATACCATCTTTGTCCAAGTGCCCCATTACATTCGAGACCTTGTTGTAGATGGTGTTATTTGTTTGGCGTGTTGTCCCAAAAAGAAGAAAGAAACTAATATCTTCATGAAATCCATGACGGAAGCAAAGTTCATGTATCTTCGTAGTCTATTAGGAATGAGGGAATTTTTCATTCAGGGGGAAAGCTAGTGTAATTCCATCATCCTTCATTTATGTGTTGTTCTCCCAATTATCATTAAGGGGGAGTGTTGGAATCTGTAATTTTAATATTATATATGTAATGATGTCTGGTAGGATGTCGTAAGATGTCTTATCTACCATTATAAGGCATAAATAACTCTAATCTTATGAAAAAGGGGTTATCCCACATGCATCATGGAGTAATATGCTCCTATTACCATTCATTATATAAAGAGATGGAAATCATTTATCCCACTTATGGTTTGGGATGTTATTCTTCAATACCTCTTGGCATATAATAGAGGTGAGGGATAGCCTTTGGGCATACAAGAATATATTGGTGAATCATCCTATCACGTATATCTAGTATATTGTCCTCTTGTCTCTTTTAGCTAGTGTTGTCTCTTTTATCCAGTGGTTTTGGTGTTATGTAAAACTATATATATGTGTTTAATAATGAGAAAGCAGTCAATATGCCCTTTGTGTTTCTGCTCTATTCTATATCTTTGCAAACTTTATCAAGAGTTCCTCTTGTGAAATGAAACTCTAATTTCTAAATCGAGCTTCAATCTCCATGTACTCGCCCACATTGTTGACTCACCGCTTCTAGCTGACATCACCGTGGACAAAACCAGTGGCTTTCCCTTGCGGCTGGCAATTGGCGGCTCTCTTTACAAAGTAGTGACCTCCTACCAACTCTGTGCTTGCTACATCAAGAGATACCCATGCTAATATGCGGTAGTTCTAGCGTTGAGAAGTGAACAACAATTGCACAACAGATGACACGGCTGTCTACAACAGTAATTACACAACAGATGATGCGGCTCTCTGTTCTTCCACGCTGCGATCTCTCATTCAAATCAAACGCTAGTATCCGTCTTTCTCTGATACCCGTCCTTCAAACACTGCGATTTGATATCACTTGTAAGGCAGCGGAAGCCCACATAGATTATATATTACACAGCACAGAACCAAAGAGAAATAACAACAATCACATAACTGCGCTTGGATACCATTTGTAAGGCAACGGAAGCCCCACATAGATTACACAAATAACAACAATACATAAAAATACATAATTTACGTGGTAAAATCCCTTGAAAGCAAAAAATCCACAAATCAGTTTATCCTATTATTCAACGAAGGTTATTTACAAACAGAGAAGGTTATTTACAAACACAGTCCAGGCAGGATCACAACCTCCACCCTTGGGACAAACCATTGTATCAAATTGCCCCTACATGCATATATCACACCTTTCAGATTTACATAAACTAATTGCATTAATTGTGTGAACAACCATATTCCAATCTCGGTTAATTTTTTCAACAATAATCGGTTTGATGAACTATCATAGGATCTGATCTGTTTGAGAGATTATACGAAAGCGCCTCTTCTTTCTCGATAATTGGTTGTCAGTATTCAACAATATATTCGGTAGAAAACATGCTGCAATTAATAAAACTGATAAATAACCAAGAGTTTAAGAAACACCAGCATTTAATTACAAAACTTGATGAATAAGAGTTTAGGAAACACCATTATTTAATTACAAAACATTTAGTATAGAATGGCATCTCACTAACCTTAATCATCGACTTGAGTAGACCACCAAGTAAACTCCACGGTAATGAAAACATTTGGCGCTGAGAGTACCACATATTATGGAATCCTTCTCCATGAGAAAAACGTCTGAACTCCACAGTTATCGACTTGAGTAGACCACCAAGTAAACTCCACGGTAATGAAAACATTTGGCGCTGAGAGTACCACATATTATGGAATCCTTCTCCATGAGAAAAAAGTCTGAACTCCACAGTTATCGACTTGAGTAGACCACCAAGTAAACTCCACGGTAATGAAAACATTTGGCGCTGAGAGTACCACATATTATGGAATCCTTCTCCATGAGAAAAACGTCTGAACTCCACAGTTTCTTAAGATTGAGCACACGCCCTTAAAATTGGCTTAAAATTGGCACGGCGTTGCACACTTCTTTCACTTTTAGAAAGATTAACTACGCTGTTAACTTTGTATATCTATCTAAGTGCACACAACCCAAACTTAAACAAACTTTGTATAAATGAACTTCACCCTAAAACATAAGAACCTAAATATATGTAGAAGTTATTGCCCTTTAAACTAGGGCATTCACCACAATCTTGATTTGATTTACAAACCGTAAATGTAAACAACATTCACACATGTCAATATGAAGTAGATGCGTGGCATGCATAAGCAAACATTCTTGAAAATGAATACATAAAACTTGAGAATTATATATATACCACCGTAAACGGAGTAACTTTGTTGCAATACAGAGAGATGAGATTTACTTCAAACTTTCACTTCTTACACGGAGCTTGGGCTCTTGAAATACTTCACGGGTTTTTCACTTCTTCTCTTCTTCACTCCTCTCACTCTATCCCTTCATCTCTTATGCTATCTCTGTGAATGATTTTCATTTATAGAGTTTCATTTCAATGACTCAAGATGGCTTCGTTTGGAAGCTACAGGGTTGCATTAAACACATAAATTAATTTTTACCTAAGAAGTTATGATCTTGCCAAATACAAGAGCGGCTACTTAAATACTAACTTGTAGTGAGCCGGATTCGTTGACAACCTACTGAGTGTCTGACATTGAAGACTGAGAGAGTGAACCACTAACTTTTGATAGAGCCCACGCATATCAGATAAGCGCTATCAGCTTATTAATTATGATATTTCCAATTGTCTGGGAATTCTGTTTCGGAAAATTCGGCTCCATCAGGAGCACATTTTACATGCACTTCTCTCTTCATTTCTTCCCAATCTTTGGAAAATTCGGGGACTTGAAATAGTAATATACGAACGATATTCTTGGCTATTATAAGTGATGGTAATATTATACATTTTCTCGACAAGAGGTTCCATTAATAACTGGCCGTTGGGGAAGGGTTTCTCTGGCTAACGCATATCAGATAAGCGCTATCAGCTCATTAATTATGATATTTCCAACAGCCTTTGCCATGATCGGGTAAGCCTTGGGGAAGGGTTTCTGTAGAAGCGTTCTATTTCCATCCCACCATGTAAAGCAATAAGATTATGACCGATACCAATCCTGATACGACGAAGAGACCCCAGAAGTGGTAAACATTCAGTTGCCCGGATCCCGACGGAGTATATCCAGTGCAATCCTTGTCATAGTAGGGAATTGTATGGATCGTACCGTTATCTGACAATTCAAGTATTCTGATAGAAATCTCCTTCAGCAGTTGCTCATGCATGGGATCTAACGCCTGCCCAAAAACAAAGAAATGGTGATGAGTAGTAATATCTCTGGATGCTTCAACCTGAACTGAAATTAGAGAGATTAGAAATCACTTACGAATCCCCAGTTTTGAGTAGTGAACGTTAGACCAGCGAAGGTAAGTTTATCGCAATGCTTTGCCACTAGGGATTGCATGTATTGTCGTTCATCCCACTTCACCCCTAGAGATAGCATTATAATATTGACCTTCGTTGTTTAAAGGTTTTAGTCGCTGTTCATCAAGTCTGAAAAACTCTTTCAAATATTTTTTGGCGTAGGATCCATTTTGGAACCCAATATTCACCTTGCTCGCCACCACAGTGTGGATGTCGCTAGGGGTTCGTTTTAAACGTGGGACTGCTAGTATAGCCGATAAATTTGCTGTATAGCACGAATACAGAGTTCCCGTAACAAAAAGCCACTCTATAACCACTATTCGCCCCCATTGCAGTCTTAATATCATCTGTTGATTCCAATGGCCGCTTCAAACACCTTCACGCAGAATCCCCCAACAGTGAAGTTTGCTCCGTTTTTCTCTACTGAGACGAATTTCTTGAACCCCGTCTTCCAAGGCACACCTACTTTGCTCCGTTTGCTCAGAGATGAAGATGGCGTGCCGTTATTTTGTACTGCGCGGATGTTATTTTGTACTGCGAGAAGAAGCTCCACCGTCCTCTACTTTCACGATTACTTGTAACTCCTCTTGCGAGCCTATTTTATAACTCCACAGATTCCACTTAATAAAAATATATGAAAGCTTTTGTTTAATTACGAGTTGAGATTAAATAAATTGTATTTATTGAATGATTGCTTTAGAATTGTAGCTCTGGATTTGGAGAATCTTTCTTTGTCATTTATTCGAGTCATCCATTTCTTTAGGCTTGATCTTTTGCTACGGACATTAGACAACACGCTAAGAATAAATAAAACATAATTTTAAATCATATTACTTGCAATATTAAAAAGTTAATCATCCAAGTCAATGCTCATTTCTTTAAGGTTATAATCAAATTCATTATTTTAATAAGTTTATTTTAGTTTTTAAATATTCAAGTCTTATTATCAAAAATAACTTTGAAAAGAAATCGTGCTTTTTTATTTAATTGGTGAAGTCTGGATGATGATATTTTGCCACAATTTCTTCATACGTGGTAGCACTTTGTAAACACATACACATAGAGCAATTAAACATGCTATACGGGACACTTCTTTTGGGGAATTATACCAGCAGTTTAAGTTCTTACTTCAAAACCCAATACTAAGTTGAGACACTAATTTAAAAATAAATTATATATATGGAAATTATATCTTCAAAACCAAATATTAAGTTAAGATATTAATTTAAAAATAAATTATATATATGGAAATTGTACCAGTAATTTAAGTTTTTACTTCAAAACCCAATATTAAGTTAAACCCAATATTAAGTTAAGATATTAATTTAAAAATAAATTATATATATATATATATATATATATATATATAAATATACTTTTCATTTAAAAGTTAAAGTCTTTTGACTTGGAATTAGTTTTTAATGTTTGATATTATTTTCCTAATGTTTGATAATGTTTTCAGAAAAAATATGTATTAAACTGATTGTTCTGAAAATGAAAAATATATATTATATTTTTTGAAAAATGAAAATAAGTTTTTTTCATTGGTTAAGTACATCTCACATTAGACATAAATCCCTGCCGAAGAGATTTTAATTATAAAAAACTAAAATAAAATTAAAATTAATTTAAAATTTAAAAAATCGCATATTTACACGTCGGTTGATTGATTGACGGATGGAACCGAGGACAAGAACAGTGTCACGGAGTGCTTCCCTAGTCCATTATTGCCAGCGTCTTCTCTTTCCAGTAGGCAAGTTCAAGTTGCTGGTGCCATGTTTTTTCCAGCTAAACAAAACAAATTTAAATTTAACCACACAATGAAAGCCACATCGGTGCGCTACCTTCAACAAATTTAACCACACAATGAAAGCCACGCCGCTGCACTAAATTAATCGTAACAGACACATTATGCTAATTACAACAAAGTAGTAAATGAGTTTTCATTATATTTTTAATAAAAATTAAAAAAATTCACTAATTTAAATGTGGCTTGTTTTCACAAATAAAAATTACATAATAATAAAGCTTTTTTAAGAATTTTTTATATCAATGTATGCAAAAACGGATGTTACAAGTCTATGTACACTTGTTACTATTTTAGAATTTTAAAATATTATATACTTTGTACACTCTTGTTACTATTTTAGAATTTTAAAATATTATATACTTTGTACACTCTTGTTACTATTTTAGAATTTTAAAATATTAAATACTTTGTACACTCTTGCTACTATTTTAAAATATTATATACTTATTACTTAGTATTTTAAAATTTTAAAATATTATATACTTATTTTGTAGTACCATGTAATGTTGAGAATCCACATTATACATTTTCATCATATTCAACTTTAAAATGCTTCTACAGTGCTAAATCAAATTGTCAACAAAAACTCCATAAAAATTTCAAATGTATAAAATAATTACACATCATAAGCATTGTATCTTATATTTAAGATAGATACAGCTTTGCTCGTTCAATGTGAGTCTAACTCTTATTGATATGTATTTACAATAATGTAAACCGGTCAAACAAGATAATAAACATATACTCTACTGGTGGATTATCTTAAAGTTGCTATTATGAATCATAAAACTATAAAATTATTATTTTTTATTTAGTATTCTAGTTAAATTATTATTCTATTTCTTTTTTTATCAATACTCTTATTTCATAATTTCCTTTTTTATTATTATTATTATTTCATGTATAAATTTGAATTAAACACTGCAAATTACAATAACAATCTGATATTAACCAATTTTATATTTCATCAAATTGAATACTATTGATTATTTATTATTATAACTTCCCTTTTTATCATTGTTGTTACTTCATAATGTCCGTTTTCATGTCGTTTGAAAAAATACGAGTTTTTTACAATATAAAGCATATTATTTCACATTAATTGGAAAAAAATGCTTTGCAAAAACATATAAATATCAATTCAATATTAAAAATTACATTTTTATATCAATACATTATATTTCATTAAATTCATATTGATTTATAGTAAATGAATGAAGACCAATGAAGAATAGAGTGTATTGTTGATTCAAAATTCGGGTAGCGTTCTTGAAGTGGCTGACCAAATCGACTTTCCGTCCAACTAAAAAAATATCAAATTGAAATTTTAAAATATTTCTATTTCATAAAATTCATATTAAATAATATCAATTTTAAATTTTAAAATATAGAAATACTAGCCTTGTACTCCATATAAAACATATTTATTTTCCTTAAAAATTGGATCCAATTGTTGTTTATGGCACAACACGTTATGTGGTTGACCTAGAACTTTTACAATTGAATTATCTTTATTTTCTTATTTTGAAAATGTTTCAAGCCATAGCTCTTTTAAAAATCCTTATGGGTTAACAATTTAGGATTTTGTCCGTCGCACCCCATCAACGTACTGTGTTAGTTAGTAGACTGTGACGGTCAGTTTAACTGTTTAATCCATGGCAAGCATGAGCATGAAACCGATCTCAAGTCCAATGCTGAACGGCAAGAATTATGAGTTCTGGTATATCAAGATGCAGACCTTTCTCCAGCTCAACAAGTGTTGGAACATTGTCGAAAAGGAATTCACAGAACCGGTGGCAACTACTATCACTGCTATGTCAAACACAAATAAGAAGGCCCTCGACGAAAGCAGAGATCGGGATCTCACTACGAAGTGATTGATCCAAAGTTGCATTGAGAAGTCCATTTTCTCGCGGATCGCTGAAGCTACGACCACACATCAGACATGGAATCTTCTCCAATCTACATACAAAAGTATAGATCGAGTTAAAACAGTAAGACTCCAAACCCTTCGACTCCAATTTGGAAGTCTTAAGATGAAAGACACAAAGACTGTTGATTAGTTTATGACTAGGGTTTCTGGGATTGTCACGCAATTCCAAACCTATGGCGAAGCCCTAGACCAGAAGGGTATTGTTGAAAAGGTACTTCGATGCCTCACTAATAAATTCTCTATGGTGGTTACTGCCATAGAAGAATCTAAGGATCTTTCGACGTTTACTCTGGAAGAGTTAACAAGGTCGCTTTTGTCTCATGAAGCTAGACTCAGTCAGGAAGACGAGTCTCTGTCTCATGCATTTAGCACTCAGAATTCTTTCAACAGAGGCCAAGGTCGAGGAGGCAGAGGACGAGGCAGAAGAGGAAGGAGTTCTAATTCCACAGAGGATAGAACTACCCATGAACACCATGAGCACATAGATCACTGTGAGCACAGTCATAACCCTCCGAACCAGAGAGGAAGAGGAGGCAAGAGATGGACTAATAGGTCCAATGTCCATTGTAACTACTGCAAGAAATATGGCCACTATGAACATGACTGCGGAAAGAAGCAAGCAGATTAGAACAATGGCAGAGCACATGTCTCTAATGTTGAAGAACATTCATCAGAAGTTATGTTTCTGTCATACCAGGCAATTGAAGAAGAACATCAATCGTATGTGTGGTTGCTAGACAGTGGATGCAACAATCATATGACAGGTAACAAATCATTATTTTCTGATATAGATCCATCTGTTGATTCAAAGATCAAACTGGGTGATCATCATCTCGTTCCAGCTCAAGGCAAAGGTATTGTTCCTATATTTACCAAACATAATGAGAAGAAGTATATAAATGATGTATTCTATGTTCCAAATCTTAAGGTCAATCCGATCAGTGTGGGTCAACTGATTTAGAATAAGTATGATGTTAGGTTCATTGATTCCTACTGTGTTGTCTATGATAAAGCTCCTAGTAGAAGACTCCTAGCCAAAGTAGAAATGACCAAGAATAGAATTTTCCCACTCAACCTAAGGAGTGTTATCCTGTCACAGTTATATGCTCATACTGCCTCCAGTCAAGATGAAACCTGGTTGTGGCATTGTAGGTATGGTCATGTTCCCTTTCAGAGTCTCTCTCATCTACAAATATAATCCATGGTCAAAGGATTACTAGTCATGAATGAACAGTCAAGTTCCTGTGAAGACTGTATTTTAGGGAAACACCAAAGGGACAACTTTCCCACTTCTACTAATAGAGCCAAAGAACACTTGGAACTTTTTCACACAGACCTATGTGGACCCATGCAAACCCAGTCTATAGGAGGTAATCTGTATTTCCTAACATTTATTGATGACTATAGCAGGAAAGTATGGATTTATTTTCTCAGAAATAAGTCAGAAGCTTTCTCCATATTCAAAGAGTTCAAAGCATTGACTGAAAAGCAGTCAGGTAAACCACTCAGAATACTCAGATCAGACGGTGGAGGTAAGTATGTCTCTCATGATTTTGCAGAGTTCTGTAAGCAGCATGGAATCCAGCATCAGTTCACCACCATATACCATCATGAACATGGCCCGAAGTATGTTGTCATACAAGAAGTTATCCGATGATTATTGGGTAGAAGTAGTTGCATGTTCAATATATCTACTGAACAGGTCTCCCACGGTAACTGTCAAAGACAAGATACCTGAAGAAGTATGGAGTGGCACTCAGATTAGTGTCTCACATCTCAGGATATTTGGATGTGTTGCATTCGCACACATACCTAATGAGTTAAGAAAGAAGTTTGACAAGAAGAGTGAAAGGTGTATTTTCACAGGCTCTAGTGAACAACAGAAAGCCTATAAGTTGTATAATCATGTCACCAAGAAAGTAGTGGTGAGCAGAGATGTCAAATTTATGGAAGATAAATGCTGGACTGAAACAGCAGACATTCAGCAACCAGACAGTCCAGAAGCACCAGAACCACTCAGAATTCCTAGATTTGAAGTACAGTAGCAGCAACAGCAAGAAGGGACACCGGTAGGTAGTCTACAACAAAACCAAAGAACCAGAAGCTTAAGGGAGTTATATGATTAGACTCATGTCATTGATGAGTAGCTATAGTATGCTCTATTTTCATCTCGGCCAACATGTTTTGAAGAAGCAACAAAAGATCCACAGTGGATCCAAGCAATGAATGAAGAGATTGATTCTATTGAGAAGAATCAGACTTGGGACCTAGTTGATCTCCCATCAGAAAAAAGTTTCATTGGTGTAAAATGGGTCTATAAGACCAAGTTGAATGAAAAATTAGAGATAGAAAAGTACAAGGCTAGACTTGTTGCAAGAGGTTTTGCACAGCAATATGGTGTAGACTATGAAGAAACCTTTTCTCCAGTAGCAAGGATGGACACCATCAGAGCTGTACTTGCAATAGTAGCTCAAAACCAGTGGCCTGTTTATCAAATGGATGTAAAATCTACCTTTCTCAATGGCATACTTGAGGAAGAAGTCTATGTAGACCAGCCACTTGGTTATGCTGTCAAAGGTCAAGAACACAAGGTATGTAAGCTGAAAAAGGCCTTGTATGGTCTCAAACAAGCTCCACGAGCTTGGTACAGCAGAATTGATTCTTACCTCATCAAAAATGGATTCAACAGAAGCAACAATGAACACACTCTATATGTCAAAACAGATTAGGAAGGTAACATTCTACTTGTTTCTCTTTATGTCGATGATATTATCTATACTGGAAATTTGATGCTAGAAGAGTTTAAGACAGTCATGAAAAAGGAGTTTGAGATGACTGATCTTGGTCTTATGAAGTTTTTCCTTGGTTTGGAAGTTGATCAAATTGAAAATGGGATCTTCATCTGTCAGCATAAGCATGCTACTGACATTCTACAAAGATTCAGAATGGAAAAATGTAAACCAACAGAAACCCCCATTGCTACAGGAACCAAGTTAAGCAATAATGATGATGAACCAGTAGTAAATTCTACACTTTACAAAAGATTAGTAGGCAGCTTAATGTATTTAACTGCTACTAGACCTGATTTAATGTATGTTGTCAGTCTTATTTCTAGATTCATGGAATCTCCCAAAGACTCTCACTGGAAAGTTGGAATAAAATACTGAGATATGTTGCAGGTACAATTGATTATGGACTGTGGTACACTCATTCACAGGATTGTACTCTCACAGGTTACACAGATAGTGATTTTGTAGGTAGTATTGATGATAGGAAAAGCACATCTGGTTATGCTTTCCATCTTGGTACCAGTCTTATTTCTTGGGCTTCTTAGAAGTAGCCTATTGTGAGCATGTCTTCAGCAGAAGCAAAATATATTGCAGCAACTATAGCAGCCTGCCATGCAGTTTGGCTCAGAAGAATCTTGAAGGACATGGGACATACAGAAACAAAACCAACAGCCATATATTGTAACAACAGTTCTGCTATACAATTGTCTAAACATAATGTATTTTATAGGAAGAGTAAACACATTGACACTCGCTATCACTTCATACGTGAGTTAGTCAATAATGGAGAAATCAATTTGATGTTTTGTGGCTGTAAGGAGTAGCTAGCTGATATGTTTACCAAACCTTTGGGTACATCTGCACTTGAGTTTTAGAGGAATCAATTAGGCATTGATAGTGCTGACCACACCATCCCACTTGAGATTAAGGGGGTGTATTAAGATTTGTAATCTCAATGGTCCTAAGTTTGTTAGTTAGTTGAGTTAGTTGTTGACTAGGTCATTAGTCGACCCATGGTATACACTGGCCCATAGTATTAGCCAGTGGTTTTGGTGTTATGTGAAACTATATATGTGTGTGTTTAATAATGAGAAGGATATCAATATGCCCTTTGTGTCTCTGCTCTATTCTGTGTCTCTGCAAACTTTATCACCATCACTATGCCATAACTATGCCATAACTAGTGGGCTTGAGATCTCCTCCTCTCCTTTGAAGGCTGGGTCTTCCTAAACTCTTGGCCTCCCAAAATATCACACAATTTCCAAGGCCCATAGAGAAGCCAAGTGTTGAAATTAATTCTAATCCTTATTCTTATAACACCTTACACCAGTTACATGGTTTTAATTCATGGAAATTCATTTGGACTTCATTTTATCCAATCTCTTTGTGTTTGTATAGATAATTCTACATCAAGCCAACAAATTTTGATTGGAAAGCATGTTTTTACCTAATTGCAATCACTATGGATTGAAGCACAAATATTTAACTAATTTAATCAAGATGTAATTCTTTTATTTGAAAATTTACAAGTATGGTATTAGAAAATCTTCCTGCATGTTCTAATTCTGATTTCAATGACGAAAACATTATTGCAGCAATTTTAGATGGACAAAAAAATGATGAAAAGTAATTTAATTCACGATCTTGACCCTGAAAATGTGTATTGATTCCATATTCGACAACAAAGAAAAATAAAATAATAAATTCTATCAATGCCAAAATGAGTACGAAAATGTCTAAGTTTCAACGAACAATGTTTTATTTACAATTGAAAATAAAATGTTATTAAACATTGAAACATAAGAATCCTTCAAGTTTTATCAAGTTTGATGTCAGCTTTCAGTACGGGGAATGTGCAAGCTAATGAGGGTCACTTTTGGCACGTTAGATGCAATAGAAAACTGAAAAATCAGGCATCCCTCAACTTACTTGATCTTTTTGGAGATGCTAACACAAGATATCTTGCCTCGAGTAAAAAAGATGAAATGTAGGAAATTGAGTCATGTTTCTAAATATATAAGTTTTAAGTATTGAAAATTTACATAACTATGTCAAATTTCAATTTTTTTAACAGTCACTTTTTTTTTTTTTTGACAAATGATAAGGTATATGTTTTTGTGGGTGTAGCCTTTCGGTGCCTAAATGATGGTTTCGAGCTACAAAACTTGGTATACATGTATAGAACCCGTAGCACTAGTGCAGTACTATTTTTCAAAAATTAAACGTTTAATTTTTTATTTTTTTTAATTATGTAAGTGATCAAACCTCTAGAATGGTACGTCAAATGTGGGTGCAGCCTTTGAAGGTCTTAATGAAGTTATTTCAACTTGGATTTTTTATAGCATGTAAAGTCGGTGTCTACTAGTGCAGCATTCATTTTTTTTTTTAAATGGTTGTGAAATGAAAAAGTTACAGAATAAACACTAACAACATGTTTTTTGACTTAAGGATTGATGACACAAGAAAATTAGGAAACAAATAGAAAATCTCAATATTTTTTTAAAAAAATTACATATTTGGAATATGCATAAAAAATGCTATCTATGCCTAAACTTTCGTCAATAATGGTCATGTATGTCATGCTGTAGAGAGTGGTGAAAAACATGCATATTGAGAAAAATGGTGGAAATGCCTAATTAGCTATGGTTTAGTAAATTCCCTAGCACAGGTTTGGTAAGTATGAACCAACCACATAGGACTGTGGTTGACACATGGGCGTGGGAGGAGGGGGTGATTAGGTGCTCCGGAATGCATGCACGTTCTATTTAAATTCAAATATTTTGATTCACGCGTGTTTTGTATATGCAAAATGCGCGCACGTTATGTACATGCAAAACGCACACGCGTTATGTACATTCAAAATGCGCACGCGTTATGTACATACAAAATGTGCACACATTATAAACATACAAAATGCGTGTGTGTTATGTACATGCAAAACGCACAAGCATTTTGTATATACATAACGCACACGCGTTATTAACTTCACAAATTGATGCTTTTAAGTGTTGAATAAATGTATATACCCACCACTCCCTAACCCCTCCTCTCCCTCTCCCTAATCCCCACCACTCTTAAACCCGCTTCCCTCTATCTCTCTCATAATCCTGTCACTTCTAACCCTTGCTCACTCTCTCCCCTCCTACACCTAACCCTTACTAACCCCCCCTCTCTCTATCTCTTTTGTACTCCTTTACCAACCCCTATCCCCCAACCCTATCTCTCTTCTAACTCCGTGACACCCTCCTCCCTCTCTATCTCTCTATAACCCCTTAACCCACCCCACCACACCCACACCTAACCACCTCCCCTCTCTTATTGTCTCTCCCATTGATCCCCCATACCCGTAACCCCCTCTCTCTATCCCCCCCTCCTCATAACCCTTACAAACCCCCTCTCTCACTTTCTCCTCCCTACTTTTACACCCTTTCTCTCTCTCTCTAAACCCCCTCTCCCTCTCCCTAACATATCCCCCATCCCTAACCATCCTACTCTTTCTATCTCTCTTCTACTCCCCCTAGCCCTAACCCCCCTCCTCTCTATCTCTTTCCCCTCCTCTCCCTAGCTATTACTAAACCCCCTCTCTTGGTCTCTCTCTCTTGCTTACACCTGCACCTACCTCTAACCACACCTCCCATCTCTCTTTATCATTCCCTACAACTAACACCCTATATTCTCTCTCTCACTCCCTCCTCTCCCCCTCTAACTATTACTAACCCCTCTCTCAATCTCTCTCAATTTCTCTCTCTCTGTCCCCCTCGCTAAGCCCCCTCTTAGCCCCTTACCCCTAACTAGCCCCCCTCTCTCACTCTCTCTTCCCTGCTTCTACACCTCTCTCTCTCTCTCTCTCTCTCTCTCTCTAAACCCCCTCTCCCTCTCCATAACCTCTCCCCATCCCTAAGAATCCTACTCTTTCTATCTCTCTCTTACTCCCCCTATCCATAAACCCCTTCCTCTCTATCTCTCTCCCCTCTTCTCCCTAGCCCTTACTAACTCGGGCTCTCTCAGTCTCTCTCTCTTCCCTACACCTCCACCTACCTCTAACCACACCTCCCATCTCTCTTTCTCACTCCCTACAACTAACAACCTCTCCTCTCTCTCTCTCCCCCTCCTCTCCCCCTCGAACCATTACTAACCCCCTCTCTCAATATCTCTCTCTATCTCCCCCTCGCTAACCCCCCTCCTAGCCTCTTACCCCTAGATAAACCCCCCTCTCTCACTCTCTCTTCCTTGCTTCTACACATCCTCTCTCTCTCTCTCTCTCTCTCTCTCTCTCTCTATCGACCCCCTATCCCTCTCCCTAAGCTCTCCCCCATCCCTAACCATCCTGCTCTTTCTATCTCTCCACTACTCCCCCTAGCCCAAAACCCCCTTCTCTCTATCTCTCTCCCCTCCTTTCACTATCCCTTACTAACCCAAGCTATCTCAGTCTCTCTCCCTTCCCTACGCCTCCCCCCTACCTCTAACCACACCTCCCATCACGGTGAAGATGACGGTGATGATGATGAAGATGAAGATGACGGTGATGAAGATGATGATGATGATGATGATGATTATGATGGTGGTGATGATAAAGAAGAGGATGATGATGATGTTGATGATGATCATCGTCATCATCATCATCCTCCTCATCATCATCATCACCATCATCTTCATCTTCATCATCATCGCCATCATCTTCATCATCATCTTCATCATCATCATCATCCTCATCACCATCTTCATCATCATCGTCGTCATCTCCATCTTCCTCATCATCATCATCATCATCATCATCATCATCATCATCCTCATCATCTTCATCTTCATCATCATTGTTGTGGTCATCATCACCATGATGATGATGATGATGACGACGACAACAATGATGATGATCATGATGGTGATGAGGATGATGATGATGATGAAGACGATGAAGAAGATGGTGATCAAGATGATGAACATGGTGAATATCATGATGAAGATGATGATGATGATGAACATGGCGACGATGATGATGATGAATATGAAGATGAAGATGATGATGTTGATGATTTTGATGATGACGAAGATGATGATGATGATGATGATGATGATGATGATGATGACGACGATGATGATGAAGAACAAGAAGATGATGATGATGAAGATGACGACCGCAATGATGATGATGAAGATGATGATGATGATGATGATGATGATGGTGGTGGTGATGATGATGATGATGATGATGATGATGAAGATGAAAATGATGATGATGAAGATGAAGGTAATGGTGATGAAAATGAGGATGATGACGATGATGAGGAGGAGGATGATGATGATGATGATGATCACGATGATGATGATGATGATGATGATGATGATGATGATCATCATCATCATCATCATCATCATCATCATCATCATCATCACCATCATCATCTTCATCATCATCTTCATCATCATCATCATCCTCATCACCATCGTCATCGACATCATCATCATCATCATCCATCATCATCATCATCATCGTGCTCATCATCATCATCATCGTGCTCATCATCATCATCATCATCATCATCATCATCATCATCACCACCACCATATTCATCATCATCATGATCATTATCATCATCAGCATCATCATTATCATCTTCATCATCATCATTATCATCATCATCCTCATCCTCATCTTCATCACCAACATATTCATCTTTATCATCATCGTCGTCATCTTCATCATCATCTTCATCACCATCATCATCCTATCACCATCATCATCCTCATCACCATCATCATCATCGTCATCATCATCATCGTCGTCATCATCATCATCATCATCATCATCATCTTCATCATCATCATCACCATATTCATGATCATGATCATCTTCATCATGATCTTCATCATCATCACACAGCAGCAGCAACAGCATCATCATCACTTTCATCATGATCTTCATCATCATCAACGTCATCATCATCATTATCATCATTAGCATCATCGACATCATCTTCATCATGATCTTCATCATCATCGTCGTCATCATCATCATGATCAGCATCATCATCATGATCATCTTCATCATCATCATTATCATCATCAGCATCATCATCATCATCTTCATCATCATCATCTAAACCCGTTGTCCCTCTCCATAACCTCTCCCCCATCCCTAACCATCCTACTCTTTCTATCTCTCTACTACTCCCCTTAGCCCAAAACCCCCTCCTCTCCCTAGTCCTTACTAACCCGAGCTCTCTCCGTCTCTCTCTCTTCCCTACACCTCCGCCTACCTCTAACCACACCTCCCATCACTCTTTCTCACTCCCTACAACTAACAACCTCTCCTCTCTCTCTCTCTCCCTCCTCCCCCACCCTAACCATTACTAACCCCCTCTCTCAGTGTCTCTCTCTCTTTCCCCCTCGTTAACCCCCCTCCTAGCCCCTTACCCCTAACTACCCCCCCCCTCTCTCACTCTCTCTTCCTTGCTTCTACACCTCTCTCTCTCTCTCTCTCTCTCTCTCTCTCTCTCTATCCCCACCTCGCTCTCTCCTAATCCTCCTTCCCCTACCACTAACCACCCCCCATCTCTAATCCCTAAGCCCCTAACACCAAATACCTATTTAACCTCCTAAACTATTGAATAAGGTTTTGATGATTACAATAACGCGCGCACGTTATGGTGATCCATAACACGCACGCGTTTTAGTGCATAACGCGCGCACGTTTTAGTGATCCATAATGCGCGTGCGTTATGGAATCATATCCTACATGTTAACTGACATGGCAAGATCGGAGCCCGCCCATGCTTAGTTCTACGAAATGCTCGTGCGTTTTGGTTTTATTGAATACTCGCGCGGTTTTCCAAATGCACGATTGCACCAAAAGGGTCCCCTCAACTTTGTGCAAGGGCCCTAGTACGGCTTGGAGTTTTGGATCCTGTCACTCAAGAAAACATAACAAAATTACATACATCAAATAGCAACAACAAATTCTTTTCACTACATAACACCAATTTACGTGATACGCTAAGCCATGATGACTGTGCACATAAGTCATCATAAGAGTAAAAAATCTAGGGTAAAAAAACTCTGTCAAGTGTTTTTTTAACTAGTTATTTTGAGGGAAAAATGTGGTCTTCTAACATTGATCTCTCTCTATTGGATGCTTCAGTGGACAACAAAATTAGCACATGTTTTTTTATGAGCCATGCTCAACCTAGATGGTCATCTCTTAACCCCTAAGAAATTCTATACCTCTAATGATGTTGGAGAATGACTGACCTCTTGTCACTATGGCAACTCCCATATAGGGAAAAAACAATCATAGTTTTCTCCCAAAACCCAATAGTCGCTTTCTGATCTTAATCACATTGTTTTTAATAAGCCCCGAGTACAGATTGAAGCTGAATGCTAATGAGCACAGGGCTCTCCACTTCTTTCTGCTCAAAAGGAGTCTTATTGCAGCGAAAGGAGAGTGGTGCGTGTAATACAAGCTCCATCTGGACAATATATAATATTGAGTGGTTCTGGCACCCAAAAAAATATGATATCTTGAAGTGAGATTAGTTTAAATTAAAGAATGCAAGCTCATCAGCAAAGACAATTTTTTTCTCCTTTATATGAAATCAAGCAAAAATCGAAGGGAGAATCGTTTCCTCCCAACTCCGAAGAAATCTGCCAGTTCTATCAACTGTTTTCTATTACACAACAGTAAAGATTTATTTCTTTGTTTCATGGACTACATTATCACTTTCTTTGCCCAATGAAGGATAAGAACGATGGTTTCCAGTACTAAACACAGAGGAACAATTGAGCCCCAAAAAAATGATGAAAAATTAATAGGAAAGAAAGATTATAATTATTGCATTTACTTATATTCCAATTCTACTCATTTGAAGATTACCATAAAGCCGGTTTATGACATAAATATTCCTATAATTAAATAGTAACTGAACCGTAAAAGTATACTGTTATGGGAGACAAATATCATTGTTAGCTCATAAACAGAAGCAATATACCAATTCTATGAATTATTACAAAGTTGCACACACTTGCACTCACAATAATCACATAATACGGTTTCAATCACAACATTCACATAATACATTATTAGCAGAGGATTTTAAAGGCAACCTGCATCGAGCTTCAACCTTGGAAAAGCCCAGAGCGGTACTTGTCTTGGCATCGTAATTGCAGACGCTTCCTTCATATCCAGCTGGGCTGGATCCCCTTCAATTCTCCAATCAAAAACGTGTACCAGTTCTGCCAATACAAGCTCAACCATCGGAATAGCCATGGGATACCCTGGTCATCCTCTCCTACCCAACCCGAACGGAAACATTTTGAAGTCCGATTGACCCGTTAAATCTATATATTCTTCCTGCATAAATCTCTCCGGTTTAAATTCCAAAGCATCTGCTCCCCACACAGTGGAATCCCTTCCTATCGCCCACAAATTCACAAATAGCATTGTCTTCTCAGGAATATAGTATCCTGCGACTGTGACAGCCTCTCGAGATTGATGGGGAACGGTGAGCGGCAACGATGGGTATAAGCGTAACGTCTCCATCACTACACAGTGAAGGTATTTCAGCCTTGCCAAATCCGATTCCTTTACTCTTCGATGTTGACCAACAACCGATTCGATTTCTTCCTGCAATCTCTTCATGGCATGAGGATGTCTGAGCAGCTCACTCATTGCCCATTCCAATGCAGTCGACGTTGTGTCCATTCCAGCAGCATACATTTCCTACACAAATACAGAGAAAGGTAATTGTTTTGTGGGAGTATGATGATGATGATTGATCCGGAAAACAATGATGATGATTAACTATATAAAGAGTATCTTGATTCTACAGTTACAATTGAAAAACAACTCAGAAAAATGTTTGACCGAATCATTGTAAGTTTGGGAAATGGAATAGAATAGCGAGTGCCCTGCATACATACAAATATAAGTGCCTTGATCGTTTCCCGTGTTATTTTGGTCTCGGCGTTTATATTTGTCTCAGCCATCTTGAGGAGAAGCACATCGACGAAGTCTTTAACAGGCTCTGGCTCATTAATGGAGGTCTCGGCGGCGGCCATGTGATGATGAAGATGATCCTCTAACATTTTCTCAGCAAATGCATCGAATCTTTTATTCGCTTTCTTGAATTGGGTGAATGTGGAAAAGATTTTCCAAAGATGAATGGACAACTCATTGAACTCGTACTGATGAATTTAAGGACACTCTATGATGTCTTCTCGTTCTCCTTTCACACTATTTAGATGTAACACAATCAATATGGTAAGGACTTCACCTTTGATACTTTCTATGATTTTTTGATTAAAGATCAGCAAGAGTTGCTTGATGAAGGGAAGCTTGGTAGTAAACACCAGGCTCACTTGCTCAAAAGCAAGGTCAAGAAAAAGTGTAAAGGATGTGGTCATCTAGATAATCAACTAGAATGCATCAACCAACCTACTAAAGAAAGGACTGAACATTTGACATTGACAAACAAGAATTGAAAGAAGAAAATATGTCGATATTGTGGAAAATTTGAACATGTAGTGAAAAAATACTAGAAGAAGATGAAGGGTTTGGAAGGAAACGCTAAGAACCTTGAGGATATTGTGTTGAATGGTTAGCCAATCAATCAACTTGCTGGAAAATTCTCCCTTTCTATTAGGATTCCTAGGAATTACATGCTCGTACAACTCAAACATAATGGATAGTCGATTCTAGTTGTAGTCGAGATCTAATGGCTAATGATGCTTCTCTATTCTCTTACTTGAGTGGAGATCTAAAACAAAATATTTATGTATCTAGTCATTATGCTGTCATGGCTATTAGAAGCAGTGATATTCAATGCCAGCATGGACAAATATCCAATGTCTATCATGTGCCTATCTTGAGTGCAAATTTGTTGCCAGTTGCTCAACTTACACAAACTAAGAAGACTGTTGATTTTTGGTCGGATCACATTATCATAAAGGATTTAAGGCTTGGAGGAGAAAATTTTGTGTCAATATTTATATATCTCAATGACAGACTTTACAAATTCTGTGATTCTCCCTGACCAATTGGACCGACTAGACCAATTGCTCTCATTGCTCAGACAAACAAGAAAAGTCAAATTTGGCATGGATGACTTGGACATCTAAACTTTTGAAGTTTGAAGATGATGGAAACAAATACTAGGGTTACTAGTATCCCAAAGAATATTCCACCTGATGGAGTTTGTATAGGATGTGTTCTTAGAAAGCATCATAAGGCACCCTTTGATTCCAGGAAAGCATGGCGAGAACATAATTGACTAGAACATGTTCACATTGATCTTTGTTGCATGAACAAACCTTCATTAGTAGGTGCGAAGTATATTTTGACCTTTATTGATGATTTATCTATATTTCTTTGGGTATATTTATTGAAGAATAAGAATCATGTTTTTGAAATATTCAAGGAATTTAGGGAATTGGAAGAAAAGCAATGTGGCTGACCAATCAAATGTTTGAGATCAGACAATGGTGGTGAATATGTGAGTCAAAAGTTTGAAGAATATCTCTTGCAAAATGGAATTTATTTGCAACGATATGTCCCTCACACCCCTCAATATAATGGCGTTATAGAATGGAAGAATCAAACTTTGGTACAAATGATCGATACCTACTATAGACCAAAGACCTCTAGATCTAAATTCGGCTAGAACTTATTTACCACTCAAACTATATTCTGAACCTTGTTTTGACTAGAGCTGTTAGCAACGTGACTCTAGTCGAGAAGCGGAATGGAAGGAAACTTTCTGTTGGACACCTCGGAACCTTTGGATGTGTTTCTTGGGCTCATATCAGTCATAACTATAGGAATAAATTGGATGCAAAGATTCATGCTTGCATCATAATGGTATATTCCGATGAGTCAAAATCCCATGGACTATTTGAACTTGTCAAACAATAGATCATTTCGAGTTGAAATGTGATATTTGATGAGAATATTTTAGGTAATAAGTTGTTGAATTCCTCCTATGGTCTATCGCATAGTGATCTATTTGATATTCTTGAAGAATCTCAATCAAATGTACCCTTCTATGGAGTTTTAACAAGAGCAACGAATTCTACTCCTAAGTCGACTGGTAGTTGGTCTACCCTAACTGGATATGTCAAAACACTGACTCATTCAACTGATAATAAGCAACTTGACTCAACGCTGACTTATTTAGCTTGATGAGATGCTTAAACAATTGAAGTTGTTGGAGATGCTAGTATTGGTTGAAACACCCATAGCCAAAAATAACATGTCAATGTTGCATTGATGGCACATGTTCTTGAAACCTGTGATCCTAACACTTATGTTTATGCTTAAGGAGTGTGTGAACGAAAAATGCTAAGGCTACTGAAATTGATTCTTTGAAGAATAACCAGACTTGGGAACTTGTTCCTCGACCACAATGAATGAATGTGAATTGTTGATGGGTCTATAAGACCAAGTTTAATTCTAATGGTGTTGTTGAATGCCACAAGGATCATTTCATCACTAACAGATTCTATTAGAATGAAGGAATCGACTCAACTGAAACATTTTCCACTGTTGCAAAGACGAAATCTATTCGATTGATCATTTACCTTGTTGCTCGTTTTGGATGGAAACTTCATCAAATGGACATTAAGAGTGCCTTTCTTCATGGATATTTGTCTGAATAAATTAATATGGAACAACCTCTTGGTTTTGTGATAGATTATGGTCTTGTTTGTTGACTCAAGAAGTCATTGTATGGTGCGAAACAAGCACCTTGTGCTTGGTATGTGAAGATTGATAATTTATTTGTCAATATTGGCTTCAAACATTGTGAATTTGATCACAATATTTATGTATTACATGTTCATGGTGATACTTCGATTGTCGCATTATATGTTGATGACTTAGTCATAACTGGAAATAATGTTAATATGATTTTGGGTATGAAGAAACAACTTACAGATATCTTTGAAATGACTGATCTTGGGCTATTGCATTTCCTTTTGGGAATCCAAATTTTGCAAATGGATGATGGTATCTTTCTTTGTCAAAAAAAATATTCTCTGGATCTGCTAAAATGATTCAAAATGGACAACTATAAGTATTATGCTACAACTTATCATTCAGGCATGAAATTGTCAAAATATTGTGACTCTCCATGAGTTGGTGCCATTCTTTATTGACAGTTGGTGGGTATACTGAGAGTTCCTAACTAACTGTTGGAAACCAAAATGATACTGGTTGTTGGAATTTGCAATCAATGCTCCACTAAGTTTCGCTTGCCGCGGATTTTGGTCTAATGACCATCATGAAACACAGGTAACCATCAAGACAATTATATATAGTATGCATATAAAAAATAACTATTTTAGAGCCTTACATTTATGAAAAGTTTGTCTATTTATAAGATTTAAATGTGAGTAGATCTAAATACAAAACTTCAAAATAAAATAAAAAAAGTAAAATTTAAAAACAAATTAGGAAAATGCTCATTGCACTTATCAAATGAGCCCAAATACACCAAATACACGCTAAACAAGATCACAAACACATACCAAACAAATTATTTGTTCTACATTGTTTTTGGAAAGGATAAACATAAAAATTATTTAAAAACTTAAGCAAGACCACGTACACATACCAAACAAATTCTTTGTAGAAAAATCCACATTGTTTTTGGGAAGGATGAACAAAAAACATTTTAAAAAACTTTGGATGATCAGTATATTTATTAACAAAGTATGTTGTGTTTCATACAATTTTGATTGATGTCATTTTTCTTATTTCAACCAGAAAAGTGTTGCAAAAGAACATACGAGAATGGCATATGGAATAGTAGGATTATCTCCATGCACTCCTTAGTGGATCATATGGAGTGTGTCTTATAAAGTGCAATTATTCTAAGAAAACTCTAGAAAGCAGACCCATTCTTCTTGCAAAAACCATAGCTCAAGTTAAGAGATATTAGATCTCTGTGAACATTGACAAACCGTCAACCTGTCATCCAAACTAGAAGATGTATCAACGGAATTGAACCCGAGTGGATGGAATGAAATCCATTTATCCTAACCAATGGGCCACTATATCCTTGACAATTCACATCCTTCTTCGTTTATATAGGTTAGAAGTGAAAATATTAAAATTATTATGATAAACTTATCATACCAAGTGGTTTAAGGTATGCTTTTATTGACAAATGGTTTGGTGGGTAAAAGGTTTAATAAACCATTCAATTTTCAATACTACAATCAATGTAGGAAATATATAATTATACTTATTTAGGATAGCATAACTAAACCGGATCCTTCATGTTCTCAAAGTATAAAACTTTGATAAATCTTAGAAAAAAAAAATCTTTACAAATATTGATATCCATATTTTAGTCCAAAAATAAATATATAAATCCTAATCAAATTTACTTGGGCGTGCCCACAAAGTTACTCCCCAAAACCATTGCAATGGGGATGCGCTAGTGGGAATAAAACAACTACGTGCACGTGCTACTAGGTTCGGTATCGAACCAAGGCGCATATGCGTTGTTGATGTATATGTAACTTCGGAATGTATTTCACCCATGTATTTCATCTATGTATATTGTACTCCTATAGAGATATTATTATTCCTCTATACGGAAGTGTCGTCATTTGTATTGACAAGTGTTGTAACTTGTCGATGGGTTATTAGACCACCATGTGTGGGGTCGGCCCTAATCAAGTTAATATTGGGTTATTGTACTAATCTAGACAAGTCGGCCCCATAAGGTTATTGGGCAGTCATGACAAGTATAAATAGAGATCTCCCGATCTCTATTTGGATCACTCAGAACTCACTCTTCCTTCACTCGGAAAGAGGCACACATGTGAGGAGGAGGATCAGCTACTAAGAGGAGCCTATATTTGTGTACTGTGGTTGTATCATTTCTCTATCTATCCCTGTTACACCTAAAATCTACCCATCATCCTGATTTAGTGTGTACATCCCTGAAGTCACTTGGACTGATTGATCATTTAGGAGGATTGTTGCTCAGTTTGCACAACCTTTTGAGAGTTCATCGCAGGTTGCACACTAGCAACATGCGACGTCGCAGGTTGCTCTTTAGCAAGGTGCGACGAGGTCTATTAATGGGAAAAAATAGCCATTTCTAGATCCTTCTCGAAACTTGCCTATGTGGGGGCTTATCCCCGATCTTTGGAGAGCTAGTACTCGACCCCTAACCTATTGGGAAGATCCCCTATCTCTCTCCTACCATCTCTCATCCTATCCTATCCATTACCTCATCCACTTAGTCCTATATATGTGAGGCTTACTCCCATACCAGAGGGAGGAAGACTATGGTATCTACATGCTGGTGAAATCTCTCTTGGACACTTTCCTTCACCTCTTGGAGACTCTCATGCTTCCTTGGAAGGGCTTGGCAATTGGCTTCTGTGGAGAAGAGCTGCTACGTTAAGTCATTGGTTGTAGTTCTATATCTCTATCATGTACTCCTCTATTTGCAGTAATACAAATGCTTTCCACCAATATTGTCTCTTATGTATGATGATGCTGTGTTGTTCACCTACTTAAATGTTTACATAGATCTCATATTGTATAGATGCTCTTTACACGTTTCTCTTTTATGTATCTTAACAGGTCTTGCAGCTTGGATATGACGACCGTGGGACATAGAGCAACATAACGCGAGAAAGGATAGCGAATCAAAGAGGTAAGACATCTAGTACTTGATCCTTAAGTAGATCTAGGAAATGCATTTGTAGTCTGTTTTATTTGTTCTAGACTCGCATTGAGCTAGGGAGATCTGGCTCACCTCCAGTCGAGTGGATTGTCCGTTAACAAATATGGTGACCATACTGGGGACTTTCCTTATCTAGTAATCGTTAATCTGAGTCATTTTCAGTTGATTACTTGACACAAGCCTTGTTACCATTTTTGTCATTTTTCCTTCTTTGGAGTGATTCCATTGTCAGATCTTCACATTGAAGATCCTGATCTTCTTCCTTTGAGTTTGTATAACCTAGTTTCAAACCTGTCTGTGGTTCATCCTTGAGAGATCTGATTCATTTTTAATCTAGAATTCGCCTGCCGCACCTGGGCAGTGAAAATAGAGCGACACCGTGTTTTCCTGAGCTTCTGCCTGTGACTATAGCTTTCTCGTCGTGACCTGTGCATTAGTGAACTGCGACGCTGTCGCACCTTTCGTATAAGTAAACTGCAACGTCACACTGTCTGCAAAGACAGACTACGCCGATCAGTCAATGCTTGGCATACAAGCATCCCTTCCCTTGTTTGACAGTCTAAGCCTTGGTTTGGTGTATAAACTCTCTTCTATGCTGCATCATTCAGCCAGAGATCCCATTTGTGCTTTGTTTGGTCTGTTTGGATTGATCTTGGGTTTTGTTTTGGACAAGTCTGAAACTGGTATTGTTGGGCGTCTTTGTCCCCTCCACCTTCATCCATTTCACTCTTGCATTCATGTCCTTCCATCCATGATATTATCAGTACATTAGATCAGCTCCCATACCTCATCTACTTTTGTTTTGAGCTTTGCTTGCTTAGTTTGCTTGCTGCTGTTTGATTTTGAGTCAAGTGTGTCTTTTCACTTGGTTTGAGTGCCTGTCTTTTCTTGAATTTTTTGAGTATATGAGTGCTGCAAGTAGCATTTTATTTTCAGTTGTTTACATATGAAAGCAAAAGTTGTTTTAAAGTTTATTACTTTGATACACTCATTGAAAGATCAAAAGTACTTCTTTCCCATTGTTTCTCAAGAAAATTATTGAAGAAAGATTGTTGTGCATTGCAATGTTTTTGGAAAAGTTGAATGGAAATATGATTGGTTGTATTTTTCTTGAATTATGAATCATTCATCTTCTTGAAAAAAATCAAGTACTTTCGATTTTTTGCAAAAGGTGTTCCATGTTAAGGAAAGGTAGATGCATTTTTGTTTCTTGTTGCCTTTAGATCATTGAAAAGAGAAAGTGAAAAGCTTGCATTTCCATTTCAGAATCTTCTCATCTCATTACTTAGCGTTGTTTTGATTTGAAAAGCAAAAGAAAAGAAAAGAAAAAATACTTTGATTTGGATAGTAGTGTTGTGTATTTTTTTTGAGTTTTGTTGAAAAAGAAAAGAGTACTTTCATTGTCAAATTTGTATGAATTGAGATTGTGTTGCATTGAGTTTGTTTTGGAAAAATCATTGAAAAAAAAAAAAAAACTTTCTCCTTCCCATAGGTAGAATTCATCGAAAGAAAAGATCATTTCGTGCATGTAGCTAAGGATTGCATTATGTTTCCGATTATGTACTCACCTCATGCATTCACCTAACCGTCCAAGATAAAATAAACGGTAGAACTAGGTAAAATTTTTAGTAAGTTGTGTGTAAGTTAGAGACGTGTTCCGGCGTCATTAAGCATGGCAGCTGTCGTTACTTGCCAGCACTATAGTTCGGGGGTATTGTAGTCTTCCATGTACATTGGTATATCGATCTCCTTCACGTACCCACCAAGTACCATAATCCATACTTGGCGTATATCGAAGGGTGTATCACGTATATTGGGAGACACCATTAGGATTCCTGAAACCAACTGAGTTAACCATTTGGCCGTCTTGGAAAAGCAATACACTGAGAACATCACTCAGGGAGATTAACACGCACGTCCTATCCAGGTAGTCGGGTATGCAGGCAAGGGTACGGTCCCAATCCTCCTTGTCGCGTCATACTGTTGGACCCTGCAATATATTGTGGTTTGCAATGCCTTGATAATCCCGTGAGGTTCCAGACTTTTGAATCCACTCTGTCACATAAGTTTGCTTGTTTCCTTAGTTTGAGTAGGTTTTCTTGGACTGCTTTTCTTTTAGAATACCTTTAGGAGAGAGAGACACTAGTTCGGCCTTTTTTGGTTGATTTTCCTGATACTCTGGTGGATTTTCCTTGGAGAAGGTCCGGTAGGATCTTGAACTTGCCACCCGAATTTCCCCTTAATCCGGAGGTTATTTCAAGGGTAAGAATGGATCAGCATAACGTGATCGTAGTCACTAAAGTAAGGAACCCCACTTTGAATATTGGCGGACATTTGTTTCCACCAGATTCACCTGCCTCTCATCCCACGCAGGATGAAGAAGCACATACCCCCACTTCTCAAAACCTTCCTCCCGTCATCTCAGGAGAACCTGGATCATTGGAATGGATAAACCAACCCCAGGACGACCCTACAGTAGCTGTTGGTCCATCAGCAGCTTACTGGACATCCTCTACAGAACACCTAGTGGCTTATTTTTCCATCTCATCCCTACCTAACTGAACTACTCCAGAGTTCACTAGGCCTTACTATAGGTTAGACCCTGCTAAAATTTTTGGCCCCATCCATGAACGTTTGGAACAGTTACGTGTCAAAGGAGATGAGCTTCGAAGACAAAGTCTCGAGCGACACTCTGAAGAGTTCCATAATCATCATTTCCAAATAAGACTTGACGACGGAACCATCCCAATTCATTCGATATCTTTCAGATCACCTGAAGTACCCCACCACGTGACCACTAATGAGACTAGTCAACCTTTGCAAGAGTCCAATCCTACACCTCAAGCGAACCAACCGGTGGAAGGACAACGGTCCAACACACCTGTCACTACCATCGTTACTTTACCAATTCCCCCCCCACCTCAAACTTCGAGGGGAGGATACTCCGTTCCTACGGATGATCTTATTGGTAATTTTATTACCACAGTAGCTAGTCAACAACCTATGTTGGTTCAACCTTTGAATAGTGGTCAGCCTATTGTGGCTGGGGGGAAACCCCCATTTCCTAACCAGAACGTTGGTGGAGTCCCCAATGGGCCTTCCGTTGGACCTACCCAACCCGCTAGACTTCCCACCACAGGATTATCTCATGTTGGAGGGTCGTCAAATGTAACCCAACCCTCATGGAGTCAAGCGTATCCAGGTTCTGTTAACCCTACGTCGGGCCAACCTAATCTCGGAAACGCACCATACGAGATACCTTATCCTGTGAATACTTACACTCTATGGGGAAAACAACCTGTGTTGCAACACATACCCCAATCGACTATCCCTCAAGTACCACCACCCCAGATCGGTCCTCCCCCACCTCTTGTTGGAGGCAGCGGGCCCCACCTAACATTGGCGGAGGCCCACCCCATTATACATACAATGCCCCTCACCCCTCAGGCGGTGGCGGGAATGGTCCACCACCTCCTCCAGGCGGAGGAGGTGGCATACCGCCTTATCATGGTGGAGGAGGACATTTCCCTTCAGGTGGTGGTAGTGGTCCACCACCCCGTCCAGGCGGAGGCGGTGGAGGACCTAATTACCCTGGTGGTGGCGATAGTGGTGGGAACCCTCATCCTTCTAGAAACAGAGGTAGTGGGGGCCCCCATTCATCTGGAAATGGAAGTGGTCCAGGCAGAGGCGGTGGTGGGCCACCTTATTACGGATATGGACCCCCACCTCCTCCCGATGGTGGCGAGGGACCTCCACCCCCTCCCGAAGGTGGAGGTGGACCCCCACCCTATTAGAATGGACCACCTTATGGTGGTGGACCTCCTTATGATTCGGGCGGCATACCCCCCTACGGTCAGTTTAATCCTTACACGCCATATCTGTATTATCAATACGCGCAGCCTAATCCACAGCTGCCTTTTTTGGCTACCTTGGATTTACCTGACCTGTCTCGGTTAACCAACGATCCTATTTATCATGGATCTAACTGGCCACCTATTCTAGTGAAACTTCCATCCGATATACCCAAGTTTGACGGCAAGCCGGGTGAAGACCCAAAAAGCCACGTAATGACATACCATTTATGGTGTTCATCAAATTCCTTAATGGATGATTCAATTCATCTTAGACTATTTCATAGGACTCTCACCGGTTCGGCTGCCAAGTGGTACATTGAGTTGCCACCACACTCTTTTCCTGATTTTGGCTCCCTTGCTATGAACTTTTTGATGCATTTCCAGCTGCCTATACGGTATGAGACTGGTACAGAACTTTTAACCTCGCTTCGTCAGAATACCGCCACTCACATTTCGAATCATATCCACGCATGGTGAAGGAGACGACATCTCATTAAAGCTCCCATTCCAGATCAGCTCCTAGCAGACTAGTTTACGAAGTCACTCCTTCCTATCATAGCAAAAGATGTTGCCATTGGAGGTGCTGTCACCGAAGAACAAGCCATCGCGAGTGCTCATCTGTTAGACCTGGTCTATACCCAGTCTGGCACTCTGTTCAATATTTTTCCTGACGCACCCCGGGACGTTAACGATCCCACGAAACCACAGAAGGGACCCCAAGCTGATGGAATCATTGGTTCCCTTACCACCCAACCTGCTACTAGCACTGTTGGATCATCCAATCCAACCCCGATTGGCCACAGCACTGCCAAGTCTACCCCTCCTGCTGTAACTGAAGAGGTGAATTCTGTTCAATCAGCTTCATCTCAGAAGTTTAATGGAAAAAAGAAGAACAAGGAGAAACCCATGAAATCTTCTGCCCAGCAGGAAACGAAGAGCACTCCCAAAGATACTAAGCAGAAAAGGAAACTAAAGTATCCTTGCTTAGTGTGTGGAGAAGATCATTTCTCCAAAGAGTGTCCCCATAGAGACGAAGTTCAGAAGTTTCTTAGGGGTAAACCGACTCCTGCAATCCTCAATGATCCGTTTCCTGCTCAAAATCAGTAGATGATTGCTCAAACCCCCCTATCTCAAGGGGAATCATCCAATACCGTGCATGTTCTCATGTTGCGTAATGAGACGATCAATTTGAATACTCACACCCAATCCTATGAACAAGTCCTTTCGAAGGAACCTGCCAGAAGTAATACTGAAAAAGATTCCAACTAGTTACCTGATGTAACTGTACCATCGACTTCTCTCACCATCGAGAGACCCTCTTTAGATTTTATATTGCATCCACCCAAGAGCACGATTTGAAAAGTTGTTTTCAATCCTAATGCTCACGCGGCACAGAATTACAATATCATCGAAGACTTGGCCCAAGCTCCTTCTGCCATGTCTACCTTGGAAGTTTTGCAGAATTGTTCCAATCAACGCAAAACTCTCCTCGCCGCCATTGGTGTAGTTGACCCAGATTCCTCAAACACCATCATGTTCCGACTCGATAACCTTAAGTCGAGGCTCTCACAACAGCTCGCATTCTAAGTTACTGTGAACATTGCTGGGAAGATGGTCCATCGCACCCTTCTAGACGAAGGTGCCTCTACCTCTGTCATGTCGATCGCCTGCTGGAGAGCCATCGGTTCTCCTGAATTGAATCGATCTCCTACCACGTTGAAAGCATTCGACGGTCGTGGATTTCAAAATCATGGTCTCTTACCAGCTCTTGCAGTTGAGTTGGGAGGAAAGACCGTAACCATTAACGTGGAAGTGGTATCAGCCCCGTTAGATTATAATCTCTTGCTTGGTCACAATTGGTTTTACACCATGCAGGCGATAGCCTCTTCAGTCTTCCGCATAGTACAGTTCCCCCACCAGGGACGAATTGTTACTATCGACCAACTCAATTTTTGTACACCAGACGCCACTACTCATCCTGGTGACCATATTCCTTCCATCGGACAGATGGCAAAACAGTATGAGAGTGTAGGGGTTGGCCTATTGAAAGATTCATCTATCATGGGCATTTATCCATCCATGGACTCCCCTAATCATGTCGCGACGGTGAACATGATCTCTACAAAGATTTTATCTCACTCCAATGATGCTTAGCTTGTACCTGATGAAGCCACAACACCTCTGTTTGGAGATATGATGCCTCTTTCACCCGCTAAACGCATTTATGAGGTGATCCAAATAGTGCGGGAGGACCATTCATCCATGGTTTCTCCTTCCTGTTCTCTACGACGGACGTCCTCTCTACCTGATCTCTTGCTTCGAACTTTTCATTCAGACGAGTCCATCATGGAAGTAATGAATGTAGACGACAGTCCATGGGATGATCTTCATCACAAGTAATCTTTTCTTCCACCATGGGAGTACATAGAGAATAACATACATACCCTCTTTTCACCGGATATCTACCCATCCACTCATTTTCCCATCCTCACATGTTCTATGGACTCGGAGGGAAACTTGGCTAACATTGAGCCAACCATTGCGATAGACATGTCGGTGAAACCAGGTATAGTGGATCACATTCGCATAGGCTAGAAGTGTTCCCTTGAAGAAATCGCTATTGGCATGGCCTTATTCAAGCGATTTAGAGATGTTTTTGCTTGGTCCTATGAGGAGATGCCTGGGATAGACCCCACGATTGTCTCTCATGAGATAGAAACCTATCCCGACATCAAGCCTGTGTACCAAAAGCTGCGATCGGTACACCCCCAGAAAATTGCGGCAATAAAAGCAGAGATTGAAAAGCTCTTAAAGGCTGGCTTTATCTATCCCATCCAATTGACGGATTGGGTCTCCAATGTCGTTCCTATGAACAAAAAGCAGGGCACCATTCGCGTCTATGTTGATTATTGGGACCTTAATCGGGCGTGTCCAAAAGACAACTACCCGACCCCTTTCATTGACCAGATCATTGACAACTGTGACATAAGCGTTATATTTTCATTCATGGATGGCTTTTCCGGTTACAACCAAATCGAGATAAACCCAACCGATCAGCATAAGACGGCTTTCATCTGCCCATGGGGTACATTCACTTATCACAAGCTCCCGTTTGGCCTTAAAAATGCTGGCGCCACGTTCCAGCGGGCTGTGTCGTACGCTTTCCACGATATTAAGGACTTTGTGGAACCTTACTTGGACGATCTCCCTGCTCATTCAAAGCAGCGTGAGTTCCACATCGATCATCTGACAACCATATTTCTCAGATGCAGATGGTACAATATCCATCTGAATCCTCATAAGTGTATCTTTTGCGTCAATTCCGAGTGCCTCTTAGGATTTATTGTCTCAAAAGATGGGATCCACATTGATCCCTTGAAGGTGGAGGCCATCATAAACCTACCACCTCCTACTGATGTTACAGAACTTCAAAGTCTCCAAGAGAAGGCGACTTATCTATGACGTTTTGTCTGTAATTTCCAGGAGAAGACTCAGGAATACATGAAACTGCTTAAGAAGGACGTCCCATTCATTTGGGACGACCAAGCTCAAAAATATTTTGACAGTATCAAACATGCTATCACGCATGCCCCCGTGCTTCAACCGCCTAATTTTTATCACGATTAAATTTTGTATCTCGCCGCTTCTGCTACCACTATAACCATGATTTTGGTACAGGAAGATCAAAACGCTCAGGAACATGTGATATACTATGCGAGTAAGGGTCTCACTGACACTGAAACTAGATACTCACATGTCGAAAAACTAGCTTTCGCGGTAGTCATTGCCATCCACAAGTTCCTTCATTACATCCTGCTCCGCACTACCACCATCATCGCCAATTCTAACCCCATGTACCACGTACTGACACGTCAAGTACTTAGGGGCAAGTATTCACGTTGGATTTTGATACTGCAAGAATTTGATCTTCTTTTTGAAAAGGCTAAGTCTAAGAAGTCTTTGGTGTTTGCTGAGCTCATCTGTGACCTCCCCCGTTCTGATGTAGAAGTAGAGCACAATGATTCGTTTCCCAATGAAACATTTTTTCTCATCAGTACGTCTGAACCATGGTATGGAGATATCCTATTATATCTTCAGACCCAACGCTTCGATCCTCAACTCTCTCGCAACAATCATCATAAGATATGCCACCACGCAAAGTATTATTTGATCATAACTGATACTTTGTATCGCCATGGCATCGATTCCATTCTTCGACGTTTTCTAACACACAAGGAAGCCGAACGCGTTCTGAATGACTGTCACGCTGGGGCATGTGGCGATCACCTCTCTGGGATGGCTACTACCCAGAATATTTTGCGTACAGGATACTATTGGCCTACTATCTTTAAATATTGTATTGAGGCTATTAAGAAGTGTCCCCTTTGCCAACACTTCCATACGAAGAAGCGCACGCATCCCGCCCCGTTACATCCGGTTATTGTTGTTGGCCCATTCGCAAAATGGGGCATAGATTTTATGCATTGTATGCCTACCTCGGCTGGGGGGCATAGTTACATCATTGTAGCTGTGGATTACTTTACGAAGTGGGATGAGGCTATGCCTAAATACAAAAACGATGGCAAAAACACCACACTCTTCATGTTCAACCACGTAATAGCACAGTTTGGAGTTCCTCGGGCTATAGTCACCAATCATGGTTCTCACTTTCAGAACCATATGGTTGCTGAATTGAACGACAAGTTGGGTTTTCGCCATGAAAACTCAACTCCCTACTACCCGCAATCCAATGGACAAGTCGAGGCCATTAACAAGGTCTTGAAAAATATGATCCAAAGGATGGTAGGGACACAAAATTCCAACTGGCACAATATGCTCTTCTCAGCATTATGGGCCTACCGAACTACCGTTAAAACCGCCACAGGCTTCACTCCTTTCCAATTGGTATATGGATTGGAGGTTGTTTTACCGATAGAGTGCGAAATTCCATCTCTTCAACTTGCTGTAGAACTTCCTCCTGAGATTATTGCCGAGGAAGAACGACTCTTGCACTTAGCTAAGTTTGACAAGTCCCACCGCGATGCTTCTCTTGCTAACGAAGCACATAAGAAACACATCAAGGCCTAGTACGATAAGTCAGTCGAACCTCGTATCTTCAATGAGGGTGACCTGGTCCTCAATTATGACCTGAAGCACGATAAGATAAGAGCTGGGAAGTTCGAGTCCATGTGGCATGGACCTTACGTCATTAAATGTGTGTTGGAAAAAAAGGAGCCTACGAGCTCGATGATTATGATGGCATCTCTTTGGGTGAACCCCGCAATGGGCTTTACCTAAAGAGATACTATGCTTGATTTCTCATGCATAGACTGACTTGTATATACTGTACATGGCATGTTTTTGTGTTTTTGTGTGGTGTGAACCATTTTATTTTTCGAGTGTCTTAGAACTTGTTTTCTGCTCCTTACACCATGTTCTGTCTGTGTGTGTAGATGATGATGTGTTATGGATTCACGGACGGCGCCAGCTGGCATACCCGTAAGCTTGCTTCGGTAGCTTGGGTACTTTATTCCCCTACAAGCGAGCTCATTAGCTCAGGAGGAAATTGTCTAGGGTTTGCGACCAACAATGTCACAGAATATCAGGCTGTAATCGGAACCTTGACCGATGCCATTTCCTTGGGTATGGACCACATTGCCATCCATATGGATTCTCAACTAGTGGTTTCTCATCTCAACCGAATTTACGATATCCGTGATCCTACCCTAATCCATATCTTTAGACGAGTACGTCTCTTGGAAAGGTCATTTGAATCCATTCAATACCTGCACATTCCACGAGAGTTGAACACAGTTGCTGACTCGATGGCCAATTTCATCATGGATTGGTACATTGCACACACATAACAATCATAATATGTAAAATCACTCATAACATGTAAATATAATGTATAGAAGCAAACATGTAAACGAGATCACATCGCTAATCATTTCAAAGACGAATAATGTATAAATCGCCCATAATATATATAAATCGCTTAAAAGTAGTGCTGGTACAAAATTTGAAGCACGCTGGCTTTCAGTGAATCTCTACAAAAATATGAAGCATCATAAGCTTTCAGTAAGTACAAAATTTGAGGCTTCTAAAGCTCTCAAGTACAAGTATAAAAGTGTCTCAGGCACCACGCCTGATCTGCACACCCCTGACTCACACAGCTCTCTGTCGCTATGTAAGGAAGCAATCCATAGTACGAGCCACCTTACAGAGCAAGGCGTTGAAGCGCACAGACACTCCAACCCCAAATATCGGCATGGGCCTCAGAAGGTCATCAATAGCAGGCTTTGGAACCTCCACAGTCAACAATGACAAGTTTCGGTACACCTCCTCCATCTCCTCGATGGCGGCATGTGCACCGACAGGAATCACTGCTTCCCCGCCTCTGTCTCTCCTCGCTAGAAGGGAGAGACCCACCGGTCGTACAGGGCCAACATCTGCACACACAATGTACTTGTCAGCACTACATCAAAAAAATAATATAATTCACAAAACATAAAAATACAAGGGTTTTTGTTCTTACCGATATCACCCCATGCTGCAACCTCTGGCAGCGCCAAGTTGGGATCCTCCCGAAAGTCTATGCCACTCTAAGGAAATTCCTCCACCATGAGCATCTGGCCCTCTAGCCAGCTAAAAAAATCAGGACCAAAAGTGATGATGGGACCCCCACCATGGCAGATCATCAGCTCTTCCCACCTGAGCATATGTGGATCTCTCAGATCCCTGTCATCCACTATCACCTGCGAGCGTAGGAGAGGAACTCATTCCAAGAGGGATGACACTATGATAGAACCATACCTAAACTGCTTGAACTCCCCTCGCCGACACTTGGTCAGCTAAGCTCGAATGTTTGCGAGGAGACCCTCGCACCAGTTGAAGACCATGGGGGACATACAGTCCTCTGCATATAACATCTCGGTCCAAGTAGCTGTATGTGGAGCTTGTCTACCCACCACCCTGGTAATAGTAAGCAGTACAGTCCTCAGTGGATGACTCACCACATCTCGAATGAGTATCTTCCTACTGGAGGGACGAGAAGTAGCAACACAGTGTTGTGACACCATGTCCTCGACAGTACGGTCACTGGATCGTGTCCCAATGATTTGTACCACGTCCCCTCTTCGGGACAAACCGGTCAGAAAGTATATGTCCTCAATGTCAATGTTGAGGATGCGCTCACCTATGACGAAGTATTGTTGGGCTGCATCCCAACTCTGAAGCATGTGTCACAAGAACAACACCTAGGCTCTCATCCCCTGTACCTGAAAGAATTTGAGCAACCCGCAGTTTCGCAAAGCAGCCACACATTGTGGATCATTTGCGGCTTGCTCATATTCCAACTCGTGTTCTCTTTCTCTCCACTCTAAAACCATCTCTGCTTGTTGGGATCCTACCAAAAGGAGCATTTAAAGCATGTTAGGACTTTCTCCAACTGGAAACAACTTATTTTTGGGGATATATTTGATGTTTGGAATTGGAGTTTTCGCTGTCACAAGCTAACATCAATTATAGCGCGACATCGTCGCAGGTCCCATTTTTAAGACTTGCGATGAACTAGGCTCGTTGCGAGTCCCGAAAGGACCACTTGAGACGAGCCGAGGGCGCATTGGCGACTCCCCAAACCATCAAAAAACTCAAAAAATGCGTAAAAATGGAAAAACTAAACCACTACAAAGTTCCTGGCTGAGATTTAGGCCTACTTGGTCCAGACAACTGGTGAAATGGTGGATCGTAGCTCCCGGAATCGACGATGGAATTTTTGGCTCCAAATTGGTACTTCTCCACCCAAATTGGCAATTTGAATAATGTTTCTATTTTTGGCCTATATTTCTATTTATAGAATAAAATGGAATATTCATTTTCAAATGTTTTGATGCTTTTGGGCCATTTACTATAGTTTCAATCGTTTTTCGTTATATTTGGGCTATTTGACACTTTTCTTAGTGTACAGGAGTCGTAAAAATGATCTTTCATAACATTTCTCACATTACCAACGGTAATTACAAGTATGAACATTCCTTTGAATGTTTTGTCATTATTATTTTTGGTTAGTCGCATTAATTGCATGAGGATGAGTTTACTCTTCATTTGTTCTTGTACTCACCAAATCATGAGAACAAGTACCGAGTTATTATTTATCACTTTTCCGGGCTCGTTAAACTTCCACGGAAAAGGACACCCCCCGGAGTCCCATAGTTAATCTCTTTTCAGACTCCCTAAAATTGAAAAGATTGCCAAGCGAACTTGTTGCGTTCACGCTTGTTAAAGTATTTGAATGGTCGTCTTCCTGGCGATAGTTTACCCCTTTTCCAGACCAGGAGGCACTAATTACGAAAAAGGAATACTCCAGCCAATCATGACTAGAAGAGTCCTCTCTCGCGTTGTTTTACCCTTTTTCGGGCGATGAGGCTACCTTAATGAAAAAGGACCGTTGGAGTCTTCTTTAGTTCTTTTCAGACCCTCTAAATATGAAATGATGATCGAGTTTTCCTTCTATGGACTCGTTAAATTTTCACATTGAAGGGCCCATCATGGGACGAACCCCTCTTATCCTAGGTTCGGAAAATATTTGGGATTGGACTCATCTATGAGATGAGCTATACCGAGCATCTGGTTACCCTCATCGAGCTCATAAAAAACACATGAGGCACTCATCGTTCATGATGGGGAAAAAGGAAAGTGTTTGTGTTACATACTTTAGTGGCAGTATATAGTCGTTCTTGAACATGGCACTCGTTTGCATTGCATACAGTGCTTGGGTCATCTATTTGTCTATGAGTCCCCGCTTACTTTCTAAGTCTTGTTACTCCTCTGAGTCGTTCGAAGAAAGCTTCTATCATCAGTTGCATTAGAAGTTTGCGTCATTCTCATGTCAATACTGCCAAGTCATGCCATGCCCATGTTCAAGAACACATTCATCACTCATCATTTTGCAGTCAGTACACACGTCGTCATGCCGTTGTTCCTTTGCGTCAGTCTCACATGTTATTGTACCATCCAATCCACTCTACACATCTTTTGTTGTGTTTCGTGTCAATTGATGGGGGATTCATTATTTCCCTCCTTCAACGGATTCATCCTTGTCGACTTCAGCACATCATCCGAGGATTGAATCTAGAAACCAACCAAGTACCTTGGCCCTACATGCCTCAATGGTAGTTTACCTCACTTTCATCATGAGTTTACATCATTGACTCTTGATTGAAATATTTCATCTTGCATACTGTGATACCTTGGGAATCATTGACATTAATGATGATCTCCCTTGCACTTGTTAACGGTTTACATCAATGACCAGTAATCAAGTGGTTTCTACCATGTTCGATTTCAAGACATTTGTAATCACATGGATAGATTCATATCATTGCGGGTTCAGCTTGAAGACCCTGGGGAGTCATGGTTTTTACCCAGGTTGAGATGGAGTTTGTATTGATTCATATTACACGGATCCAATTTTGTATTGGTCATGGTTGTGTTATCATCTCATCATGGATCTACACTTGTGTCTAGTAGCCATGATTGTGTTCAGTCGGTCATTACTACCATGGATCTGCAATGTATCGATCGGTAGCCATGTTGTACTACATTTGAGATTGTTAGTTTAGAGTCAGTTGTACTGTAGCAGCGTCCTTCATCCAACAAGCCTTTTTCCAATTTTTCTATCAAAGCACTTCATCTGTACATCCTTAACAGCTTCATGCTTTGGGGGGCATTCTGCTACACCTAAAATCTACCCATCATCCTGATTTAGTGTGTACATCCCTGAAGTCACTTGGACTGATTGATCATTTGGGAGTATTGGTGCTCAGTTTGCACATCATTTTGAGAGGTCGTCGCAGGTTGCACACTAGCAACATGCGACGTCGCAGGTTGCTCTTTAGCAAGGTACGACGAGGTCTATTAATGGGCAAAAATAGCCATTTCTAGATCCTTCTCGAAACTTTCCTATGTGGGGGCTTATCCCTGATCTCTTGGAGAGCTAGTACTCGACCCCTAACCTATTGGGAAGATCCCCTATCTCTCTCCTACCATCTCTCATCCTATCCTATCCATAACCTCATCCACTTAGTCCTATATATGTGAGGCTCACTCCCATACCAAAGGGAGGAAGACTATGGTATCTACATGCTGGTGAAATCTCTCTTGGACACTTTCCCTCACCTCTTGGAAAGTCGCATGCTTCCTTGGAAGGGCTTGGCAATTGGCTTGTGTGGAGAAGGGCTACTACGTTAAGTCATTGGTTGTAGTTCTATATCTCTATCATGTACTCCTCTATTTGCAGTAATACAAATGCTTTCCACCAATATTGTCTCTTATGTATGATGATGTTGTGTTGTTCACATGCTTAACTATTTACATAGATCTCTTATTGTATAGATGTTCTTTACTCATTTCTCTTTTTTGTGTCTTGATAGGTCTTGCAGCTTGGATCTGACGACCGTGGGACGTAGAGCAACATAACGGGAGAAAGGATAGCGAATCAAAGAGGTAAGAAATATAGTACTTGATCCTTAAGTAGATCTAGGAAATGCATTCGTAGTCTGTTTTATTTGTTCTAGACTCGCATTGAGCTAGGGAGATCCGGATCACCTCCGATCGAGTGGATTGTCCGTTAACAATCTCTGAGGAAGTTGTGGGGTTTTTCACCTTAGGGTTTTCCCCACGGAAACTCTATGTGTCTATTGTCTCTTATGTTTTCTTCTTGTGATGATTGACACGCTTGCTATGATTGATATGCATTGATATACTGTACATGTTATTGTCTCAGCAAAGACCCTCGAGTATCTTGAATTAATGCTCAAAATTTAACATGGTATCAGAGCTAACCTGAGAAGAAGACATTGTGTAGTGACAAAAGCAAGGGTTTCTTGTTTATTGGGTTTCTCTCCACCGATTTTGGAAAATTAATATGATAGATTGACTCTCCTCAGCAAGGTGAATCTATCTGTCCAATCAGAATTCAATTATGTGTACTTTCAGTTCTGGCCCTAAAACTTAGGGTTTCCACAAAAATAGGAATTTCTGAAATCTAAAGACATAGCTGGAAGCTCCTTGGAAAAATCGAAGTTTAGAGCTTTGGATCGAGATTTTTGGCTGGGTAAATCTATGGGAAACTCAAACCCTAATTCAAGGTCCTCCCCAGTGAATCTAGGAAGACTAAAAGCCATTTCTGAAGGGTGAAACTTTGTAGACCTCAAATTCTGAATACACCAGGCTGATCAGCTCAGCAAGGAACATCTTTCTATCCTTTCAGAAATTTGAAATTCACATTTTGAATTTTTAGGGTTTCTTTGACAAACCCTAATCTGGGACAAGATCCAGTTTTCAGCAAATCAAGTGGTAAGACCTAAATCTTTTCTATTTCCATTTGAAGTACTCTTTAAGATGTGTCACCATACCAATCTTTAGGATAATCTTGAAGTGGCTGATAACTTCCAAGCATGGAAGTATAGGATTGGGTTAATCCTGGAAGAAAATGAGTTGGACTCTTACATAAGGGAAGAGATCCCTGTCCCAGAGGAAGAAGAGGCTAAAGCCCTCCATAAGAAGAACTTGGTCAAGGAAAAGAGGATCATTGCTGATTCTATCAAGGACCATCTCATCCCACATGTGTCATCTCTAAAGACACCCAAAGAGATGTTTGATTCCCTAACCAAGCTATTTGAAGGGAAGAACATAAATCGGAAGATGACCCTACAGAACCAATTGAAAGGAGTAAAGTTTCAGAATGGAGAAACCATTCAATCTTATTTTTCTAGGGTCTCTCAGATCAAGGAACAACTGGAATAGGTGGATGAAATGGTGGAGAATGGTGAAGTTGTCATGACCACTCTAAATGGCCTACCCAGGTCATGGGATTCCTTTATTCAAGGAATTTGTGCAAGAAGGAAGTTGATCTCCTTCAACAGACTGCGGGAAGAATGTTCACAAGAAGAATCAAGGCTTATGGCCTGAGAAGAAAAGATGGGAAGTGAAGATAAAGCTCTCACAGCACACACCAAGAAAGGAAGATCAAAGAGGGAGCACTCTCATGCCAAGAAATATTCACACTATCATCAACATAAAGATAAGAAAGATCTCAGATGCTTCACATGTAATGAGAAGGATCATTTTGCTTCAGAATGTCCTAAGAACAAAAGAAAAACAACAACAATTTCAACAAGAAGAAGAAGGGTAGCAGGAAGAGATATAATGCTCATGCTGCTGAAGATTATGAACTACCCAAGAAGAAGGCTAGAGCAGAAAGTGATGATGATGACTCATCAAGCAAAGAAGAGTATGTTCTAATCTCTGCTCTGACAGGTACTATCTCTCATGGTTGTAATGATTGGCTTATTGATAGTGGGGCTTCAAAGCACATGACTGGGTTTAAAGAATCCTTTGCTAATTTTTCTGAACATGAGTCACCCCATAAGGTGAAACTTGGGGATGACTGCCAATACCCTATCAAAGGAAGTGGTGAGGCCTCCTACAACCTAGATTCTGGAAATTCTTTGAAGATGAAAGTTCTTTATGTACATGGGATCAAGAAGAACCTACTCTCCATATCCACATTAGATGAAAAAGGTATGAGGGTTGCATTTGTGGATGGCCAAGTTCTAATGTGGCCAAAGGGAAAAACCATAGATGATGCAGTGGTGATTGGAGAGCAAGAGGGAGGATTGTATAAATTGAAGGGACAACCTGAACATGCCATGGTGCATGATTCCATGGAGCCAAGTGAACTTTGGCATAGAAGGCTTGCACATATGCACTATAGAGCATTACCAATTGCAAGTAAAGCTGTAGAAGGTCTTCCTGAAATCAAGACCAAGCATGAAGGTGTTTGCAAAGGATGTGCAAAAGGAAGGAACATAAAGAAGGCATTTCCAGGTAGTGAAAGCAAGGCAAAACGTATCTTGGAAATTATCCACTCCGATGTATGTGGTCCGATGTCATCCAGTTCTCTGAGTGGGTATGTTTACTATGTCTCTTTCATTGATGACTTCTCTAGGAAGACTTGGGTTTACTTCTTGAAGAACAAAGATATAGTGTTTGATTAGTTCAAGGAATTCAAAACCTTGATGGAGAACCAAACTGATAAGAAGATCAAAACATTTAGATTTGACAATGGTGGAGAATTCACTTCAGGTGACTTCAAGAAGTTATGTAGTGATTCAGGGATTAAGAGGGAGTTCACCACTCCTTACAATTCACAACAGAAAGGTGTAGAAGAAGTTACTTCAGAATAGGACTCTAGCAGCTCCTGCAAGGAAGCAAAGATTCAGAGGGAGTCCACCCAACAAACAAACAAAGATAAGTATCTGAATTATCATTTCTTGTGTATTCTACTTGCTTAAAATAATGTTATTCAGTGATGTATATGCTTATGTTCATAGAATTAGGTTGTGTATTATGCATATTAGAATAATTGCATTGATGAACAAGATACTACTAATATGCAAGTAATGGGTAAGTGGCCTATGGTACTGTACAACATTCCATTGCTACTTATCTAGAATGAAACCTCTTTACTGACATGTTGGGAGTTGTTCACACTCTTAACAATGTTCTCGTATAGATTGGAAGGCATCTAGAAAGTTACCGGATATGGATAAATGTTGTATTGAAGCATTGGATAAAATAATTGCATGACTGTATGACATATATTCTTATGTGTAATATTTTGGAATGAAACTATGAGATATTTCTAATCATGCAATTTAACTTGTCTTGTAGGAAAGATCGTATACCATCACCTACAAAAAAGGGACTACAACATTTGTTCCAGCAACAAAGTTATCTATTGAAGATATTGAAGTTCCAAGGATTCGGGAAGTATGCCATGATTGAAGAATACCAATCAATAATGAAGAATGATGTTTGGGATGTTGTCCCAAGACCTAAAGGGAAGTCTGTTGTGACTTCCAAATGGATCTACAAAATAAAGCATGCTGTAGATGGTAGCATAGAGAAATACAAGGCAACATTCGTAGCTTGTGTCTTCTCTCAGAAGGAGGGAATATATTATGAAGAAACTTTTGCTCCTGTAGCCAGGTACACTTCCATCAGATCAGTACTTGCTCTGGCTGCAGTGATGAAATGGAAGATACACCAGATGGATGTCAAGACTGCTTTCTTGAATGGTGTAGTTGAAGAGGAAGTGTATGTGGAGCAGCCACTTGGTTTTGAGACACATGACAAGGAGTCAGATGTGTGAAGACTAAAGAAAGCCTTGTATGGCTTGAAGCAAGCTCCCAGGACTTGGTATGGTAGGATGGATGGTTTCCTATCCAGTTTGGTCTTTACCAAGAGTAAAGTAGATTCCAACCTTTATTACAAGGTTGAGGAAGGAAATCTAGTGATACTACTTCTGTATGTGGATGATCTGTTTGTAACAGGTAATGATAGTTTGATTGCCGATACCAAGAGGAAGCTTGCAGCCGATTTCGAGATGAAGGACATGGGGATGATGCACTATTTTCTAGGCATGGAGGTGTGGTAGAGTGCAGATGGTATCTTCCTTGGATAAGGGAAGTATGCAGTAGAGATCCTGAAGAGGTTTGGGATTATGGACTACAAGGCCATGGCCACACCTAAGGCATCGAACATGAAGCTTCTGTGTGATGCTTCATCTGATCTGGTTGATGTCACGATGTATCGTCAGATGATTGGGTCCTTGATGTACCTGACGAACACGATGTCATGATGTATCGTCAGATATTTGCTTTGCGGTGAACACATTGAGCCAGTTCCTGACGGATCCGAGGAGTGTTCACCTAGTTGCTGTAAAGCATATTCTGAGGTACTTGAAAGGTATAGTTGATTATGGGCTCAAGTATGATGTGAATCAAAAGTTTACCTACAGGGTTATGTTGATTCAGATTGGGCAGGTAGTGCTGCAGATAGGAAGAGCACTTCTGGGTGCTTCTTGAGTATGGGATCAGGTGTGATCTCTTGGTTTAGTAGGAAGCAGTCCTGCGTAGCACTGAGTACAGCCGGGGCAGAGTATGTTGTAGCCTGTTCGGCTAGTTGTGAGGCAGTATGGCTTCAAAAGCTACTATCTGAGTTATTTGATCTCCCGCCAGAAGCTACTGGTATCTTTTGTGACAACAAGAGTTGTGTGAAGCTGTCTGAGAACCCGGTGTTCCACGACAGGTCGAAACACATAGAGATCAAATATCACTATATCAGGGATATGGTGTAGAGAGGATCAGTGAAGCTCATGTATGTTGCGATGGATGAGCAGATTGCAGATGTACTGACGAAGCCACTAGCCACAGTCAAGTTCGAGTACTTCAGAGAGAGGCTTGGTGTTCTTCAGATTGACGACACTTCGAGGAAGAAGTGATGGACACATTTGCTGGATCCATTCCAAGCATGTTGGAAGGAGGATCCTTCACATGGTTGTGTATGTAAGCATTGGATGATGAGCATCAGGAGGATGCTCTAGTTACTGCTCTGTATATGCATCAGGTGGATGCTAGATATGATCAGTTAGATCATTTATATATATATGTATGTACGCATCATGGTGGATGCTGGATATGATCAGTTGGATCATTTATATGTATATGTATGAATGCATCATGTTGGATGTTGGATATGATCAGTTGGATCATGTGTATGTATATGTAGATGTATCAAGTGGATACATTGTATGATCAGGTAGATCATGTATGTTGATATGTATTAGGTATGATTAGGTGGATCATGTATTTGTATATGTATCAGGTGGATACATTGTATGATCAGGTAGATCATGTATGATGATATGTATCAGGAAGATACTATGTATGCATCAGGTGGATGCATTGTATGATCAAGATGATCATGGATGACGAGCTTCAGGATGTTGCTGCAGATATGCATCAGGATGATGCAGTGATGATGATCAGGATGATCATATGTATCAGGTGGATACATTACATAATCAGTTGGATTATGTGTGATGAGTTTCGAAGACATAGATGCCCAATGCCTTTCCGACATGCAACATCCCTAATTTTTGTAAAAAATTAAAATTTTTGATAACAACATTAATTATAATAAAAATAGTTGCAGAAGTAATAATTGAGATTATGACAGCATTAATTGTACAGTTGTTAGTACTACACATGCTTTAATTTATGTTTAGGCAGCAATATGATAATGACAGTTTAACACATAATTAGTAAACATGATTATGATAACAAATGTACTAAATGATTGGAAATATGATGCAATAGTTTTTCTTTTGCAATGATAATGACAGTTTGACTTTGCTGCATAAGGGTGTCCTATGAGGTACCCTGGAGTTTACTTACCTGCAACGCTAATGCATAATTGAATGTCCTATGTGCAAATGACAGGTAAGAGATTTTATGGATGCGTAGAAACAAAGTACGTGTAAGGTTCAATTTCATCGTCATAATTAAATATAATGTTATAAATTCTATTGTGATCCACCATAAGTATGCAAGTATGGATTTATAGCTATAAATATTGTTTCCAGATGTTGTCTTACGACTCCACAATGTTTAAAATAGAGTCATCTATGTACATCATTCTGCTGAAGGTTTTGTTGCTGTAATAGTTAGCTTTGTTGTCGTCTTTAAATTTCTATGACTGATGTAACAATGTATCACCAAATCTTCAAACGATTGTAATGTGAGAAAATAGTAAGAACTCATAGCATTCAGATAGTCTTCAAGCTAAATATATATATATAATTATATCCATTGAATGTCTACTATACAAACCCTTTTAATTTTATAATTGTGATGATAGAAAATGCATGGTCGCAATCGTTGTTACGACAATAGTGGTTAAGTAAAAGTTGCTTATGTAAGAACTACCTTAATCGTAATTCTATAAAGGTTTAGCTAGGTTTTGATAATTATAAACTTCTAAGGGCATAACTATATTATCTTTGTCTATAAGTGAACTATGTCAACTTTTAAGACCAAGGTTATACTAATATGATTTCATAACCATATTTCTATTAATTGAAAATTATATACTTATCTTTGATAAGCCACATAATCTTATAATATGACCTAGCTTGAGGTTATGTAAACGTTGGTTAACATAACACTAAGATGAATGTCGTGGAAAGTAACTTAGAGCCCATACAAAACTTATGGTTTGACTTAACATGGAAATTGGTTTTAATATATGGTTTAGACTTAATCCTTGACATTTTAATTCGAAATTATAAGTTAGAACTTAAACCTAATATGCGAACAATACAATAACGTTATTGGTTTTATGAATAACCATTGGAACTAAACGTAATCTCGATGGTACTGACATGAATTCATTGTTGATAGGATTCGAGTTGACAGTCATTAATATGACATGGTCTCGAGCTGCGGTGAAGATCACATCTTGATCCTGCATTAAATACTCAATTCACAACTTAGCATAAGGGAGGGTTATTTCAACTCCACGTATTTGAAAAGTCGATGTATTAATAGCCGAGTCAACCTCTGTGTGATGATTTCTATAGTTACACTCCTCCGAGCTGGCTGTTGTTCGATCCTTTGGGTGCCAAAATGGCATTGCCATGCTTGATCAACGGATGAGGTATTAAATGTAGAGGTTGTATGTCCCAATGCCATTTCGCTGGCACTATCATGATCGTTGATTGCAATGTATTTGGACCATTAGATGGTAATCCCTAACTTCTATCATCATTTTGGTTTAAGAGATTTGAAAGTTTTTCATTATGCTATTATTGTGGTTTGTGTGGCCGACAAGCTGTCGAAATTTCTAGGGTTTAGTAAGTATCAGGAGGTCTCGACCTCGAGTCCTGTAGGTAGGATTTGAGTTGCAGGTTTTAGCCATTGTAATGGCATTTTCAAAAGATATCCGGGTTCTCTGGTTCACGTATTCGTCAAGTTGATAGTTTTTAGGAGTTTTTTGTTTAAGAAAGAGTGAATGATACACCCAAGTGACAATGTTCAAAGGGTTTTCCTATCTCATTTACCAGCGTGGAAAGCCATCATTTAAATGGTGAAAGTGGAATGCTTTGGTAATTTTGCAGCAAGGTAAATTTTTCTTTATCAAACAGTAATTCTTTTAATGTACTTCATCTTTCAGTTTGAATAGGTGCTAATCGTCAAAAACTAAGCCATCATTTGTTGTCAGTTGCAGATTGTGAGGAAGAACATCGAGCAAGGGTTTTGCGAAGTCTGTGAGACTTCATTCCGGTAAGCTCCGGGTCTTCCAAACCCTCGTAGGTGCTATATGACCGTGTTGATGAGGTTTCAAAGGTTGTGTAGCTAGTCCTGTCATGACTCGTCGTGGTTGTTATTTGAAGAACTTCGAAGCACTGTTTAGTAAACAAAAGTTGTTTGTTGCTATGACTCTCATTTGATTAAGTAAAACCTTAATACTTAACTCTGTCGATCTGGGCAATGTAAAAAATCGTTGATGCCGAGGGTTCAAGAACTCATTTCAAAAATGAACTTAGGTATAAACCCTGTATGTTTTGTTTTAGAAGAACATGTTGTAATTCTCATTCTGAACACAACGACTTCATTTCTTGAAGTGGGGCTGTGTAATGGTTTAAAAACTATGAATCACGACTTTTGTTTTAACTTATGAGATTAAAGAGGAGAGCCAAGGCTCATCTACTATGTAAACAATCTTTTCCTTCTCAACAATTAAAACGTAAGCTATTTGACTCTGTATTAAAAACAAATCTGTGTTATGTGACTTGAGGCCGTAGGTTGATATCATGTTTTTCAATTTATTCTAGGGTTTGTGAGACTTTGTTTAAAATGATAGCTCTATAATAAGTGCTATTTGTTTATGTGTAGCAATCGTTTATGTTAACAAATGTAATGTTGTAGGATGTCCATGTAAGATTTTGATCGATACTAGGGTTGGTGAATGATAACTCTGTAATGTATGTTGTTTGAATGGTAGTTAAATTCGTTGGTAGTGGAAACGAACCATCCAAACCCGAAATCGTGTTAGTTGAAAAGATACTAAATTTTTGAAGTTAACTTTTAAAAGAACTTTGGGTTGATCAGAACCCTATGTAGAGTGTAAAAGTTTTTGGTTTGCAAGCATTCATTTTTGTTCTGAAGAGTTTTGACTGGAAAAGTGATTTGCTTTTGTTGATCAGGTTGAATAAGTGTAATAGTTCTAGGAAATAAAACTTAGGGTTTTGAGAATGATACGAATCGATAAATGGAATTCTATGTAAAATTTATAAATTAGAGAAATGAAAACAATACAGTAAAATGAGAACATAAATAGAGATTATGTTATTTTAGCAATAGTTCTGGAAATTTTTGAGATGATTTAATGTAAAAAAAATTCTCATAGTGAAAGATATGAAAACCAAAATCATATTCTAAGCTACTAATGACTTGATAGAATAATATTGGAAAAAGATCTAGGGTTTACAAAAACTTTTTTTACATTCTTTATGATGATGTTGAATGACTATGAAAGAAACATTCTACCATGTATTTAAAGAGGAAGATACAATGAGTATGGAAATAAGTGACTGTGTGATTTGTTTGCATTTTCAATATATGGATAATGTAAACACTACTGTTTAGATTGATACTAAGATATAAACACTATTTTTCGATCTACTAATGATTACTGTTTAAATTAATAAAATAAACAAACTGTAATATATATAGACAAAGAAGAAAATAATACTTATATTTTATGAAACAATACAGAAATTTAGGATCTTTTAGATATTATTCAGTAAGTTCTATTATTGTTAAATATAGGGCAGAATAATAAAAACATAAATCAATCACTATACTATCTATTCGAATCAATGGAATTTTCCTATCTTCTAATCTATTTTAATTTGCGTATCTATACTAGAGTACGATGCACAAACAACATGTGAAAAAATATAAATATTGGTTCATCAATTCAAAATCATCATTAAATTTAAACATTCAGAATTTAAACAAATCTAGAATTAAATTCTTTTTCGAAATAGAAACCAGAAAATACTTAATTATACAGAACAAAATTATTAACTAAGAATAAGTAGAAAATTTGTAGAACCTGGGAAAATCTGTAGAGAAACAAACATCCCAAGAAGATTGTTCCACCCAACCAATTCCTGAAAATAGTCAAGTACTTCCTTAGGACCCCCGAGCCTGTTCACTGAACCACCAGGAGGAAGAAACTCTAGGAATTAGGATCTCCACTTGCAGCAGCACTAACTGTTGAATCTTCAAGAACTAACAGTCCAATAGAACTGCACCAGAGTCTCTGGTTCTTCTCAGTAATATGCAGACTTAAGATTGCACTCACAACTAGCCTCCCTATTCGAATCTCTCAGTGATCACCTGATGCACATGAGGAAAATATTCTGCAGAAATATTGTTTAAGAGCTACCTGCTCAATTCAAATTTTCCTTTTATAGGCTACCTAGGCCTTTTCAGATGTTACTGGGTCATTAAATGAGTTTCCTGCTCACTCCCTCCACCTGGGGGATAATGCTACATTTTTAGGGGTAGTTGTCCCATAACCAATAGCTAGTGGTGTGATTCAATTGCTGCCATCTGTCCCATACCTTCCAACAACTTCCATTCCTCCTAGTGGGTCAATGAACACTCATTTAACAATTATCTTGGGTGTTTGTCTCCTAATTAATTTATTTAAATAATAATATTCAGTAATTACAATCATCCTTGATCAAAATTGATCATAATTACAAAACTTTGTAATTAAATTTAACATAAAGTATTTTGAAAATAAAATAATAATTTTTCAGAAATTTGGGTAGGTGACATACACCCCCCCTTAAGTCTCAACATCGTCCTCGATGTTGATTAATCACTTCTTGAGTGTTCCTGAAACAGAGTTGGGTATGCTGCCCGCATACTACTCTCCAACTTCCAGGTTGCCTCTTCTGGGCTAAGGTGCTTCCATTGCACCTTCACTTGCCCAATGTTGCGATTCCGGAGAATAGTTTCCTCCTTCCGAGGATACAATCCGGTTCCACTGGAAATTATCCGTCTTGTCCAACCTGTACATCATTCCAGTTTACAACATGAGTAGTATCATGCACATATTTCTTTAAAAATTATATATGAAAAACATTATGTATTTTTAAGTTTGGTGGCAAATCCATTTGGTATGCCACTGCTCCAACTTTAGACAATATTTCAAAAGGACAGCAATACCTAGGTGCCAACTTGGCACAGCTCCCCAATTTCAGTGAACTCTTTTTCGGTCTTACCTTGAGGAATACATGTTCACCAACCTGGAACTCTTTATGAGTTCTTTTTGAATCTTCTTGACTCGTTTGCCTATCTTGGGCATCTTTTAAATATCCTTGCATCTGTTTCACAATTAGTTCTAACTCCTGCAATAATTCAGGTCCTAAAACAACTCTATTTATCGGATCATTCCATGAAACAGGTGTATTACATTTCCTACCATAAAGAATTTCAAAAATACTAAGTTTGTCCGATGCATGATAGTGATTATTATAAGCAAATTCTGCTAAGTGCAAGTAGTCTTCCCACTTACCCGGCTGATCCTTAACATACATTCTTAATAAATATTCTAAAACTTGGTTTACCCTTTATGTCTGTCCATCAGTCTATGGATGAAATGCTATACTGAAATTTAAAGTAGTGTTCAACCCCTTAAACAGTGACCTCCATAAGTTTTCCTGTAAACTTCGAGTCACAATATAAAATTATTACTTTCGGTATTCCATGTAGTCTAAAAATCTGTTTCATAAAGATCTCTGCAATATCTGGAGCTTTATGAGTAGTCTTTATGGGTATGAAATGTGCTACATTCCTGAGTTTGTCCACTACCACCATGATAGAATCATGTTGTTTCTAATTTTTAGGTAATCCAATAATAAAATCTATGTTGATCACTTCCCATTTCCAACTTGGTATCGGTAATGGTTGTAACAATCCAGCCGGATGTTGATGTTCAACCTTCACTTTTTGACAACCCAAACATTTAGCTATGTACTCTGCTACTTCATCTTTCATTCTGGGCCAATAGTATTATTTTCTCAACATAGTAATGGTTTTTTAATAACCTGGATGACCATAATAGTGATTTTATGCATCTCATTTAATATCAGAAATTTTATTTCTAGTATGTCTGGTACATACAATCTGTTTTTAAACAGTAATAAACTGTTTTCCTTCATGCTATAATTTGCCATACAATTTTCAGAACTGTTGTTTGCTGTCTTTTCCTTCATTTTTCTATATTCTTCCTCTGTTTCACTCTTTTCTAGAATCTTATTTTCCAAATCAGTTGAATAAGTACTGATTGTTGAAATGAAATTTAGTTTTGCTTTACGACTCAAGGCATCCCTTGTTCTCCTTCCCTTTAATATGCTGAATTTTGAAATCATACTCACTTAAGAACATCAACCATCTAGCTTGTTTAGTGTTCAGGTTTGTATGATCTAATAAATATTTCAGACCCATGCTATCTGTTAATAATGTAAATTTCCTGCCAATAAGGTGGTGATGCCACATTTTTAAGGCATGAATAACTGCCAGTAACTCTAAATCATAGGTAGAGTAGTTCTTTTCATGTACTTTCAACTTTCTAGATTCATATGCCACCGCATGTCCTTCCTGTGTCAGGACTCCACCAAGTCCGTCATTGCATGCGTTTGTACACACTACAAAATATTTGTTGGGGTCCGCTATCCTCAAGATAGGTGATGTCGTCAATAGTTCCTTTAATTTCTTAAAATTGTCAGCACATTTCTGATCCCAAACAAATTTCTTCTATTTCTTCTGCAAGGAAGTTATGGGGTTGGCAATTTTTGAAAAATTCTCTATAAACTTTCTATAATACCCCGTAATGCCCATAAATGATCTTACATCAGACACATCTTTAGGAACTGGCCAGTCATTAATGGCCCTTATCTTATCGGGGTCAACCGAGATTCCTTTTGCTGAAATTATGTGTCCTAAATACCGAATTTTTTCTTTGTGGAAGTCACACTTACTAAACTTGGCGTATAGTTGATGATCTCTTAGTACTTGTAAGATAATCCATAAATGTTCATCATGCTCTTCTTTACTTTTTGAGTACATTAAAATTTCATCTATAAACACAACAACAAACTTGTCTAAGTATTTATGTAGAATATTATTCATCAGACACATAAATACAGCCGGGGCATTAGTCAAGCCAAATGGCATGACTACGAACTCGTAATGTCCATATCGAGTTCGGAAAGCTGTCTTGAAAATATCTTCATCCTTAACCCGTACTTGATGATATCTTGATCTTAGATCAATCTTCGAAAATACTGTTGCTCCACGCAGCTGATCAAATAGATCATCTATGCGGGGCAACAGATACCTATTCTTGATCGTCATCTTATTAAGCTGGCGATAATCTATGCACAGTCTCAAGGTTCCGTCTTTCTTCTTAACAAAGATGACAGGTGCTCCGCAAGGAGACACACTAGGTCTAAAATACTTTTTGTCAATAAGTTCCTTCAATTGTGAACTTAATTCGTTTAACTCCAATATGTTCATTCTGTATGGAGCTTTCGAATCTGGTACTGCTCCTGGTATTAATTCTATGGTAAAGTCTAAATCTCTTTTGGGTGGTAATCCTAGAATCCCCTCAGGAAATACATCCTTAAAATCCTTTAGGACAGGTATGTCCTCTAATTTCAGTTTGTTCTCTTTATCCATAAACTCATCATTAACCACGTTTACTGCAAACATTTGACATCCTTTCCTAACTTCCCTCTTAACTTGCATGGCTGAAATCTGTCTAAGGTTTACCTTCCTTGGAATGCCTTTTATTTCTACAGTTTTCCCTTCGTCATTTAAACATGTAAAACGTTTTCCATAATACTCCAGGATGACAAGATGGGCTTCTAACCAGTCCATCCCAACTATAATATCATAAGAACCTAAAGGTAGAATGTTCAACTTGATTTGTGTTTGTAAACGATTCATGGTCAAAAAACAGTTTTCTATAAAATCTGATACTTTTCTCTTTGTTCCAGTTGCTAGTCTAACTAGCCATGATTTACTAAACTTTTCAGTTTTTAGTTTAAGACTTTCTACAATGTCTGGTGATATATAGCTTAAGCTAGCACCTGGATCAATTAAAATAGTAACAGGATGATCATGTATCATACCTTCAATCTCTACCATGAAGATTTGATGATCTGCTTGCCTGTTGTTGAGTGCTACATTGATTCTGGGCATTTCCCTTGCCACATCTCCCACCATAGGTTCAGCCTGTATAGAGTTGATGTTGCTTGTTTTCTTCTTCCTCAAGGGACATTCTGATGCGTAATGAGGACCTTGGCATTCAAAACATTTGATAGGTTCCTTTGGCTCACTGGTCTTGGCATTATTAGGTGCATTATTGGGTGTTGTAGAATTCTGCTGTGAATTGTTTCTGGAATTGTTCCCTTGATGATTCCGATTCTGAAATTTTTTTCTTTGAAATCCAGAATTTCCACTGAATCTGAAATTTTTCTTTTTCTACTCAAAATTGTTGGGCTTATGATTTTTCCAATTTGACATTCCTTCTCTTTTCCGATTTGTGTCATAATAGAAAAATTCCTTTCGCATAGCTTCTTCCAAGGTTTTAGGACTGTCGTACTCGATTCTGTCCTTAATACTGAAAGGTAAACAACTCAAGCACCTTTGAATTTTCAGTTTTTATTCTATAAGGTATGGTACATATCTTAGTAAGTTCAGAAACTTGCTATTCATTTCCTTCATGTTCATACCTCCCAGCTTCAAATCATAGAACTCTTTGGATTTTTATTCATAGTACTATTCAGACAAGTACTTCTTCTTAAAATATCGTTTAAAAGTACTCCAGCTTACATCTTTATCTTTGATGCCCTTTACTCTTTTGATGTCCTGCCACCAAATATCTGTTTTTCCAGTCAAGTTATATATAGCCATTTTTTCCTTTAAAGACTCTGAATAGTTATAAATCTGGAAGTATTTCTTCATACTGGACAACCAAGCTTCCACTGTCTCTCCCTTCATAGATTCTCCATTGAAAGTTGGACATCTAATCTTTTTGAACTCCCCAGAAATCTACTGATATTCCTTTTGATTTTTCTTTCTGGGTTTGAAGTCTCCTTCACTGCTATCACTGGTGTAGTTACGTTTCTTTCTGCGTGTTTCAATAGCATCTCCTCATGAGGTTGAACTGTCATTCACCTTGTTGATTTTCATTTTCTTGTTTTTATCAACATGAGGCAGATCCTCAACTTTGGAAATATCTTCATTATCTTTCTCTTGTTCCTCAGTTTGGCTCTGTTGAAGTAACACTTGGTTTAATTGCTCTTGTGCTTGCAGAATCCTTTCATTGTCTTGTTTCATCGATCTGATTTCTGCTTTTAATTCATGAAAGACATGTAACAGTTCTGTCAAACATTTATTTTGTTCACAGCGACCTTCTGCTACATAGTGTTGTCCTGAATTGACACTGTTTGGATGAAATATTTCGTCTAATTGTTCAGCTGAGTTCTCCATACCTGTAACTGAAAATAATTTATGGAATAACATAATAATTAAATTTTTTAAGTTAGTACAATTTTTTGCTGTATGAAAATTTTCTACTGCGTGTTTTGGACCTCATTCAAGCCTAGAGTTCAAATCTGAGCTCTAATACCACATGTAACATCCCTAATTTTCGTAAAAATTTAAAATTTTTGATAACAACATTAATTATAATAAAAATAGTTGCGGAAGTAATAATTGAGATTATGACAGCATTAATTGTAAAGTTGTTAGTACTACACATGCTTTAATTTCAGTTTAGGCAGCAATATGATAATGACAGTTTAACACATAATTAGTAAACATGATTATGATAACAAATGTACTACATGATTAGAAATATGATGCGATAATTTTTCTTTTGCAATGATTCTGACAGTTTGACTTTGTTGCATAAGGGTGTCCTATGAGGTACCCTGGAGTTTACTTAGCTGCAATGCTAATGCATAATAGAATGTCCTATGTGCAGATGACAGGTAAGAGATTTTATGGCTGTGTAGAAACAAAGTACGTGTAAGGTTCAATTTCATCGTCGTAATTAAATATAATGTTATAAATTCTGTTGCGATCCACCATAAGTATGCAAGTATGGATTTATAGCTATAAATATTGTTTCCAAATGTTGTCTTATGACTCCACAATGTTTAAAATAGAGTCATCTATGTACGTCATTTTGCTGAAGGTTTTGTTGCTGTAATATTTAGCTTTGTCGTTTTCTTTAAATTTCTATGACTGATGTAACAATGTATCACCAAATCTTTAAATGATTGTAATGTGAGAAAATAGTAAGAACTCATAGCATTCAAATAGTCTTCAATCTAAATATATATATATCATTATATCCATTGAATATCTACTATACAAACCCTTTTAAATTTATAGTTGTGATGATAGAAAATGCATGGTCGCAATCGTTGTTATGACGATAGTGGTTAAACAAAATTTGCTTATGTAAGAACTACCTTAATTGTAATTCTTTAAAGGTTTAGCTAGGTTTTGATAATTATAAACTTCTAGGGGCATAACTATATTATCTTTGTCTATAAGTGAACTATGTCAACTTTTAAGACCAAGGTTATACTAATACGATTTCATAACCATATTTCTATTAATTGAAAACTATATACTTATCTTTGATAAGCCACATAATCTTATAATACGGCCTAGCTTGAGGTTGTGTAAATGTTGGTTAACACAACACTAAGATGAACGTCGTGGAAAGTAACTTAGAGCCCATACAAAACTTATGGTTCGACTTAACATGGAAATTGGTTTTAATATATGGTTTAGACTTAGCCTTGACATTTTAATTCGAAATTATAAGTTAGCACTTAAACCTACTATCCGAACAATACAATAACGTTATTGGTTCTATGAATAACCATTGGAACTAAATGTAATCTCAATGGTACTAACATGAATTCATTGTTGATAGGATTCGAGTTGACAGTCATTAATATGACATGGTCTCAAGCTGCGGTGAAGATCACGTCTTGATCCTGCATTAAATACTCAGTTCACAACTCAGCATAAGGGAGGGTTATTACAACTCCACATATTTGAAAAGTCGATGTATTAATAGCCAAGTCAACCTCTGTGTGATGATTTCTATAATTACACTCCTCCGAGCTGGTTGTTGTTCGATCCTTTGGGTGCCAAAATGGCATTGCCATGCTTGATCAATGGATGAGGTATTAAATGCAGAGGTTGTATGTCCCAATGTCATTTCGCTGGCACTATCATGATCGTTGATTGCAATGTATTTGGACTGTTAGATGGAAATCCCTAACTTCTATAATTGTTTTGGTTTAAGAGATTTGAAAGTTGTTCATTATGCTACTGTTGCGGTTTGTGTGGCTGATAGACTGCCGAAATTTCTATGGTTTAGCAAGTATAAGGAGGTATCGACCTCGAGTCCTGTAGGTAGGATTTGAGTTGTAGTTTTTAGCCATTGTAATGGCGTTGTCAAAAGAGAGTCTGGTTCTCTGGTTCACGTATTCGTCGAGTTGATATTTTTTAGGATTTTTTCGTTTAAGAAAGAGTGAATGATACACCCAGGTGACAATGTTCAAAGGGTTTTCCTGTCTCGTTTACTATCGTGGAAAGCCATCGTTTAAATGGTGAAAGTGGAATGCTTTGGTAGTTTTGCAGCAAGGTAAATTTTTCTTTATCGAACAGTAATTCTTTTAATGTACGTCATCTTTCAGTTTGAATAGGTGTTAATCATCAAAAACTAAGCCATTGTTTGTTGTCAGTTGCAGATTGTAAGGAAGAACATCGAACAAGGGTTTTGCAAATTCGGTGAGCTTTCATTCGGGTAAGCTCCGGGTCTTCCAAACCCTCGTAGGTGCTCTATGACTGTGTTGATGAGGTTTCAAAGGTTGTGTAGCTGGTCCTGCTGTGACTCATCGTGGTTGTTATTTGAAGAACTTTGAAGCATTGTTTAGTAAACAAAATTTGTTTGTTGCTGCAACTCTCGTTTGATTAAGTAAAACCTTAATACTTAACTCTGTTGATCTGGGCAATGTAAAAACTCATTGATGCCGAGGGTTCAAGAACTTGTTTCAAAAATGAACTTGGGTATAAACCCTGTATGTTTTGTTTTAGAAGAACATGTTTTGATTCTCATTCTGAACACAATGACTTCATTTCTTGAAGTGGGATTATGTAATGGTTTAAAAACTATGAATCACGACTTTTGTTTTAAGTTATGAGATTGAAGAGGAGAGCCGAGGCTCGTCTACTGTGTAAACAATCTTTTCCTTCTCGGCAATGAAAATGTAAGCTATTTAACTCCGTATAAAAAAAAATCCGTGTTATGTGACTTGAGGCCGTAGGTTGATATTGTGTTTTTCGATTTATTCTAGGGTTTGTGAGACTTTGTTTAAAATGATAGCTCTATAATAAGTGCTATTTGTTTCGGTGTAGCAATCATCTATGTTAACAAGCGTAATGATGTAGGATGTCCATGTAAAAGTTCGATCGATACTAGGGTTGGTGAATGATAACTCTGTAATGTATGTTGTTTGAATGGTAGTTAAATTCGTTGGTAGTGGAAACGAACCAGCCAATCCCTAAATCGTGTTAGTTGAAAATATACTAAATTTTTGAAGTGACCTTTTAAAAGAACTTTGGGTTGATCAGAACCCTGTGTAGAGTGTAAAAGTTTTCTGTTTGCAAGCATTCGTTTCCATTCTGAAAAGCTTTGACAGACAAAGTGATTTGCTTTCGTTGATCAGGTTGAATAAGTCTAATAGTTCTAGGAAATAAAACTTAGGGTTTTGAGAATGATACAAATCGATAAATGGAATTCTATGTACAATTTATAAATTAGAGAAATGAAAACAAAAGTAAAATGAGAACAAAAATAGAGATTATGCTATTTTAGCAATAGTTCTGGAAATTTATGAGATGATTTAATGTAAAAAAAAATCTCATAGTGAGAGATATGAAAACCAAAATCATATTCTAAGTTACTAATGCATTGATAGAAGAATACTGGAAAAAGATTTAGGGTTTACAAAAACTTTTGTTTACAGTCTTTATGATGATGCTGAATGACTATGAAAGAAACATTCTATCATGTATTTAAAGAGGAAGATACAATGAGTATGGAAAGAAGTGACTGTGTGATTTGTTTGCAGTTTCAATATATGGATAATGTAAACACTACTATTTAGATTGATGCTAAGATATAAACACTATTTTTCGATCTACTAATGATTATTGTTTAAATTAATAAAATAAACAAATGTAATATATATATATATATACAGAGAAGAAAATAATACTTATTTTTTATGAAGCAATACAGAAATTTAGAATCTTTTAGATATTATTCAGTAAGTTCTATTACTCTTAAATATAGGGCAGAATAATAAAAACATAATTCAATCACTGTACTATCTATTCGAATCAATGTCATTTTCCTATCTTCTAATCTATTTTAATTTGTGTATCTATACTAGAGTACGATGCACAAACATCATGTGGAAAAATATAGATACTGGTTCATCAATTCAAAATCATCATTAAACTTAAACATTCAGACTTTAAACAAATCTAGAATTAAATTCTTTTTCGAAACAGAAACCAGAAAAATACTTAATTATACAGAACATAATTATTAACTGAGAATAAGTAGAAAATTTTTAGAACCTGGGAAAATTTGTAGGGAAACAAATAGCCCAAGAACACTGTTCGACCCAACCAATTCCTGAAAATAGTCAAGTACTTCCTTAGGACCCCCGAGCCTGTTCACTGAACCACCAGGAGGAAGAAACTCTAGGAATTAGGATCTCCACTTGCAGTAGCACTAACTGTCGAATCTTCAAGAACTAATAGTCCAATAGAATTGCATTGGAGTCTCTAGTTCTTCTCAACAATATGCAGACTTAAGATTGCACTCACAACTAGTCTCCCTATTCGAATCTCTCAGTGATCACCTGATGCACATGAGAAAAATATTCTGCAAAAATATTGATTAAGAGCTTCCTGCTCAATTCGAATTTTCCTTTTATAGGCTACCTAGGCCTTTTCAGATGTTACTGGGTCATTAAATGAGCTTCCTTCTCACTCCCTCCACCTGGGGGATAATGCCACATTTTTAGGGGTAGTTTTCCCATAACCAACAGCTAGTGGTGTGATGCAATTGCTACCATCGGTCCCATACCTTCCAACAACTTTCATTCCTCCTAGTGAGTCAATGAACACTCATTTATTAGTCCTCTTGGGTGTTTGTCTCCTAATCAATTTATTTAAATAATAATATTCAGTAATTACATTCATCCTTGATCAAAATTGATCATAATTACAAAACTTTGTAATTAAATTTAACATAAAGCATTTTGCAAATAAAATAATAATTTTTAGAAATTTGGGTAGGTGACACGACATGGTGGTAGATGTGTTCTCCCATGTGTGTTGATGTAAGTGCAGAGCCTTTCTGACATGGTGGTAGATGTGTTCTCCCATGTGCGTTGATGTAAGTGCAGAGCCTTTCCGACATGGTGGTAGATGTGTTCTCCCATGTGCGTTGATGTAAGTGCAGAGCCTTTCCGACATGGTGGTAGATGTGTTCTCCCATGTGCATTGATGTAAGTGCAAAGCCTTTCCAACATGGTGGTAGATGTGTTATCCCATGTGTATTGATGTAAGTGCAGAGCCTTTCCGACATGGTGGTAGATATGTTATCCCATGTGCGTTGATGTGAGTGTTGATCCTTTCCCAGATGGTCAGAGGAAAGTCCTTCCATGCCGGTGAGTTTAAGTGTTGTGTTGTGTGCATCTAGACTGTGCTTCGTGGACGATGATCAATATGATTATGAGTATCATGATGATACTCCGTGGTTGTGAACAGGTTGTGCAGTTACATGTAAAATATCCTGGGAGATTTGATAGGTTGAGCTGTGTGCTCGTAATCAGTCCTTGGATGCTCTTTCGAGGTTTTGTTGACTCATGTAATAAGTCCCGAGGATTCCACAGTATGGCCAATGATGATGAAGACCTATAGGTGGTGGGCCTACATCCAATATTAAAAAGGATTGGCTCTGTAGAACTTCCTATGATGAGTAGATTCAAAGATTGATTGAGATAGTAGCAACAGTGATGATGATGATGATTCGAGGATGATGATTCACTTATAATGATCCAGAGAAGAAGGCTTGTGCTAGAAGATCTGTGTCGAGAAATACCTTCCTATTTAAGAATAAGTGTTGATGTATATGTAACTTCAGAATGTATTTCACCCATGTATTTCATCTATGTATATTGTACTCCTATAGAGATGTTATTATTCCTCTATACAGAAGTGTCATCATTTGTATTGACAAGTGTCACAAGTGTCGTAACTTGCTGATGGGTTACTAGACCACCATGTGTGGGGTCGGCCCTGATTAAGTTAATATTGGGTTATTGTACTAAGCTAGACAAGTCGGCCCCATAAGGTTATTGGGCAGTCAGGACAAGTATAAATAGAGATCTCCCGATCTCTATTTGGATCACTTAGAACTCACTCTTCCTTCACTCGGAAAGTGGTGCACATGTGAGGAGGAGGATCAGCTGCTAAGAGGAGTCTATCTTTGTGTATTTTGGTTTTACTTTGGTTGTATCATTGCTCTATCTATCTCTGATTATGTTGTGGGGTTTTTCACCTTACGGTTTTCCCCACAGAAACTATGTGTGTCTATTTTCTCTTATGTTTGCTTCTTGTGATGATTGACATGCTTGCTATGATTGATATGCATTGATATACTGCACATGTTATTCTCTAAGCAAAGATACTAAAGTATCTTGAATTCATGCTCAAAATTTAACACGCATGAGGGTTCCTAGCAAGTGTGTGTGGCTGGTGTGTGCACGCGCTCCTATTAAGAAAAAATAAAACCAGAGCTGAATTCTCCCATTCTTGTCATTGGAGCCGAGCACGACTTCCCTCCACATGTGTATGAATACATCCACTGTAAGAGGCCATTTCCAGTCCAAAACCCACCAATTCGATCCACCAACTCATCAACACGTCAATTGGATAGGTAATTTCTAATTTTTTTGTCATTTTATTCATTCTTTGTGTCAATTTTTTTTTATTTTTTTTGTTTATTAAATTGTTAATAATTCCCAAATTTTTAAAACAATGGACCAATTTTCAATTGTAGATTGTAAGCCAAGACAATGAGTGAACAAAACATTAACCCGGAATCTGGTGGAACATAAGAAAACCCAAACCTTGGAGCCAATGCCGAAGAAAACCGTCAACAAAATCCAAATGCCGAAGAAAACCAAAACCCCCAACCAAATGTTGAAAAAGATGACCTTAACCATTATGTAAATTAAATGAGAGTACACAGTCGAGAACTAAGAAACACGGGGGAACCATCTCGAGTATCTCTTGCCACGTAAATTGAGAGCTCAATTGACTCCCTTATCCATGCACATCACCAATTAACCGACATGACTGAATATAGATCTAGGATGTGGGAGTATTACTCCATGGGCATTTCCAAGGAAGCAATAAAAGATTTGAATATTACAAAGGCCCAATTATACAATGTGTTCAGCGATCCAAGAACACAACAACCACCCAACACTAGAAAGCCATGTGTTTGCATGGATTGGTGTCATTACCAACCATGGAGGGACAATTGGATGCAGAGGTGGTTCATGGTGTACGATAAACCTCCCTGCAATAATAGGGAGGCTACAAAGTACTTGCTTCGGCAACTGTGGGATGATTTTATGCTCGGTTTACATGTCAACTATTTTGACATAACCAAGTTCCAGGCAATTGGGCATGGCCAGGAGGAACCCACTGAGAGGGCCACCAACTCCTAGGTGTGACCCCAACCTCTCTCCCCAGCCACCTCAGTTACCCCACAAGCTTGATCAGATCAAGGAGGCAATGAGTAATGTTTCACGTGGACTACTCAGACACACCTCCTTTGTAGCAGCGACTACAATGGAGAGGTCGGGTGACCTTGATAGAGATCCAGGTGTAGGGCCTTCACGACAGGGCCAGTATAGACCTGGGACCAGTGGTAGCCATGCTGGGCATTCCAGTTCGATGAGGACATTGCCACATCTTTGTTCCCATTGCAGGCACTCTTTCCCTAGCTCAATTGGGGGCTGTTATATGGATCCGGTCAACAATTTTTTTAATGTGTTTTCAATCGTCACTTGATAACTTGTAAAGCATTTTTAAAGTATTTTGGTTTGACTTAAACTATTATTTCAATGTACAGTTATTCAGAGCTGAGACACCAACATAGGAGAATGTAGGATCTCCCAACCTGGATGCAGCAATGGCAGTTGCAACTGAAATTGCGACACCTCACACGGAGGTATTTTCAGTACCTCACACAATATTGTTATTACTTATGTCATTTATATTACTTAAGTATTTATATTTATGGCATACACATTGATAGTTTGTACAATGTTTTTGAATATATCGATTGCCTAAATAATAACCTATTTAACATGTTCATAATATGCATGCATTTTGGTGTCCATAGGTGTTCCCTGACTATGGTGATCAACCATACCCACCAAGTATTGGCAGATCACCATATACATAGGTACAATGTGTAGTTATAAGCACGCTTTTAATTTGAATTGTTACGACTTACAATGGTTTAATTTATTATTTGTTTACTAAATTGTGATATTACAAATGTATATGTATTTGCCACGAACAGCTGCAGGTCCCCATTTTAGTCCTATGTTTCCACTCTCTCCCATGAGTCCCCCACCTCGCTTCCATCTAGACCCCTCCCTCCGTCCACCCCCTCCCTTCCATCCAGCCTCCCCTCTCTGGCCATACTCCCCCCTCCATCCATCCTCCCCCACTTGTCCACACCCCCAACTATACATCCTCCCCAATTTATCCATGCCCCCTATCTATCCATCCTCCCCCATTCATCCATGCCCCCCTTCCTTCCAACTTCCCCTCTTCGTCCACAACTTCCCTTTGATCCATCCTCCTCCCTCTATGCAGGACTTCCCTCCCATGCACCATCCCTCAACATACCCCCTAGTCCTTTTCGTTCGATACCCTCTATCGTACAACCGGTAGGGGTTCATCATCGACGACATCCTCCTCCACCCCATACCACCATGTCTTCTCCCACCATATTATCCCCAATTCCCGCCACTATTGTGGCATCTACTCTTACAGTATCCTCATCTGTATCTCCAGTGGTTTCACCTGTATTGGCTGCCACTACATCTGCACCCCCCCCATGACTGCATCGAAGCTGGTTGTCTAGCCATCTGCTCCACCTACTAGCCCAGAAGCCCAGCCATGTCCATCGTCGGAGGTGTTCACAGTGAGAATCAAGCTAATTTATGAAAATATTTTGATGCATTAACAAAAATTAATTTAAGCAATTATTACTTTTCAATGAAATGATTGTTGTAAATGTTGTAGGCTGGAATTCCTAAGAGGCTCTACAGATCCAGGACACCTGCCTCACGTTTCCCACTAGCATCAGAGGTGATTTATTTAAGATTCGAATTCTACATTTGTTTTATAAATGTGGTAAATGTTGCAAATGCTTGAAAATGACGATATCTTATATCATTTGTTCCAGATCCCAGAGAGACAGTCTACTCCTAAACGGAACAAGACTCGAGGCACCAGTAGCTCGAAGAGTAGGAAGATTGACTTTGGAGATGCGCCTGGGAGTGATGGGGGTGGTCACAATGCTTGACACACCATGTTATGTATATTATCCATGATGTGGCACTTTTGTGCACCAGTTTCCATGTACTTTGTATCTACGGCACGAGTTTCCATGTATTTTGGGTCTACGACATGAGTTGTCACATTTTTTATAGGGCACAAGTTGCCATTGTATGTACATTGGGAACCATGTTCCACTATTTGGATGAGTTTTGTATCCTTGATGTACATGGATTTTCAGTTATGTGATCTATATTGATGTTGTCTATATTAGTATCTTGTTGTCTCATGTTGTGTGTATCATGATGTGATGTTATCTAAATTTGTTTTTAACTTCTATCCGTCCATGGCATGTAGTCTTAAGTTTTGGTACCAATGACTTCCATGCATTAGTTGATAATGTGAATCAACCTGAAGCTTACCTAGATCTTATAAGAGAAGTTGGATATCATAGTTCAGCTTGGTTTATCTTTCCACATGTAAAAGCTTGTAATGGTATCTATGTTAAGAAAACATTATAAACATAGGCTAACTGAAACAAAATCATGTGTGAGAATTAATCTAAAAACAAATGGAATAAATGGATGGACAAATCACACCTCATGGCACATAAGATATATATTGGCAACTTGAGTACTAGGAAAAGAATACTTAAAAATATAAAATGTCCATTGTTGTCAAAAGGTTAAAATGAGATCTAACATGATTTTTAATAGCTCTACATAATGAGATCCAAAATGTCCATACTCTACATAATGAAATGTCGTCACTAGTATTTATATTGACCATTTTGTCTACTTAAGATCATGCAACAAAATAATAACCAAGTTATGGAAACATTTCTTAATCAATTGTCACCATACAAATACGAAAACCTTGAGCACAATGTATAGCTAGATCATTAATTCTCACTCACGGATATATCCACCTTTGATTTGATGACCATCACATCCACTACCATTTACAATTAGGACTTCCTTAATTTATCATTATGTGGTAGCGATCTAATATTATGTAGACACGTTGAATTAAACACATATAGTTCACATTACAATAAATGACTACTATGAGGTGTATTTTTGAGGCTATATCCACCTCAAGACACCAACTTGTTTCCCCAATACCCCAAATTCTTTCAAATTCTATCTGGAAGGGATTGAGGGGTATTAGGACATCCTAATTCATCTATTGGACACTCAGACACTTGTTAAAGACATTTAGGACTTGCATTACATCAATGGAGTCACACATACACCCTCATCAAGTTGCATGCATCCATTAGTGCACCATCAACACTAGAACATGTATACATTACTACATGTTTGACTAAGCTTTACTAATGTTATGATAATATTATGTTTGCCATCCATTGAGAAGGTTGTCATAGGTGTGCATATCCACCATATAAAAATATTCATGGTACAACCAATTTCAAACCATTAGGTTTCTAAATTAGGTATCCGGTGCTAGGTTCAACGGTTTTCTAGTTGATGATGGATCCTTGCTATATAGATGATATACTATGCATATATGTGTATAGTGATTTGGATTCAAATGTATCCACATGGATATACATGTACAATGAAAATGATTTAATTTTTATATGTATTATAATTTAGGGCTAGATCTTAGGCTACATAATAGGGTTTCATTGTGATTGGAATACAAAGTAGGGTTTACGCTACCAACTAGGGTTTTTAGGCTAGGATCCAATCTCTAGGGTCGCCATCTTAATGTTTAATTCCACTATCACGACATCATTCTCACCAATACCATGCCCAGTAATACAATCACCATCAAGCCTCTCAATCCCACTTTGTACATTTCCAATACTTCCAAGTTAAAATTTATAGGCCTTGTTGCTAAAAGCTTTTCACTTATCTATTCACATAGACAAATCCACTTCCACGAAAGATTTGTTGTAGCTTGGTATGTGCAAGTTCACATGCAATAATAGTTCAGAAATCCAAAACATCCTATACCTTGGAAAAACAACGTTATTAATATTCTTTTGATAAAGGAAGGGGAGAACATCATAGTACAATCTCAATAACAATGTGTTTTTTAAGGAATAGCCTCTATAAAGGGCATACTATATTTATCTGGTCTGTAAAGCCAATTCATTCGGAATAGAATGTCACAATTTCAATTACACCATTAATGCAATGTGTTCAAATTGAAAGTTTTGTTTTGTTACATTACATGTGGCCAAACACTAACTTCCATTAATTATTCTTTAATAATAAAAAAATTATTAAATGATATTTTCTTAAGTCTAACTTCATTGTTGAATGGTTATTTTGTCACTAAAACTTCGTGTCAAGGGCAATGTAAAAATTCAAAACATAAAAAAAAAACAGTTTGAAGGGACAAGATGAAATGAAATTCCAATGCGAAATGGCATTGCCAATAATTTAAATCTTCACATGATCAATGCTCTGTGCATGTTGGCTTGCATGAGTATTTCATGTTGACCGACTTTTATCTACACATTGCTAAAAATACGTGCCAGGTCCAATTGATGCAACTGATATTCCCATGTCTTGCTAAAAAGAAAAATTTCAACTAGATAGATGATCACAAATAAGTCAAAATACAATCTTATCACTCTGTTCATTATCGTCATAAATGTCACAAAGCCAACAATAAGATTAGATGACATCAACACCATTCAAACAATCCTAAGTTGGCACATTTTAAAATGTTTCCCTCCACATATCCTCTGACTTTATATGGCTCTAATGATAATCAAACTTCAGGTTAATTTTACATCTTCACCATCATTGTCATCTCTAGGTTCCTCATGAATGTCTTCATCATCATCATCTTCTCCATCATCATCATCATCATCTTCATCACCATCACCATCATCATCAATGTCTTCATCATCATCAACATCGTTAGCATCATAATCAACATATTCATCATCATTGTAATCTCTAGGTTCCTCATCAACATCTCCATCATCATAATCTACTCCATCATCTTCATCATCATCTTCATCATCATCATCACCATCATCATCATCATCAACATCTTCACCATCATCACAACCATCATCACCGTCTTCACCATCATTTTCATCTCTAGGTTTCTCATCAACATTTCCATCATCATCATCTTCTTCATCATCATCATCATCTTCATCACCATCACCATCACCATCACCATCATCATCACCATCATCATCAACATCTTCATCATCATCAACGTCTTCATCATCATCACCATCTTCATCATCATTGTCATCTCTAGGCTCCTCATCATCTCCATCATCATCATCTTCTTCGTCATCATCATAATCACCTTCATCACCATCATCATCAACGTCTTCATCATCATCACCATCTTGATCATCATTGTCATCTCTAGGTTCCTCATCAACATATCCATCATCATCATCATCATCTTCATCACCATCACCATCATCATCAACGTCTTCATCATCATCACCATCATCATCATCATCAACATATTCATCATCATTGTCATCTCTAGGTTCCTCATCAACATCTCCATCATCATCATCATCATCATCATCTTCATCGCCATCACCATCATCATCAACGTCATCATCATCATCACCATCTTCATCAACATCACCATCTTCGTCATCATTGTCATCTCTAGGCTCCTCATCAACATCTCCATCATCATCATCTTCTTCATAATCATCATCATCTTCATCACCATCACCATCACCATCATCATCAATGTCTTCATCATCATCACCATCATCATCATAATCACCATAAGTGCCTGGTGGATGATTTTGTGAATTTGACCCCAATGTGCAAAAATTGCACTCTCGTACTGAGACAAACCCTAGTTTCCAAAATGGACATACAAGCTGACACCTAGGCCACGGGACCAGATGAGAGGGGCACCCCTAGCACTATCTCAAGGTCCTAAATCCAACGGAGTTGACAGTTTGTCGATCGGAGCCATGGTCGTCATTCTATGGCTCATTCTGTCTCGCATCCAAAAGGCCTTAAAGGGCACCTGTTGGATACCTACCGGGGGCATAGAACTCCAACCGTGCAACAAAAACTAGTTTCATGGGATCCTACAAGTGTGCCTAGGTATGTTATGGCTGGGAACGCTAGCCATAAGTTCCCGATGGATGATTTTCCAAAGTTGACCCCTATGTGAAAAAATTGCACACTCCTGTAATGAGCAAAACCCTAGTTTCCAAAATGGACATACACGATGACACCTGGGCCACGGGACCAGAGGATAGTGGCACCCCTATTACTATCTCGACATCGAGAATCCAATAGATTCGAAGGTTTGTCTATCGGAGCCACGGTCGTCATTCTATGGCTTGTTCCATCTCGCATCCAAAAGGCCTTCAGCGACACCTGCTGGATACCTACCAAGGGAACTGTGAAACAAAACTGGGTTTAGGGGAGTCCTGCAAGTGTATCTAGGAAGGTTCCGACTGGGAATGCTATCCATAAGTGCCCGGTGGATTATTTTCCAAATTTGACCCCCGTGTGCAAAAATTGCACACTCCCTTACTGAGCAAAACCCTAGTTTCAAAAATGGACCTACAAAATGATGCCCGGGCCATGGGACCAGACGAGAGGGGCACCCCTAGCACTATCCCGACGTCTTGAATCCAATGGATTCGACAGTTTGTCGATCGGATCCACAGTCATCATTCTATGGCTTGTTCTGTCTCGCATCCAAAAGGCCTTCACGGAGACCTGCAGGATACCTGTCGGGGGCATAGAAATCCAACCGTGCAACAAAACCAAGTCCCGGGGAGTCCTGCAAGTGTATCTAGGCAGTTTTTGGTTGGGAACGCTAGCCATAAGTGCCTGGTGGATGATTTTCCAAAGTTGACTCCCATGTGCAAAAATTGCACACTCCCTTACTAAGCAAAACCCTAGTTTCCAAAATGGACGTACAAGGTGACACCCGCGAAATGGGACTAGAGGAGAGGGGTACCCCTAGCACTATCCCAATGTCCTAAATCCAACTGATTCGATAGTTTGTCTATCGGAGCCATGGTCGTCATTCTATGGATCGTTCCGTCTCGCATCCAAAAGGCCTTAAGGGGCACCTGTTGGATACCTACCGGGGGCATAGAACTCCAACCGTGCAACAAAACCTAGTTTCATGGGATCCTACAAGTGTGCCTAGGTATGTTATGGCTGGGAACGCTAGCCATAAGTGCCCGATGGATGATTTTCCAAAGTTGACCCCTGTGTGCAAAAATTGCACACTCCCTTACTGAGAAAAACCCTAGTTTCCAAAATGGACCTACAAGGTGACACTCAAGCCATGGGACCGAAGGAGAGGGGCACCCCTAGAACTATCCCGACATCCTAAATCCAACAGAGTCGACGGTTTGTCGATCGGAGCCACGGTCGTCATTCTATGGCTCGTTCCATCTCACATCCAAAACCCCTTCAGGGACACCTGTTGGATACCTACCGGGAGCATAGAACTCCAACCGTGCAACAAAACTGAGTTTCGGGGAGTCTTGCAAGTGTGTCTAGGGATGTTATAGATGGGAACGCTAGCCATAAGTGCCCGGTGGATGATTTTCTAAAGTTGACCCCCATGTGCAAAAATTGCACACTCCCTTACTGAGCAAACCCCTAGTTTCCAAAATGGACCTACAAGGTGACACCCGGGCTAGGGGACTAGATTAGAGGGGCACCCATGGCACTATCCTGATCCCCTAAATCCAACAGAGTCGATGGTTTGTCGATCGGATCCACGGTTGTCAGTCTATGGCTCGTTCTGTCTCGCATCCAAAAGGCCTTCAGGGGCACCTGCTGGATACCTGCCAGGGGCATAGAACTCTAACCGTGCAACAAAACCGGGTTCCAGGGAGTCCTGCAAGTGTGTCTAGGAAGGTTCCGGGAGGGAATGCTAGCCATAAGTGACCAGTGGATGATTTTCCAAAGTTGACCCCTGTGTGCAAAAATTGCACACTCCCTTACTGAGCAAAACCCTAGTTTCCAAAATGGACCTACAAGGTGACACCCGAGATAGGGGACCAGAGGATAGGGGTACCCCTAGCACTATCTGGACATCCTAAATCCAACGGAGTGGACAGTTTTTTTATCGGAGCCATGGTCATCATTCTATGGCTTGTTTTATACCTTTTTCTCCAATATAAACACCTTCCCTGCATATAGAATCAATATTCTATTTCTGAAATCCCTTCTCATTGTTAAAAGCTATCACGGTCGAAGGAGCGCCTATGCCAATGATAGCTTCAATTGTAATGACAAATTCCAACGAAGGTTCCACATGTGGTTCATAGTCATTGTCCTCTGCATTCTGCACCCAAACCAAAACACTAATCTTACCATGGAAATAGAGAAAACATATAAGATTATAAAATGACTACTAAAATTGTAACTCAATAATTACCTGAATCAGCTCCATCAAAAAATGCACATCCATGGTGTATAATCCAGCAGATAATTGTTTAACTGCTTGATGTAAATCTTTTGTAAGTGGATTTTCTTTTTCCCCAACACAAAACTTGTATTTCCTGATCTTTTCAATATGTTCCTTGGGGGTCTCCATAAATGTCACCAAACACAATCCACAGTAAAATCCTTTATCACCAAACACAATTCATAGTAGAATCATGTTGGTAAAACCTGTCATTAAAAAAATAAAAATAAAAACCCAGTTCAGTATAAGCGGACATGAAAATAAAGAATAGAGTCACTTTCAAGATGCAAGAGCCTCTGAACCACTTTTGGAAAATGAATTCTTACCAAATAATTTTTGGCCTCAAATGACTCGGCAATGGTGAAACTGCTCAAGTTTCTCCTTGTTCTTACGTTTGGCCTCAAAATCGTGAAAGGCCCAAGGATAAGGCCATACTTATCACACTGCAAGATACTCTTGGTCACTTCCAATATGCAAGAGCCTCTGAACCACTTTTGAAAAAAAATGCTTACCAGATCCTTTTCGGCGTCAAACGCCTCGGCAATGCAAAAACAACTCAGGTTTCTCCTTTGTTGTTACGTTTGGCCTCAAATTCATGAAAGGCCTAAGGACAAGGCCATACTTATCACACTGCAAGATACTCTTGGTCACTTCCAAGATGCAAGAGCCTCTGAACCACTTTTGAAAAATGAGTTCTTACAGTATCACCCAAACCATGGCTCCAGTCGTGAATCTGTCGATTCCGGTGGATTTCGGTCGCTGAGTTTCAGCTAGGGCCCCCCCCACAGCATGTCGCCAACCCCCGGAAATGATACCAATGTGTCATCTCTAGAGCGAAGGTTTTGCTCAGTGAAGGCCTTTCGAATACTGCTCAAGGGGGTCATTTCTCGTCCGGAGGCCCCCTAGCGTGCATGGCCATAGTGGACAGGTCCACAATGGCTATGTGGACCTGTGGGACCTGACGGAATCCAATTCCGCTCACTGGCTTTGGTTTCGTGGCCCCGAGGCAAATCCTCAAAGTGTCCCTAAATGGCCCCGGGATGCCCAAATAGAATTCACATAGCAGCCAAACCGTGGCTCCGTTCGTGAATCTGTCAATTCCAGTGGGTCCGGGGCACCAGGCTTCAGCTAGGGGACACCCCACACCATGCCTCAAAGACTCAAAAGCGGTGTCAATGAGCCATCTCCGGAACTAGGGTTTTTCTCAGTGAGGGTTGTTCCAAATTCGCTCAAGGGGGCCATTTCTCATCCGGAGGCCCTCGGGCATGGATGGCCACCGTGGACAAGTCCACAGTAGCCATGTAGACCTATGGGAGCCAACATAATCCAAGTCTACTCGCTGGTTTTGGTTATGTGGCCCCAGAACAAATCCTCAAGGTGTCCCTAAATGGCCCTGGGGTGCCCGACTAGATGCCTGTAACACCCAAACCATGGCTCCGTTCGTGAATCCGTTGATTCCGATGGGTCCGGGGTGCCAGGTTTTAGCTACAAGCCCCCCCACACCATGCCTAGAAGACCCAGAAGAAGTGCCAATGAGCCATCTCCAGAGCTAGGGTTTTGCTTAGTGAAGGCCTTTCGAATATTGCTCAAGGGGGCCATTTCTTGTCTGGAGGCCCCTGGGCATGCATGGCCACTATTTACAGGTCCAAAATGGCCACGTGGACCTATGGGAGCTGATGAAATCCAATTTTTCTCTGGGGTTTGGGTTCCGTGCCCCCGGAGCAAATCCTCAAAGTGTCCCCAAATGGTCCCATGGTGTCGGACCAAGATGCCCATAGCACCCAAACCGTGGCTCCGTTTGTGAATCTGTCGATTCCAGTGGGTCCGGGACATCAGGTTTCAGCTAGGCTACCTCCCCACACTGTGCCTTGAAGACCCGAAAGCAGTGCCAATGAGCCATCTTCGGAGGTAGGGTTTTTCTCAGTGAAGGCCATTCCAAATTCACTCAAGGGGGCATTTCTCGTTCGGAGGCCCCTGGGCATGCGTGGCCACCGTGGAAAGGTCCACAATGGCCACATCCACCTTTCCACGATGGCCAGGCCTACTCGAGGTCCTCCAGATGACACAGGACTCCTTGGAACCCGGTTTTGTTGCACGGTTGGAGTTCTATGCCCCCGGTAGGTATCCAATAGGCATCCCTAAAGGCCTTATGGATGCGAGATAGAATAACCCATAGAATGACGACCATGGATCGGATCAAAAAAACGTCAACTCCGTTGGATTCAAGACGTGAGGATAGTTCTAGGGGTGCCCCTCTCCTTCGGTATCATGTCCCGAGTGTCATCTTGTAGGTCCATCTTGGAAGCTAGGGTTTTGCTCAGTAAGGGAGTGTGCAATTCTTGCACACGGAGGTCAAATTTGAAAAATCATCCATCGGGCACTTATGGCTAGTGTTCCCAGTGGGAACCTCCCTAGGCACACTTGGAAGACTCCTCGAAACCCGTTTTTGTTCCACGGTTGGAGTTCTATGTCCCCAGTAGGTATCTAGCAGGTGTCCCTGAAGGCCTTTTGGATACGAGACAGAACGAGCCATAGAATGACGACCGTAGCTCCAATCGATAAACCGTCAAATCCATTGGATTTAGGAGGTTGGGATAGTGCTAAGGGTTCCCCTCTCCTCCAGTCCCATGGCCCAGGTGTCATCTTGTACGTCCATTTTGGAAACTAGGGTTTTGCTCAGTACGGGAATGTGCAATTTTCGGACATGGGGGTCAACATTGGAAAATCTTCCACTAGGAACTTATGTCTAGTGTTCCCAGTCGAAGCCTCCCTAGGTACACTTGTAGGACTCCCCAGAACCCAGTTTTGTTTGCACGGTTCGATTTATATGCCCCCGGTAGGTATCAAAGAGGTGTCCCTGAAGACCTTTTGGATGAGAGACGGAATGAGCCATAGAATGACGACCGTGGCTCTGATCGACAAATCGTTGAATCCATTAGATTCAAAACAGTGGGATAGTGCTAGAGGTTCCCCTATCCTCTGGTCTCATGGCCCAAGTGTCATCTTTTACGTCCATTTTGGAAACTAGGGTTTTGCTCAATATGGGAGTGTGCAATTTTTTCACATTGTGGTCAAATTTGCAAAATCGTCCACCGGGAACTTATGGCTAGTGTTCCAAACCAGAACCTCCCTAAGCACACATGCAGGACTCCCCGAAACCTGGTTTGTTTGTACGGTTGGAGTTCTATGCCCTCGGGAGGTATCTAGCAGGTGTCCCTGAATGAATTTTGGATGCGAGACAGAACGAGCCATAGAATGAAGACCGTGGATCCGATCAACAAACCGTCAACTTTGTTGGATTCAGGATGTTGGGATAGTGCTAGGGGTGCCCCTCTGCTCCAGTCTCGTGGCCTGGGTGTCATCTTGTAGGTCCATCTTGGAAACTAGGGTTTTGTTCAATAAGGGAGTGTGCAATTCCAACACACGGGGGTCAAATTTGCAAAATCATCCACCGAGAACTTATGGTTAGCGTTCCCAGCCAGAACCTCCCTAGACACACTTGCAGAAATCCTTGGAACCTGGTTTTGTTGCACAGTTGGAATTCTATGCCCATGGTAGGTATCGAGCAAGTGTCCCTGAAGGCCTTTTGGATGCGAGATAGAACGAGCCATAGTATGAAGACCGTGGATCCGATCGACAAACCGTCAACTCTGTTGGATTCAGGATGTCGGGATAGTTCTAGGGGTGCCCCTCTCCTTCGGTCCCATGGTCTGGGTGTCATCTTGTAGGTTCATCTTGGAAAGTAGGGTTTTGCTCAGTAAGGGAGTGTGCAATTCTTGCACACGGGGGTCAAATTTGCAAAATCGTCAAGATGGTGATGATTATGAAGACATTGATGATGATGGTGATGGTAATGAAGATGATGATGATGATGATGATGATGATGATGTGATGATGGAGATGTTGATGAGAAGCCTAGAGATGACAATGATGATGAAGATGTTGATGATGATGAAGACGTTGATGATGATGGTGATGGTGATGGTGATGGTGATGAAGATGATGATGATGAAGATGGTGATGATGATGAGGTAACTCTAAATCCTCCCTCAAGGACATTTCCAAATATTAGGTGACAATGATGAATATGTTAGTGCTACTCAATTAGATGATGAAGTGGCTCAAAACAATAAGGAAGTTGTTGCATCACATGAACCACATACATATTCTCTAGAACTGATTCAAAATGACACTATTGAATTGAATATGATTGAAGGTTGTCAAGTGGCAAGAATCCTCAATGAGAAAATGACATTGCAAATCCAAAAACCCTAGCATGAATGGTTAACATAATCCATGATGAATATGAATATGAATATTGTTACTAATGCTAATGAAAAAAGCCTTAACATGCCTTCGTTGCAAACATATTTGAACAACAATGAAATTATCCATTATTATGTGGATGAAGGAAATGAAGAACCAACTCAAGAAGCCAATGAAGAAGAATCATAGCTCCCAAATGTTCCTCAAATTTATCCAATTTCTAGTTTAGTTTCTGAGGGTTAGATTAGTGTTTCTAGGGCTAGTTTAGGTTTCTAGGACTAGATTAGGTTTCTAGTATTCTAGCTTAGTTTTCTAGTGTTAAATTACTGTTTCTAGGGTTAGTTTAACTTTCTAGGATTTCTAAGTCTAGATTATGTTTCTAGGGTTATATTAGTGCTTCTAGGGTTAATCATGAATGAATAAACTATCACATGGCTATAAATCATAACTTAATCATAACTGATACATCAAATAAACAATATAAGATAACGATATCAAATTCCTATCTAACATGAATAGCATTAATCACACATGAATAAACAATCACATGGATATAAATCATAACTTAATCATAACTCAAACATCAATTAAATGATATCAAATAAACTATCTAACATGAATAACATTAATCATGCATGAATAAACAATCACATGGCGATACTATGTACCTCAATCAATTAGGCCTTCTGCATCCTCTCGGTTTTTTATTGTCTCGAACAACCTCTCATGCTCTACATTAGGTAGTAAGTAGCGTACCTTGTTTGATGTATTCGTTGAAATTGTTTGCAGTTGGATGTTTTTACGAATGATCAGGTGCGTAAAGTGGTACACCCATGAACTTGGTCTATAATTTGTGTATGTGTAGCCATTTCTCTTTGGTCCATTTCCATCTACCATAACATATTCCCCCTGAACAACCATCGAGCTAGTCAAAAAGGTAATGCCTTCACTATTGGTTAATGGTGTGAGGAGGGTGAGCTTCCCCTGGATGCATCATGCCAACCAATAATTCGTTGCAATTGCACTATCTGTCGGGGCAACAACTGCATAGATGTGTCCTGCAAAAATGAATTTTATGGTCATATTCCAACAAGTAGCGCTTTGATAACTTGGATAATTATAAAAAATAGGAGGGAACTGGGATATGCATGCAGAAATGTTTACCTGGCTGTACAAGATCAGATATATGATCATATTCATTCGAAATAGAGGATTGGCCTTCCTCTAACTGTATTTTTTCAACAACTGCATGTGGGTCCACTGCAAGTGATGCATGATCCCATTCGTCAACCCAATCCATTGATTCGCACTCATCCCACTCACAATTGCTGCAAGACCCACAAAAGAAAGCAAGTTTTCGCGTCCATATTTAAAATAAGGGGTTGTTTGAGCTTCGAACTGAATGAAATCCATGAGTTCCTTGCACAATACTACAACTATAAGAACGTGATCGATCTATATCAACAACATGCTCGAAATTTCTGACAACATGTCCTCTACCTGTTGGTATGTGTTGCTCCGTGGTTTGATCTCACATTTTTGCTTTGCACCATTGAACTATGGATTTTGCATTCTGAATATGAGGGACTCTCATGCACCTCATCTCCTCCCTTCGTAGGTCAGTTTTGAGACATGCTCCAGCCCCATCGTGCTCTCCCTTTCCATGCCCGGTCTCAAAATAGTTCCATACATGCAACACATCATAAGTCTTGTGCAAAATACTCAACCACTGGAATACATGTGCATTTTTGAACTCGCCTGCACAACGATCTGACCACATCCAATGCTTATCGATCTGTATACATCTCTCCTTCAGCTGATCATAGAAACATTTGAGGCAATGCTGCACATAATGCAGGTTTTTGCACCTGTCATCACTGATGTAGAAGTTGGTCTCTTTCAATATTATCCTCATGTCGTTGCTGCTCTCTGGCGCATGCCTATATGTGATATGGACCATTATGCTAACTTGGTCTGAATGGTAGTATTGGATTTGAATCTCATTCTGTGGCTGTAGGGTTTAGTTTTCAGCAAAGTCCACAACCGACAATATTGTGCCATTGGGAAAGGTGTCCCTACACTGTCTATACTGTTCATCCTAACATCATGCTACTGTCGAGCACCCAATATGCAGATAGATTATTACCAACATACAGAGTATACGAGATTTATTGTCAACCTGAGAAAGTCTTTTATTTCAAAGGATAAATGCGCAGTCTATGCTTAAACACCAGATCACTATAATTGAATACCTTTATCCTCTAACAACTATGTTCATCCCAAGAATCTGTGTCATCCCAATTGTCTTCTACAGGCTATAATTTCAATTTCTCTCTACCATGTATCAACAAGAAATAACATAAAATTCAACTACAATTGCATATAAAAAGAAATCCTATTCACATCCCAGAACAAGTAACTCACCTATTCAATCTGATCACTCTTGAAAACCATAAGCATAAACTGAATATTAATCTAGAAATTCAATTGCAAGAGATTGAGTTCAACTGCTCTAAGAGATTGAATTATAGGAATGAAAATCAACAATCGTAACAGGAAGATAAATTGCAAGGATTCATGGGATGACAACTTAAACTGCAGGATGGACAAGGCTGTGTACGATTGTCACATAAATTGCATAAAGAAAGTTTCCTACTCAGTCGACTGTCACTCTGTACCATTTACCAATCTCCAGGAAATGTAATCCTAATTATACTGCAAATCCACACTTACTACTGTTGCGTACAAAGGAAATATCATTAACAAAACATCACACAACAATAATTTCGAGAAATCCTGATTTAACTCAACAATCTCTGTGGAAGACGGGCCCAGCCTTCACACAGAGATGCTGGCTGAACAACGTAAAGTTCCTTTAACTCAGAGGTAACTCTTTATATTAACAGAAGGATGATTACACAGTTTGCTTCTACTGCTAATACAATGAATGAATTCTTGGTTGTTCAACCCCCTAGGTCGAGGCAGCTCCCCATATTTATACATGCAGATCATAACATCCAATCCTAATAATGGGCAGCCATGAAGATCTCTGATCTCCAGGCGCCCTAAATAATACTAGTTGTTACAAACGTGGCATAATAGAGACATAGAAAAATGCGAGAAAGCTGTTGATTGGCTTAGGAGTGGCAATCTTTTCAAACCACAATTATACTCGAGCATCAATATACTAAAGATCTCCAATTATAGCGCATTCTGTTACAGCTGCCCTGTCACAGCTCCGTCTAGAATGTTACATTGGAACCACGTGCCTTACTTGATGATCGGAGCCCCGACGATCCTTCTAAGCAGCGAACATCCCTCCTTTCAAGACTTGTTCAGCCCCACCTTCCTGCAGTCCACTTATCTCAAACTACCTTCATAAATCATAACATGTTAGCACAATTGAGAGATACACAGCCTTAATTATCACAATCATAAGCATTAATAAGATAAAGCAATGATCAGTCATACCTTGGAAGCTTGGGGGAATAAAGTGAGGAAAACAGGTCTGATTAGCATGCTAAATGGTGTAGGACAGGGGAAGAAAAGGTGATCGAGGATTATTAAAAGGGGCCAATTTTGGGCTCAACATCTCGCCCCAACTATCCTGTTGCATGTCCTCATGCAACAACCTACATCATTCGAAATCTGAGTCCTGTACTGAGCTTTGTTCATGGGAGGAGGAAAAGTTGTAGGAAACTCAGGCACCTCATCTGTCTTTTAAAAAGCCTCTGTGAGTAACCCAATATTTTCCAGCATCACTTCTCTTCTGCCCAGTCAAGGAAAAATCCATATTATACGGTTTTGCTGGCCACCAAATGAGGGGGGAAATTGAATTTCAAACCCTCATACTTCCCACATAGCCCTTGACTCTGGAAAGTGCCTGCTTGAAATTCTTGAAACAATAAGGATCTCGGCTTCTAAGTGCAGAGGAGGTAGCCTGCCATCTGTGCTTACTCCCTTATAATGATACCTGCTGGTGTCTGGAAATGTAGTTGGTGCAAGTGGAAATCACTTCTTCCTGCTGTCTCATTATATGCTGTGCCTGGGGGACCTTGAAAGGAAATCTTAATCTGAGTCCAAATCAATGACATTTCTAGGAGGTAGAAGCACTGGTTCTTGTGGGACAGTGTCTTCCAGCACATCTAAGTCTAATATGAGAGTTGCTAGTTCTTGTGTAATAGCAACATCCTTTAGACTCTCTTCAGCAGCTACATTCATTGCTTTTAGAGACACTGGTTCTTGTGTAACAGTGTCTTCTTTGTCCTTCTGCTGTTGGGATTGGATATCTTTCTCATTGTGCAGCTCCTCCTCCAATATTTCGGTGTCACCTGAGGATTGTGTCTGTACCTATTCATCCTCACTCCACTATGTATCAGGAATGATATCCATTCCAGGATTATCTTCTAATTGAAATTCAGGAGTTCCTGCTGCAACCTCCAAGGATGTTGGTTCTTATGTAGCAACATCCTGGCTTGCCTCTTCATCCTCCTGTTGTTGCAATTCTTCTCCTATGAGCTCTGTGTCATGGGAACATTCTGGGGTTACGATCCAGATTTCATCATTAAATTCCAGAGTGTCCCCTATCCCAGGTTCTTCTCCCATCTATTCAGCCGATTGGACAAGTATACTCAGGTTTGCTGGTTCTTGTGTTACAGCACCCTGTTCAAGTTTATCAATGTCTTGCCTTTGTGGCTCAGCTTCTAAAATCTCTGTGCTGTGGGAGCATTCTGGGGTTACAATATAGAATTCTTCATTAAACTCCAGAGTGTCATCCATTCCAGGTTCTTCTCCCATCTGCTCTATAATCTCTGTGTCGTGGGAGCATTCTGGGGTTATAGTATATTATTTATCCCCGTCATCATACATGATTTCATCCCTTAGCTCCTCTGTCACAGCATTGGTGGCATCTTGAGCAAGGATGGTTAAAGATGCTGGTTCTTGTGTGACAGCATCTTCTTTTTCTGCAGCTTCCTCTATTGTGGGCGCGGGCTGTTGTGCTGAGCAGGTACGAAGCATAATCTTGTGGCCTGCCTCCTTAAATATTTCTCCACAGGTGGGATAGATTACTCATTCATCTTCCTTGCCAGGCTCAGTAGAGTTTGATTCCTCCAGTTGGTCTCCAGCCTCTAACAATGTATACAGTTTCTTTTCACCTAGTTTTCTGCAGGTTTCCTTCCAGGTTTCCAATTCCCTTCGAAGTACTTGGAGGTCCTCTTTTAACAATGTGTTCTCAGCTAGAAGTCCTTCAATTCTGGGTTCTTCCTCAACTAGCCTTTGTGGATCATCTATTGGTCTCGGTACAAGGATCGGGAGCTCAACTTGTGCCTCCAAGGTTGCCCATCTTTTTTTGGCTGCCTCTGCTACTGTAGCTAATCTAGTTCTTTTTCTTCTGATTGGTGATGTTATGTTAAATTCATTGATTGATCTCTTTCTTTTCCTTTATGGTGTTTTATTTTGTGGAGCTGGTATATAGGGCTTCATAGCTGAGGTCGAAGGAATGTTTTCTTGCTCCTCATGATGTTCTTCTTCAATTAAAGTTCCTCCTCCCCACTCAGGTGAGGATTCAATAGTTACCAGCTCAATGTTTTCTTCTATTGCCCTGGCTCTGTCACCTTCAGGTTCAATTGTCGCAGCATTTAGTGCTGCTCCAATTTCACCTTCTGTTGTTGGAGCTGCCCTGTTATATGGGTTTTCCACAAGATTTTTATCTACACCCTCCCCCAATGGCTATGCTTGTGCCCCCAATGGCTCTGCTTGTGCCCCCAATTTCTCTTCTTCTAATACAGTTTCATCCCCCCCCAATGGCTCTGCTTGTGCCCCCGGTTGATCTTCTTCTAATACAGTTTCATCCCCCCCCCCAACTTCAGTGGAGGGACTCCGGTCCTCCTGCTGTGGTGGAACTCGTACCTACTGTATTGGGACAATCTGCAAGGGAGCGGGTTCCTGAGCTCGAGCTGTGAATTGCTCCCAGGTTATATGATGTTGGGCAAGGGTTCTTACAATTATTAATTTGATAAGGCCATGGTGGGTGAGGGAGGAAAGTGGGTGCTTAGCAGACTGGACAAATGCCGCCATATGATGCAAGTCATGCAGTAGATAATATGGAATGTTCAATAAAATGCCATGGCGGAGATGAGAAAGTAAAGGGAGTTCAGAATTATAAACCGTTTGGTATCTACCGCAACCTAGTCCCATGGCCGCAGCAATGAGTGCAGTGTGATCCCTCTTCTGGATGATTGAACTTGCTCCCCCTCCAGTAAAAATGCTTCCCATGCAGTCGTCGTGGGGACTCGTCGGTTAAACCATGCCCTTCCCACCTGCGGGATGGCAGTAACCTCGGATATAATGGCCTCGGAGACTTCTATGCAGAACCCCCACACCTTCGAGTGAGTTTTGGTGAGGTTTAAAGCAAATTGCAAGGCTGCTTCCCGATTGAATCCATCTAGTCACTCAAAAAAATCGATCCAGCCGGCGGCTTGAAAGATGGCAAAAACTTGAAGATTTTTCCTGAGTTCCTGTGTATTCAAAGGTTCATGACAAACTGGAATCCCCATGGTCCTAGCTGCAGACTAAGATTGCTATCGCACAGATTACAGAATCCGAGAATGGAAGTTGCAGCACAGAGGATGCACGAATCGCTGAGCGGAGATGTTGAAGAAATGGGCAAATTTGGAAAGTTGAGCACAGAAAAACGTTCGAAAGTTTCATTCCGAATTGGGGAAGGTGGCAGTTTTTAGTGTTTACGTCATACAAGGGAAAGGTTTAATTATGCCATAATGGTGATACGAATAAAGGTACGAATGATATTGTTAAATTATATCAACACTTAATCACATGATAAATCAAAGCCATACCTCATGAGACTGTGCGTCAGATATCCTGCGGAGAGTGGTGGAGCGTGCGGTTGGTGATGTTGCGGAACCAAACTTGTGCATAGTCATTAATATCATCATAATGACCAGGATAATGCAATAATTCCTTCCGCCAGTGAAACACAAACCATCGCGTCCTCGGGGTCGGAATGATGACTTCGCCGGCACAAATAGGATGAATAAGAGCCATAGCTTAGCAAGTTTGAAGCAATTCTTCTGTTAACACAGGAGTTACCAATGCAAGTTTCCAGGAATGATATCGTGGCCGACGAAAAAGATGTTGCAGCCGCCAGGAAAGTTTCACGGCCACTGGGAAAACGATTTACGGGATCGCAAAAAATCACGGGTGTCAGGGAAAAATTTTATGGCGCCGGGAAATATGTCGCTGTCGCCGGGAAATATGTCGCATCCGCCGGGAAATGTGTCGCAGTCGCCGGAAAATGTGTCGCAATCGCCAGAAATGGTTCACGGCAGCCGAGAAAAAGGATTTATGGCCATCGGAAAAAAAACGGTCACGACTATCAGAGAAAAGTTTTACGGCGCCGGGAAATATGTTGCAGTCACCGGGAAATATGTTGCAGCCGTCGGGAAAAGGTTCACAGTTGTCGGGAAAAAGGGTTTACGGCCGCCGGAAAAACGATGTTTGCAGCCGCTGGGAAATGGTTCACGGCTATCGGGAAAAGATGTTGCAGCCACTGGGAAATATGTTGCAGCCGTTGGGAAATTTGTTGCAGCCCTTGGGAAAGTTGTTGCAGCCGCTGGGAAAGTTGTTCACAGCTGCTGGGAAAAAGGATTTTACGTTTGCCGGGTAATATATCGCAGCTGCCGGAAAAGATGTTGCAATTGCCAGGAAAAGATGTTGCAGCTGCCAGGAAATGTATTCGTAGCTGTCGGATTTTTTTTTTTTTTATGGAAAAAGGGAAATACAGCACAGGAAAGCATAGGAAGACGACTCTCGTTTGATAGGCCCAATCTGGTCGTTCCCCTGGCGCTTCCCTGGAAATTTTTGAAAAAAAATAGCAAACGAAAAGATCAAATGCAAAGAGAAAAAAAAAATTATACGCTACAGCAGAAAAGAAAGAAAATTATTTATGTACAGTAATTCAAAATGCGATTTTCAGTTTAAGGATTGGCAAAGGCAGAGAGGAATTCCTGCTCTGGTGCCAGCTGATAATCTGGATCGATGGCAATTTGCGAAATGAATGCATCTTTCGAAATAGGCTTACGATACAGTCGCAGTCTATGGCCATTAGCAAGTAATGGTATACGGTTTTCATCGATGGTCACCAGACGGACAGTGTCGTTGTCAAATACCCTCTCGACCAAATATGGACCTAGCCACCTTGTACGTAATTTACCTTTAAAATCCTTTTTGAACCTGGAGTCATATAGTAACGCCCAGTCTCCTTCACAGAATATTTTCTTTTTAATAAATCGGTCATGCCAATTGGATCTCTATTGCTGAAGCAACATAGTCTGGTCCACTGCAGCTAACTGTTTCTCATCCAATTCGTTTAGTTGATTCAATCTTCTCTTCTGGGCTTCTGTTACATCCAGATTCATTTCGGTGGCTGTCTTCAGGGTTTTGATCTCAAACTCAATTGGAAAGATGGCACTCATTCCATACACTAAATCATAGGGAGAGAACCCTTTGGTGTTGCGCCAAGTTGTGCGATATGCCCACAGTGCTTCCGGAAGCCTGCCATCCCAATCCTTTCGATGGCTCTTAACTGTTTTAGTAAGGATTGCTTCAATAACTTTATTAGTACTTTCCACCTGACCATTGGCCTGGGGGTGGTAAGGTGAAGCCACCCTATGCTGCACATGATACTTCCGGAGCAAGGATTCAAATTGGTGTGACATGAATTGCGACCCCCCATCGGTAACTACTTCCTTCGATACCCCAAAGTGGGTAAATATTTCACTATACAAAAAATCAATCACTGCCTGGTCATTATCCTTAGCCAAAGCTATAGCCTCTACCCACTTAGTCATATAATCAGTACAAATCAGAATGTAAACTTTCTTTCTGGAAGGAGGGCTGATAGGGCCAACAAAATCCAGTGCCCATCTATCAAATGGTTCAACTACTACTTGAGGTTGTAGAGGCATCTGATTTGTTTTATTAGGCTGGCCCATCCTTTGGCAGCTGTCACAGGACTGAGCATACCTTTTAGCGTCCCTGAACAGAGTCGGCCAATAGTATCCCATCCGAAGTGGTTTATGCCCTGTTCTTTTATCTGCAAAGTGTCCCCCACAAGGTCCATCATGACAGGATTTCAATATGTTAAAGATCTCATCTTCCCTTACACATCTCCTAATCTCAAGATCGGGCCCTGTGTAGAAGAGATGACCATTGAGCCAACAATACCTGGCACTTTCCTGGATGATTTTTCTCTTTTCTCGTTTAGACATGTGTGGTGGGAGCTTTCCTGCAACCAAATAATTAGCAACGTCTGCATACCAGTGGGAATGAGCTGAAAGTGCGAATAGATGTTCATCTGGAAAAGAGTCCTCAACAGGCGAACTGTCATCACTGTTAGTAAAATGAGATAAAAAATCAGCAACATTTTCTTTTCCAGGTTTATCTATAATGGTAATATCAAATTCCTGCAATAATAAGAGCCACCTGGTCACTCTGGCATTGGTGACAGGTTTGTTCATTAAATATTTAATGGCAGAGTGGTCAGTGTGCACAAATGTAGGATACCCAGTAATGTAATGCCGAAATTTATTAATAGAGTAAACAATAGCGAGGAATTCTTTTTCGGTAACAGTATAATTAATTTCAACAGGGGATAAGTTTTTGCTAACATAATAGATGGCATAAGGTACTTGACCATCCTGCTGTCCTAATACTGCTCCAATGGCGGTATCAGAAGCATCTGAGGAAATGTGGAAGGGTAGGGTCCAATTAGGTCCCCTTAGGATAGGAGTTGTGGACAGCTTCTCCTTAAGCTTATCAAATGCTGTCTGGCATGCTTCACTCCACACAAATTGTGCATCCTTCATTAACAGAGAAAACAAAGGAGAAGCAAGTTTGGAGAAGTTTTCTATAAACCTCCGGTAATATCCAGCATGTCCCAGAAAACTTCGCACCTCTTTCTGAGTTGAAGGAGTCGGTATATTTTTTATCACCTTGATTTTTGAAGGATCCACCTGAATACCATTGGTAGAGATGAAATGCCCTAATACCACCCCCTCACTCATCATCATATGGCACTTTTCAGTGCTTAATGAGAGCCGAGTCTGTTCGCAGCAAATTAAAACCTTCTTTAAATTTTCCAGTGCTTCCTAAAAATCCTTGCCATAGGGGGTAAAATCATCCATAAAGACTTCCATACTATCATTAACTAATTCAGAGAATATGCCAATTACAGCTCTTTGAAATGTTGTCGGTGCATTACATAAACCAAAAGGAAGCACCCTGTAGGCAAACGTTCCCCAGGGACAAGTGAAGGTGGTCTTATCCTGGTCTTCAGGAGCAATCTAAATTTGGTTGTACCCGCTGAACCCATCTAGGAAGGAGAAGAACTTCTTCCCTGATAGGGTATCAAGTACTTGGTCAATAAAGGGAAAAGGGAAATGATCCTTTTGCGTGGCTTTGTTCAGTTCCCTATAATCGACACAGACCCTCCATTTACCATTTTTCTTGGGCACAATTACGAGTGGAGAAACCCACTCACTATCTAAAATAGGATATATAAATCCTGCTTCCAAAAGTTTCTGGATTTCTTCCTTCACTATATCCCTCAGATTGGGGTTCATGCATCATTGGGGTTGGCACACAGGCCGGGAGTCATTTTTAATATAAATATGGTGGGTGCATAGATTAGAGGGAATACCCTTCATGTCTGTATACTTCCAGGCGAATGCCCCCTTGTGTTCCTTCAAGAGACTGATTAGGTGCCTCTGCTCTTCTAAGGAGAGACTAGGGTTGATATTCAAAGTCCTTCCAGGCTCTACCTCAATAAGGATACTTTTTGAATTTTTTCAAAACTGGGAGTATATTTGTGTCACCAACTAGTGCTTCTTCCGTAAGATTTTCTTGTTCTTCCTTACCAAGGGTAATGTTCAGGATTTGATAGACCTCTTTATCCACTGAAGCAGGTTCACTAATAAAAGTACTAATAGCATCGACTTCTGTTTCGTTTTTAAAAGTTAAGGCCTTCCCTATAGTTAATAGTGGCTGAACATCCTCCTCCTCCTCCTGCTCTATCCAAAGGGAAGTTTGAGCCTCTAGACTTGGCCGAGCTGGAGGATACAGGGTGAGGTTTTTAGTATCTGTACCATCAGATATAGTCATGGACCCCGATCGACAAGTAATGCAGGCATCAGCTGTGGCAAACCAAGGCCTCCCCAGGATCAATGGGTGTCCCCCCAGCTGTGATTTTGGTTGTAATATCAAAAATTCAGCAGGGTACTCCCATGAATCTACTGAGATGACAAGGTCGTCCAGAATCCCTTCGGGTCTAATGGTGGATCTGTCCACCAATTCTAAAATGGTAGGGGTCGGTCTAAAATTAGTGATTCCAAGCTTCTTTACAGTCTCAATTGTTATGGCATTGATCGCTGCTCCTAAATCGACTAGCACGTTGGGTATCTGCGTTTGTCCTACATGTACAGTGACAGTAGGATTGCCAGGGTCGTCATACTTGGTCACAGGGGTTTTTCCTGTTATCAAAGCAGATAAATTCCCTATGACGTGAACAGTGGGAGGATCTCTGGGTTTCCTCCCTGGTTTCTTAGTGCACAGGTCCCGAATGGTTCTAGAATAAATAGGCACATCTTGAAGAGCTTGAAGAAGGGGGATTTTGACATAAAGATTCCTTAACTCTCCTAGAAGGTTAAACTGAGGTTGCCCCCCTATTTTTGGTAGCATTAGTCTCTCAGGGTATGGTGGTTTCCTTATCAGCTGGGTAGGCTACGTATTGTCTGATTTCTCATTTGATGTTTCAGTCGTCCCATCTAAGGGATGCTCAGCATCTTCAGTGATAGGAACTGTATCGGATGGATGTTGTGAACTCCCTCCTTCTTTATGCGCAGAAGGTGGAGCATCTTCTGTAATTACGGGTTCTACTATTTTCCCAGATCGTAGACGAATATCATTAGAAGGTATAGGGGAAAGGGAGTAGGCCGGCATATTGACAGTTTCCAATTGATGGACTGTTTTATTATTCGGGTTAGGATTAGGTTGGGTAGGCAGCTGAGGCCGTATTGGTATATTAGGGACATAATTATTCTGCAGCTGCAGCTGCAACTGTTGAGGTGGGTATTGAGGATATTGAGGAAATTGAGGGTATTGAGGAGAATATGGTGACTATTGAGGTGGAGGTGGTTGAGGAAACTGGTTCCCAAGATGGAAGTTCCTCCATCCAGGAGACCACGACATAGGTTGATGTGGTGGTTGTGTCCAGGGACTCCATGAATTATAATTTTGCATTGCAGGTTGGGAAGGATTCCACTGAGCATAATTTGAAGGGAATTGTGTATTCACATTTTGCATGTTATTATTCCAATTGCTCATATTATTCAAAAATGGAAACGAATCCAAAGGCATACCTTGATTTCGAGGCTGCCAAGGTTTCTTCTGTGCAATGAAATAGGTTGATTCTACTTCTGGAGTTGATGCCTGTAGAACAGCCTTCACTTGGGGAAGTGTGGGACATTCTTTCATGTCATGGTTCAGCTCACACAGCTGGCATACTTCTACTTGGTCATGAGGGCATTCTTTCAGTGGATGATTCTTTCTACATTGGGGACAGAACACACCTAGTGTGAGATCCTCCATTGCCTGTTTTTGTTTTGCCTTCAGGACATCAATCTCCGAATAGATGGAGCTCATCATTTCTGTTTTAAAATTTTCAAGGAGATTTCCTATCTCTGCACGGGTAGCTCCTCCATTGGACGACTTCTGAGTTCCGTCGAAGACATCACGTTCCAGCTTATCCCGTTTGTCCCGCTTATTGTTCTTGGAAGACCCCCTGGAGTATCTCTTACATAGTTCCACAATCTTCCCAAAAGGTTCTTTGGAGATATCTCCCTTTCCTAGCAGGTTTAACATGTCTAAACAATCATCCCTGATCCCACGAAGCAAGATTATCTTGAGCACGTCCATCCCTATGTTCATCTTCCCAGCTCTTTGCACATTGTACAGTAGCCTTTCTACAAAATCCTCCAGGATTTCGTCCTCCTTCTGCACCATTTTGAATAATTCCTCTCTTTTGTCCTTGGTGTTGCAATATTCTTGATATTTATCGAGGAACACTTGTTTCATCTTATCCCAATTAGCAACGGTTCCTCCCCCAAGGCTCATGAACCAGCGTAATGCGTTGTCCTTCAGGGTGGCGGGAAAAAGTTTTAGCTTTTGGGCATCGGTGACATAATCATAGCTGCGACAGAGGATATCGAATTCAAAAAGGAATTCGTTTGGATCTTCTGTCGCCCTTCCATGGAAGCGAGGCAACACTGATGGTGAGATTTTTTTCATAGGGGTTGTCCCTTCTGGATGCCGAATCGGAAATTGCAGTGTAGCCGTCGTTCCCTCAGGCAGGGAGTGATTTTCATGATGATATTTTTCCACCATCACCTCTTCCTCGTCGGACTCGTGTCTATTACTCATCTCCTCTTATGTTTTCTCCTCTTCGTTCGTTCCTGCGTTCTTTTCCTCATTTTTTCCTTTGTCCTTGTTTTGTTCCTGATCAGCAAACTTCTGGTGGAACTGCGTCCACTCTTCTTCAGTTACAGCCTTCCCGTAAATGTGGCAGATCGGACCTCTACCAACAAATCCAGTTGTAACATCTGTGTCTTCCTCTGTTGTAATAGTAGGTCCAGTTGTAATAGCTGTGTCTTCCTCAGTTGTAATAGCTGTGACAGCTGTGCCTTCCTCAGCAGGGATATACAAGGGAGTCACAGCTGCTCATGTATTCTCCACCGTGGATGCCGACGCTGGCGCCCCAGGATCAGTAGGGTTTCTTCTGATAGGATTTTCTTGATGATGATCCCTGGTGGATGAATCAGTTATGTCAACAAGATCGTCGATGAATGTTCTTCTTCCCAATCGTTGTCCTCGACCGCGACCTGAGCCACCTGCACTGTTAGTATTTTGTGGGGTTTTGGGAGTTGGGAGGTGATCGCATTTTACCCTCCTCGTATTCATGCGAACTGAATCATTTCAGCAAAGAAAAGACAGACTAGAAACAATTACCAGATGCAACTAATGATTAGTGTTTAATTTTTATCCTTCCCCGGCAACGACACCAAAATGTCGAGCACCCAATATGCAGATAGATTATTACCAACATACATAGTATACGAGATTTATTGTCAACCCGAGAAAGTCTTTTATTTCAAAGGATAAATGCAAAGTCTATGCTTAAACACTAGATCACTATAATTGAATACCTTTATCCTCTAACAACTATGTTCATCCCAAGAATCTGTGTCATCCCAATTGTCTTCTACAGGCTATAATTTCAATTTCTCTCTACCATGTATCAACAAGAAATAACATAAAATTCAACTACAATTGCAGATAAAAAGAAATCCTATTCACATCCCAGAACAAGTAACTCACCTATTCAATCTGATCACTCTTGAAAACCATAAGCATAAACTGAATATTAATCTAGAAATTCAATTGCAAAAGATTGAGTTCAACTGCTCTAAGAGATTGAATTACAGGAATGAAAATCAACAATCGTAACAGGAAGATAAATTGCAAGGATTCATGGGATGACAACTTAAACTGCAGGATGGACAAGGCTGTATACGACTGTCACATAAATTGCATAAAGAAAGTTTCCTACTCAGTTGACTGCCACTCTGTACCATTTACCAATCTCTAGGAAATGTAATCCTAATTATACTGCAAATTCACACTTACTACTGCTGCGTACAAAGGAAATATCATTAACAAAACATCACACAACAATAATTTTGAGAAATCCTATTTTAACTCAGCAATCTCTGTGGACGATGGGCCCAGCCTTCACACAGAGATGCTGGCTGAACAACGTAAAGTTCCTTTAACTCAGATGTAACTCTTTATATTAACAAAAGGATGATTACACAGTTTGCTTCTACTGCTAATACAATGAATGAATTCTCCGTTGTTCAACCCCCTGGGTCGAGGCATCTCCCCATATTTATACATGCAGATCATAACATCCAATCCTAATAATGGGAAGCCATGAAGATCTCTGATCTTTAGGCGCCCTAAATAATACTAGCTGTTACAAACGTGGCATAATAGAGACATAGAAAAATGCGAGAAAGATGTTGATTGGCCCAGGAGTGGCAATCTTTTCAAACCACAATTATACTCGAGCAGCAATTTACTAAAGATCTCCAATTATAGTGCATTCTATTACAGCTTCCCTGTCACAGCTCCGTCGAGAATGTTACATTGGAACCACGTGCCTTACTTGATGATCGGAGCCCCGAAGATCCTTTTAAGCAGCGAACATCCCTCCTTTCAAGACTTGTTCAGCCCCACCTTCCTGCAGTCCACTTATCTCAAACTACCTTCATAAATCATAACATGTTAGCACAATTGAGAGATACACGGCCTTAATTATCACAATCATAAGCATTAGTAAGATAAAGCAATGATCAGTCATACCTTGGCAGCTTGGGGGAATAAAGTGAGGACAACATGTCTGATTAGCATGCTAAATGGTGTAGGACAGGGGAAGAAAAGGTGATCGAGGATGATTAAAAGGGGCCAATTCTAAGCTCAATAGCTACATGGACATGATGTACATACTGCTCAGTCTTTTGGTAGAATTCCTTCATGAAATTGCAAATTTGTACCTGGTGCCACAAAACCAAGGGCATTAATACAACGTGACATTTTCAATCTGATTATATATGTACAAATTAAACATGTACAGTATGAAATTACGCAAACTTAGATTACTTATGATTTCACCAATGCATTTTTTTTCTTTTCTTCGCACTATCTACTTGATATGTTATGTACTTGAAGTTCTACATTTCTACTGACATCCTCCCAAATTCGTGTGCCTCGGTTGCATGGATGCAACGAATCAATAATGCAAATCCACTGCAACTGGAACATGTCCCATATAAACATGATCTTTTATAATATTTTTGTCCTTCAGGTCTTGGACACATTATGCTATGTATAAATTCTCTGGATGCATTCATTGGTTGTAACGATGGGTAATACTACACAATGTTAGTATGAAAGTCACAAAATATATGTCTATATGTATCATAATATTACTCAAATTCTACATGGTATCTACAACAACATGTATTGCGATCAATGCAAATTCTAACATACCAGGGTTTGCATTTTTCAAAGGACCTTTGGGCCAAGTTCAATTGTGTGTGCTCATTCTTGAAACTCTCATAGAGTTATGTTTGTGTCGTGTCAAGGAAGTGCTTGACATGGGGTTCACCCCCCCTAACACCTTTTCTCAACTTTAAAACATCTCTTTGATTCGATGACGGTCTAGTGTTATCATGCCAAAACGTTTCCACTAGTTCTTTAACAACATCAATGAGCTTCATGTCTGAACGAGGTAACCTACCAACAAAATTCCAACAATCTTTTTGGCCTCGGGTCTTAATTTTTTCTCTAATGGCATAATACTTTTGAAGAGTCTTTATATCTACTTTAAATATTTTACATGTGTGTGATAGTAGGCAACATTGCCTTGTGGATTTGTCTACAATCAATTCTGACAATACATGATGGGCGACATTCAAATATTTTGTACAAGAAGTTTTTCCAATCAAATTAAATGAAGATTGTAGATTTCTAACAACATGATTGTTGGACTATGAACTTATAACTATCTTTATGCCCAAAATTCTCCTAACACGAGCTAGACAATGTGATTTTAACAAAGCAAGAAACAATTGACATTTTTCTGCATCGGTTTTGGATTCAAAAAAATATTTGATTATCTTGCTACAATGGAAATAAATAGTTCATTTGGGAATCTTACCTTCATGTCCTGAAAATGAACTTTCATCCACATGAATACGTCTAGGATTTCTTTGTCATCTGCTTGATAGTCAAGGAAAGGGAGCTAGAAAGGAAGTACGAGTCTCGTCAATGGTTTGTTGTGCCCCTTCATTCACAAATTGGTCCTACAAGGGAGTGTGTTCGCCATGTGTGTGCTCTTCTTGGGGAGGTTTCCAATTAAGAACTTGTTCAACATCCATCCCTTCATACTCGATGTTAGCACCCAAATTGACCCCTAATGTTGTGGGAAGGGGACAAGCTGGGGTAACCACAAAACCACTTTAGAATTATGCTACTGACCCAGAACAGTCAGAGAGGTATCTCTCACCATTGACAGAAGACTGGAAGTAAAACAAACATAAACACACAGCCTTCCTACTGAAGATAATCATTCATAGCACATTCAAAAGGTCATATTTCTAATAGGATGATTTTTTTAGGGTTTGGTAAGACAATCATGAGAGAAACATTGGGCAATGGAGTCCAAACATAATACATAAATCCAATAACAGTGCTACTGCATGAAGAATCAGAACAGAGGCAAGATAGCTGCCCATTTATAGTCAAAATGCTTTTATCTAGTGATAAGGGAAGAAGAAATGAACAATCCATCAGCATGGGAATCTAACAAACATCAATCCTATGTTATCTTTAGAAGAACTATTGGTGAATATATGAAAACAATAGACCGAGCTTGTGATCAAGAATTCTCCACTATTATACACTAGTTCCATATTTGAAAAAGAAAACATAAGGGAAGCAAACAAGGGGAAGCAAATTCACATGAGGAAGAAGAAAGAGACAGACTGTAAATTAAACAACACATGAATCTCAGATCTGCAATTTTATTAAGAACAATGTTTCAAAACAGAGCCTAGCTCTCCCAGGCCTTAGCCCATTGATTTTCCAACCCTTTTCTCTTCTATTACAATGCATTTATTAATCTACTTGGCCCTCAGGCTCGAGACACCTCAATAGATAATGAATACAACTGTGTTGACACCTGCACAGAAGGCTTAACAACTCTAAGAGTCGGTTCCAACCACTTTCTTCATTTCCGACACCGAACTGCTGAAACCACCATTCGGAGCCCCGACTGTATAACGCAAATGGAGACACTTGTGTAAAAATGGAAATAATTTTTTTAGTCGGGCTCATGCTTGACAAAACCCATGCTCCCATTTTCCCATATTCTCCTCCAGCTGGTCGGGATCTGCTTCGGAAGCTTATGACTCAGGCAGTAAACGTAAATTATGGAAATTTACCCTATGAAGATCTCTTTGGTTCTCCAAAAATGTGACATATGTGTAGATTATGAGAGAGGTTATTGTAGATGGGCTCGTGCTGGAGAAAAACCTCTCTTGGTTTCCCAACATTCCTCCCAGTTTGGTAGAAACAGTTGGTGTAAAAAGATGACTAAAATAGTCATTTTCATCAAAATCAGCCATGTTCTTCATATAAAACTTCATTGGGTTTAAAAAATTGTTATTCCTTGTTAACTTGACTTGAATGTTGATGTGGAGGGTGTGTAAATTCATCATGTAAAGCTCGTTGGTGGTGGTCTTAATCTTAGCACAAATCTGGTGCTAACAACTGGCTCCAATTGGGGATGCTACCCTCCCTGTGAGGTAGCAAAGAACCCTTAGTAGACCAGTGCTTGATCCATTGGGTGGCTCCCAATTCCAAAACTGAACCTACAACTGATTGCCTACCTGATCCTGCAATTGAACTCAACTGTGACCGAAACAGTCTCCTTCACTGAAAACCAACATACTATGCTGGTACAACTGACATCTGATACTCTATGAAGATGTGTTTGATATTGAATTTGAATGCCTCTGAAAATCAGAAGATGTTGCTAGCTTCCTCCCACTGTCCCACTCCTTCAGTTGGTATTTGACATTTTACTGCCTTTCTAGATCACTAATAAAAATGCAGCCACATACAAGACTGTCTTCATAACAGCCATATCCCTCTCGGATGACTTTCAATGAGTTCCAAATGGGAATATGGCATAAGCAATATTGAAACAACCATGTATGAAAAACTCTTTCTCTCTGCAGTGATTAAACCCGCAATATTTGAAAACACCATCAGGATGTCTCCTCCAGTAATCTAGGTTGTCTTGAGTCTCCGAGGAAGAGCAGCGAAGTAGAAGACAACCATATTTAAACCATCAAGTCGCTGAAACATGGTGAGGACTGCTTCCATGCAGCTGATTTCACTTGCTCAATGAGCCAATGAGGACCTTACAAAGAGGAAGCCCTTTAGCTTCTTTCTTTGCACTCACATTTTTTTTTACATTTGTTATTTGCATCCACCATTTTTATTGTTATATTCACCTTATATATATTGTACCCATGCGTTTTCATTTTGTTTCCTTGTTTTTTCTTTTGCTACACAAACGTGCGGCCGATTGCTCCAATAGAGAATGTTGTCAGCTCCTTCGGACCCTTTTACTGACCATATTCTGAATGCGCATTCAATCTATGCAAAGCTCCCAGATCTCTTCAACCTCAGGTTAAACTTCTGCTCTATCACCACAACCTGCTTCCATGCATCCCATCTTGTCTGTGTCCCAACAAATAAATCCTGCTCATATTCATAAGCACAATGGTTTTCATCTTTCAGCTTCTTGGGAGGTGGATATGCTCTATCCAGACGAATGTGATTTCCACTAAACTCTGTCGGATTGTGGGATAAAGCGCTTGTTGACTGCTCATCTTTAAAAAAAACATATGTATTGACACCATTATGAGAGTCGTCGATCTGCCCCAAATGATACCCACACGATCAGACGATGGGGAGAAAAGAAACCAGACCTGCAATTTCCTTCAAACGTGAACACTCACTTACCAAGTGCCATCGTAATCTGACAAAATCGCCTGGCATCGTGGTCATGGGAATAAAGGGAGTCACACTCAATAGAGATACACTCTCTTCCTTCTTCCTGTGTTTGATCATGTAGCAGATGAGAAACAAAAGGGGCCAATGCCCCAGCCAAACCACAACCTAAAAAAAATATTCTCCCCTCTGCATGGTAACATTGAAAATGAGACATTTTTGGTAGCCAGGATGTTATCATCTTGACCAGTCCAGAGCGGAATAGCTCCTTCGCATCCTCCACTGCTGGGATTCTTCCTCCCTTTGAGTGCACAAAGCTTTGAACGGGACCAATCAAATGCAAGGTCTTTCCCAACTTCTCAAATTTTGGACTTGTTAATTTACTGCACAAGTAATATATGCGAACAAATTTTGAAGCACAGATCTAAGCTCCCCGAGATCCGGGCCGTCGGAGGGTGCAGGGTGTTAATAAAAGTTCACAAAATTATGATCGTGGCCTTTCTCGCTGAAGTAATATTTGCGAACGACATGTGGGATGTAGATTTCTTTCTCCTCGAGCATCTAGCGGCTGACTCTCTGGAAACTAACCCACTGTGTATTGCTACCTGGCTCTTCTATACACCTGCGATATGCTTCCAACTATCTTCCTCCAGGAAAAGGTTAAAAAATATGAGAAATCCGCCCCAGGGTGCTGCTCGCGTTTCTCCTCAATCTTGTCGACATTGATGTCAAATATGGGTTTGTTGGGTGGAAGAGTGAACTCAAAACCATTCTGCGTTCTTGAACTGGAACCACCCCTCCAACACCTATGAAGAATAACCTGCATCAAACTCTTTCTGATCCCCCTTGCCTTCACTCCAAGCAGCATGAGCAGCCATCGGGGTCACTTTCTGTAAAGCACCTGTAACAATTAATTAATAAGAATATGCGAAATAGCAGAAATGACAGATATCAGAATACCACTTCGAGGGGTCAACCTCCTATGAGCAAGCTCAATACAAATAACTTCACGGTGCCTTCATAGGTCTCAACACACACTTATATACTAAGTCTAGGCACCAATACTATGTGCCAAAACCATGGGCCACTACAAACTATGGATCAACAATACTACGGGCAACTTACAAAGCATATGCGCCAACAACAATAACACAAACTATTGATCAACAAATACTACGGGACGACTTACAAAGCATATGCATCCAACAACAATATACTAACAAAGTAAAGACATGGGTTCCTAACACTTTCCAGTCGCGCAGCCTATTCAGCCCGATTCCAGTACTCTTTACAAAGGACACCCAGCTCTTCTTGGCGAGCTAAAACAACAAGGCATCGTGTCCGCATTAATGTTGCCTTCAAGACAAAAATGTGGGTTGGGATATTGGATTGCCTTGAAGGTATATGCAGCAGTCACAAAAAGTTGAGACCGCTCATCACTGCGAGAGATGGCGACATGCGTCGAAGGTTCACAATGTTGAAACGTAAAATCTACCCTATGAAAGGCCTTCCCCATATAGAAGCGAGGAATCTACTCGAAAAGGAGATGCACATTGATACATATAATACGGAGAACCAATTAAGTTCTAACCAGCTGGACCAGATAGTGGAGATGCATGGCTATATTCCAAAACTTCTGACAGTAATAGCATGATTCATAAGTTGTGAAGACGACAAGCAAAAGGATTATCATAGATTGAGGAAGAGAGAGAAAACAATGGCAGGAAGAAAACAAAAACGATATATTCCATTATGTCTTTGCCTACAAAACTCTTGAAGAGAGGTTGAAAGATCCCTTCCTTGTGACCTGCTCATTTTTAATGGCAACAGCTGGAGCGAAGTTGCAGATATAGTCGGAGATGGTGAACTCAAGAGCAACCTCTTTTGGCGCAGGCGATTATTGATGTGCATCAGGGATTCAACAACAGCTACTGCATGGGCTTTCATCTTATTCACATTGCGCCCCATCTTTGTGCTTTTTATTTTCTGTTCATGGGAGATATCCCACATTCAAAACAGAAAAAGCTCCCTTTCCCTTTATATACGCCACACCTTTCACTATATAGCAAGTAACAAATGGAGGCTAGGTACTTGGGTGGAATGGTGTGCGTGGTCCCCCTTGGGCTTGGACGCTGGTCGCTTGAAAGGCTCTCAGTGGGGAGGGCCAGGGCTTAGCCCAATACACCTTTTCCTTCGCCTCCATTTAAAAATTCGTCCCACTCATAAAAAATTTAAAACCTTTTCCTCCATGAAAGATTAAAACTTTGTTTTTTATAGAAATTTAAAACCCTCAAACTTTTTGAATATAAAAATTAAACCTTGGATCCATCGTTACCTTAACAAACCTTTTCTTTCATAAAAGTCCAAACTTGGTGGTTTTTATAAAAATTAATCTTTGGCCCAAAAATTAATTCTTTTTCCAATTATGAAAACTTTTTCTCTTTTTGCTCAAAGCTTATTTTAATCCTCCTTTGCTTGTTGAAAGGCTGCAAAAATTCATGCACTGGCAACATGGAAAATATATTGGGAATTTTACTGTGAGGTGTATCCTTACCAACAACTGATATACCATACTGAAATTTTCTGAACTGATCTTGAGGCTGAAAAATGACTGTACATGTTGCAAACTTGAAAAATTCTTGAAACCAAGCTGAAAACTGAATTGTACATTCTAAAAACTGCTGAAAAAGATACTCATTGTGAGCTTATTCAAACTAGATACCTACCCTACTTTACTGAATGCAAATGTTGAATCAAGTAACTTCATATTCCCAATAAAGCCAGTCAAGCAAATGGCTGAACAATTTGACTCCTTCACTGTGCTTGAAATCAGTCAATGACAGAGAATATGACAACATAGGGAAACCATGACTCTTTTTATGTTCAATGTGAAAATATGGCTGCAAATTTAAATTGAAAAACACTTCCATATATTCATTAACAGGGTCATAAAAACCATGGATGATTGACTGCCTCCCAAAACAGTTTATAACTTGGTCATCATACATGGATTCTCCATATGTGTCTTTCACTTGCACATCTTGTTTTGGGCCATATAACTCATCTCCAGATATGAAACATTTCCCAATATTGACATCTAGAGGAGGATGAAAAGACTTTTCAAAAGACAGGTGAAATTCATGGGATTGAATTTGATCTTCCAGGGCCTCAAGTTCTCCATTGAGTTTTTCAGCAAGCTCTCTTAACAAACTAGCCTTATCTTCATAAGAACATTTACATGACTTCAAGTATCTAGGTAAAAATACTGAGAAAGCTTCTTTGATTTGGTCATCATCAAACATATCAAAATATTCTTTAAAACCCTCAATAGAAGCATGATTTGCCACATACCCTACCATTTTGATTTGATGAAGAAACTGAATCAGCACTTCAAACTTTGAAGATTTCTAACAGTGGACTCGCCATGAAACCTTCAAAATCTCAATTCTTATATGGAGTCACTGATCCTCCCAGTGGAGTCACCTTCATACTGGAATTTTGATTAGTGGAGTCACCAGGTGGAAGATACACAACCTTCTCAATGTCTGACTGTTGTTCACCATCAACAATAAGATTTGAAACTTGTCATGCTACCCAAGGACAATGAGACTCTTGTTCCCCGACAACGGCGCCAATTTGTTAGCACCCAAATTGAGCCCCAAGGTTGTGGGAAGGGGACAAGCTGGGGTATCCACAAAACTACTTTAGACTTATGCTATTGACCCAACACAGCCAGAGAGGGATCTCTCACCATTAACAGAAGATTGAAAGTAAAACAAATGTAAACACACAACCTTCCTACTCAAGCACATTCAGAAGGTTAGATTTCTGATAGGATGATTTGTTTAGGGTTTGGTAAAACAATCATGAGAGAAACATTGGGCAATGGAGTCCAAACATAATACATAAATCCAATAACAGTGCTGCTGCATGAAGAATCAGAACAGAGGCAAGATAGCCACCCATTTACAGTCAAAATGATTTTATCTGGTGATAAGGGAAGAAGAAATGAACAATCCATCAGCATGGGCATCTAACAAGGATGAATCCTATGCTAAATTTAGAGGAACTATTGGTGAATATCTGAAAACAATACACAGAGCTTGTGATCAAGAATTTTGCACTATTATACACTACTTCCAGATATGAAAAGAAAACATAATGGAAGCAAACAACAGGAAGCACATTCACATGAGGAAGAAGAAAGAGACAGACTGTAAATTAAACAACACATGAATCTCAGTCGAAATCATCCTTAGACACTGCAATTTTATTAAGAACAATGTTTCAAAATAGAGCCTAGCTCTCACAGGCCTCGGCCCATTGATTTTCCAACCCTTTTCTCTTCTATTACAATGCATTGATAGATCTACTTGGACCTCATGCTCGAGATACCTTAATGGAGAATGACTACAACTCTGTTGACACCTGCATAGAAGGCTTAACAACTCTGAGAGTCGGTTCCAACCACTTTCTTCATTTCCGACCGCGAACTGCTTAAACTTCCCTTCGGAGCCTCAGTTGTATAACTCAAATGGATTCACCTGTGTAAAAATTGAAAGAGGGTTTTGTATTCGGTATCATGCTTGACAAAACCCATGTTTCCATTTTCTTATATTCTCCTCCAGCTGGTCAGGATCTGCTTCAAAAGTTGATGACAGAGACAGTAAACGTAAATTCTGGAAATTTACCCTTTGAAGATCTCTTCGGTTATCAAAAACCGTGACACCTATGTTAATTTTGAGAGAGGTTATTGTAGATGGGCTTGTGCTGAAGAAAAAATGGTTTCCGAAAATTCCTCCCGGTTTGGTAGAAACAGTCGGTGGAAAAATATGACTAAAACAGTCATTTTCGTCAAAATCAACCATGTTCTTCATATAAAACTTCATTGGGTTTAAAAATTTGTTATTCCTTGTTAACTTGACTTGAATGCTGATGTGGCTGGTGTGTAAATTCGTCATGTAAAGCTCCTTGGTGGTGGTCTTAAGCTTAGCACAAATCTGGTGCTAACACTCGACATCAGGCAAGATTTGATTGACTTCCTCCACTTTGTCATTGCTTGTTGATGGATCTAAGGCACTAACATTTTGATTTCTACGGTTTTCCATGTACAACCTGGAATTTTCTCTTATCTCATGGGACTTTTTAGGGGGAAACTCCTTCCTTCTAGACTTTCTTTTATTATTACGTCTGTTGCCCATATTCAATGCGTTCTTATAAAAAACAAAAATATCACCCCTGCAAGAATGAACAACAAATAAGATATTAAAACTCGATGTGCATGATTATTAAAGCTCAATGTAGCAATTGATTATGTACAACAACATCTAGTGAAAATGTTTTCATATAATCTTAAAAGCTATTGGGAATTCCCTACATGTAACTACAATAGCACCTCTAGGAACTCAGTAGGATGGTATTGGATGGTGGTATGGGATGTTAGTAGGAGCAATACAGACTCGTTTATCAAAGACTCCAAGGATTTCATTAAGATCATCAAGGAGGAAAAATTAGACGCACGTGACTTGCTAATAAGCTTTGATGTTGTGGGTCTATTTACCAAAATCCCCCTCAATGAAGCAATGCAGGTGTTATTTGAAGTCGCAGATCCAGGAACTGCAAAGCTGGCAGAAGTATGCCTCCGATCCACCTTCTTCAGCTTCAGAGGTGATTTCTATGAGCAGACTAGTGGAGTAGAAATGGGGTCCCCTTTGTCACCAATTGTGGCTAATCTCTTAATGGAACATTTCGAAAAGAAGGCCCTTCACTTGTTCCCATTACAACCCGCAAGGTGGAAAAGGTATGTGGATGATACCAATGTGAGATGGCCCCATGGGATTAATGAGTTGAACAAATTTCATGAGCATCTTAACCAGCTTTCAGAGGACATAAAGTTCACTATGGAAATTGAAGAGGATGGGAGCATCCCCTTCCTCGACATGCTAATAAAGAAAAATAATGATGGAACCCTAAGCCATGGTGTCTACAGAAAGAAAACCCACTCTGAAAATTACCTTCACGTTCACTCACACCACCACCCTTCTCAGAAAATTGGGGTAATCAACACCTTAGCCATGAGAGCTTTCCACATATCTGACAAGGAAAATATGGAAAAAGAGAAATACCACTTAACCTCTATCTTCAGTAGCCTGGGATACAAGAATAAGGACATCCATAAGGCAATGAAAAAAGCAGAAAACTGGACTCAACACACAAAGGAGAGAAAGACTCGTAAGGCCTTCCCCCCTTACATCCAAGGAGTAAGAGTATTGAAAAAAAAATAAGTTTGGACTTCCTTCAAGCCTATGGAAACCATTAGACAGAAAATGAGGTCGGTGAAAGACAAGGTTGATTGGCACCAGTACAAAGGGGTGTATAAGGTAGATTGTTTGTGTGGAAGGAGCTATATAGGAGAGACAGGTCATTCTTTTCAAACTAGATTGAAAGAGCATGGAGCTGACATAAGAAGAGAAAGGACGAACACCTCCACACTCACAGAGCATTCTCTCAAAACAAAACACCATGTCTTCCTGGAAAACACGGAGTTGCTCGCGGTTGAGGACCACTACTACAAAGGAAGGGTGAGAGAGGCCTTGGAAATCATAAAGCACCCAAAAAACGTAAATAGAGACAGGTGACTTGAAATAAGCGAGAGATGGCTACCTCTTATCAACAAGGAAGGTAATGGATAAAACCAGGTATGTTTCTGTCACAAGCACAATCTTTGGTCAGTATCACTAACCTAGCCTCCGACTAGTCTATTTTATTTGTAGATTTCTTATTACTATTAATTATTCATTATGTTTGTATAAGGACTATTATTAATTTTTATGAAATCTTTGAGACCTTTATTTATAAATAATAATTATTAATGAGACCTTGTTATAAATAATAATTATCAATCATTATTAATGAGACCTATTTATAATGAGACCTTTATATAAATAATTAATACTTATTGATAACCCTATTATAAAGATTTAATACTTATTGATAATCTTATTGTAAATCATTAGTAAAGGTCTTATTAATAATTATCTTTGGTTCTTTGTTAATTATCTTTAGTTCATAATGATTGTTAATAATTATTTTGCCTAACTTTGATTATCTTTTCAAATAAGTTGATCTTTGTAATACCCCTCCTTTATGCACTCATTTTGTAAATGTAATCGATTTTACCATAACGTGGCATGCTATGGATAAATTTCAGATAGATTATCCTAATTACTTTTATTTAACCATATTCCGAGAGATAGTGCTAGAGAGTACAATAAAGCGAAAATGAGACTTAACTTATTAATTTAAATATTTGGTGAGCTCATCCAAATAATTAATATGCTATTATACTTGACCACGAGTTATTAGTTTATATTATGGATTTTAGTACAAACTATTAATATACTGGATTAATAGTATACCTTGTTATAAGTTATACTATAAAATAAACGAAAGAATATATATGGATGTTTGGCATAACTAGTCATAATTATATGTTGAATAAACGTGTAAATTATGCATATTTAAATATATAAATATAAATGACAAAGAATGAGTTATGGAAGGAGTTAACCTTAGCAAATAAAGGATAAGGTTAAAAGACTTTAGAATATATATATATATATATTCATTATACATATTTTATATGTATGACTTATAAACACAATGGTCAATATTATGGCTATTATATTAGTAAAATCATTATTGAAATTAATGATGATGAAATAACCTTTGAAATTAAAGGTTATATTCTTCCTTGATAAACTTCCGAGATTAATCCTCATATACTACGTTATAGAGATACACATTTGAGATCGACAAAAAATGTTCCTCTATACACCTTCATGTTATACTTATCAAAGGATGAATGTACTTGAGATAAGGGCAGTTAAGTATATTTAATTTATTCAAAGGTTAGTTGAGCATAACTTAGTTACGTAAAATACTCCATAGACCCGATTTTATAACCCTTAGTCGACTACCTTAAGGAATGACATCTTCCATATTGAGAAGCCAAGCGCCAAGTGGATGAAAGATGTGGGATGACTCATGGATAATTTGGTTGGTAGGTAGCCGGAAAGGATCTCCTTAACCCACGTGATGCTCCCTGGAAAATCTATTTTACACATTGGTAAAGGATCCTTCCAAGTGGAGGTACGGGTGTTGGTTTGCATTATTATTTATTTAGTGGCGAGAGGATGATAAGGAGGGGGGGCTGGATCATTTTCGGGGATTGGATTTTAGTATTGGCGTTTACACGGCAAAAGAGAAGGAAAGGGGGTCCGCCATCAGGAAGGAAATACTCTTCGTAACTGCCATTTGGCAGTGATGTTTCCTTAAGTCTCGAACTACTACCGTTACTGGGGCGGGTGTTCCACGAAACAAAGGATATTTATAGGAATCGATCTGGAGAGAGGGGAGGGCTTTTTGGGGAAAGACGGTGATCTCTACCTCTTCGGAATTACGAATTCGATTTTTCATTTGATGCATAAATTCGGTATAGGGCGTGAAAGAAAAAGGGGTGATCTCCGCACTGCTATACTTTCACAGTGTTTAGAGGTACGATCTGAACAGATTTTTGAGGTACGATCGCTGTATATATATATATCCTTAAGCACCGTAGTTGTTGCTGCGATGGAAATTTACTTTCTTTTACTTTGACAGACTTTTGAGGTGCAATCTCTGCATACACCATTATTGATATATCAAATCTCTATCTTGGACATAGTTTATATATATATATATATAGCTCAAATCTCTGCATGTTGAGTTTTGTGTGAATAAATCGATCTCCACATATTAAGTCAGGTGATAGCTCTATAGCTCAGTATCTGCATCGACAGGATTATCCTCTGCATACTCCACATACAACATCTTTGCATTGACAAAGTTATCCTCTGCATAACTTGGCTCTGCATATTAAATCTCTGCACTGACAGAGTTATCCTCTGCATATCCCGATCTCTAGAGTAGATCTTGGAATCATGCGAAGAGGTAATGATGATCCTCTGCATAGACGCAAGACAAAAAACCAGATCTGTAGATCTCTGCGTGAGTCTTCTGCATTTTGGGAATTTTACAATTATACAATTATATATACAGTTACTCGCTTGGGATGCGACGGCTGCATAGGAACCTGACCCCATTGCGTTAAAATGTTACCTTGTTTTGGGAAAGCTGGGTGATCCCTCTCTGGAGAGGATCCACCCAAAGCCTTGTGCATTCAACTGCATTCCCAGGCGTTCATGAATCGACCCCTGTCGAAAAACTAGTTAATTTATGGACTGTGCGGTAAAAATGCGATCCTCCTTAGGCAGGTTGGATATCAAACCAGTTTTAGATTTTTGTTAAAGAAAACGTGGTTGTCTATTGATAAGCATTTCAAGCCAGAGTCTATCGATGCTTAAACCGATCTCTGCCCTGGAATATATATATTCACAACATGATTTTCTAAATGAGGCGATTTTTGAATGATGGGGTTTCAGGATTTGATTAGTTCATTGACTGCCTTTTTTCTCTTTAAGAGCAGTGACCTGAACAGTTTTATATTAATGAATTGCTTCCTGCTAGATCGCATCTCTGCGATATCAGTATTGACCACATGTATTGGTTTGGTATATAAAACAAAAAACATAGTTTATTATCTTATAACAAAATCTGTATATGTTGTTCGTTAGAGCTTTCAATCGACCTCTGCATTTTAGTTTCATAAAAATCATAGGTTTAACATCTCTATGGGGATGATTGTAGAAGGGGACTCTTACCTGGAGCGCGATTGAATTGTTTTGTTAGATTTTGTTTCATATGAGGGATAGGATGGATCAGTTCGGAGGAGCCATTCCTAATCCCATGATTTAATTTTGTATTTGATATAAGAGACTGGAAACGGATCGGATCCAAGGAGCAATGCCAAATATCATAAAAAACTACATTTATGTGATTTTCTTGTTTATGCGTGAAGTTCTGAGTTTGTGGCACACTATTCTATAAGTAGGATAATATATTGTGATTTCTAAAGGCATTTGGTTATGGGTTACTCGTTGTGCTAATTGATATGAGTCAGTATTTTGCTAAAACGTCATGTTACTAGTTTAAAGTGAAATATATACTGGATTCACATTGATCAAATAATAGGTGTGTAGATCAACATGGATCTGTCTTGATGGATATAGACAGATGTTTTCCTGTTACGTAGAGCTAGGGTAGGGGATGGGCAGTAATAGCCCCATCTCTATATAAATATATTATTTTTCCAGTTTAAAAGTATTATATATAGAGCTTGTTTTGATCTCGTTTATTTGGTTGAGCTTGGTTTATCTGCCAGCGAAAGTTATTTCAGATTTCCCTTTTGGTTCTATAGGTGAGTTCCTAGAACCTTGTGTATAGTTATCTTTATGAGAGTTGTGGAGAGGGAAAATAGAATCCTCACCCGTGGTAAGGATTCTCACTTTGAATGTTAGAAGATGCTCTCCAGGAGAGAGACTTCCAGGTAATGGAAGGTAAATAACGTAACTGTTGAGTTACAAGATGTAATTATTATTTGATGAAATAATATATTGCGATGGGTGTTGTGGACGTAGCCCAAGTTTTGGGTGAACCATGTTTATATATGGTGTATGATGGTTGGTGTATTGTTGTCATGTGGTTGATTGTTAAAATGTGTTGAATGGTTATTATGTTGGCTTGTGTGAATTATGGTTCGTTGTTTAAATTAGTTGCTCGTGTCTTTATTACTTTCAATGTATATTATATCGAAGTATTTCATGAAGAATGAAGCGAGGAGTCTAATAGCCAATTATTACTCATGATCGTTTTATATATGTGTTCGCATCACTACTTAGTGTGGATGAAGTTGATAAGGAAAGTGAAATGCTAACCGTTTAACTAAATAGTACTAAAGTAATACGATAAGGAATAGATGATCGATATGAAAAGAGTTCTCAAAGCTCCCCTTAAGATACTGAATCGACACATGGATATGTTATGTCATTATGTTTTTCTTTCTTCTCAAAATAACACTAACAGATTCATGGAGATATTACATATGGTATCAGAGCACGAGTTACAACACTCGGGCCTATAGTGGGCTTAGCATGAGGAAATGAGTTGGATGAACCAAGTAAGGTATTCCATTCCACTTGAAATAAGCAATGGGGAAAATGCCCTTCAAAGCTTCAAAGCTCGGAAGGAGGTAACGGACAAGTCGTCTCGAATTACAAGTAAGTATGTCGCATTTTCTGAAGCATTATAATAGTATAACTTTGTCTGTTGTGAACATGGTTTTAGTAGGTAATTGAACCAATGGTTATTAGAAAATCTTATGGATGAATATGTCCTCTTACTCTATATGTAGTTACAATAGATTGCGAGGAAGTACTCTTAGAATAGTCAAACTGACAGAGTCAAGTGTTTTTCAAAAAGAGCCTCGAGTATGCCAAAAGTCATCATAGTTGTGAATATGCTAAGCGAAGGAAACTCTCCTAAAGTTGTTGATTTGATGATTGGCTTAAATACTTATTACCTTCTCTACCTCTATTGTTATTCTTAGGAGTGGATATCTTTTCGTTTCAGTAAACGCGTCATATGGGAGAATAGGGTTGATACACTTTGTTGATTGTTTCTGACTAATCGAATTTTATTGATCCATTCGTCAAGATTTCCGAATATGAGATTCAGATAGATAAAATAAGCAACTTATATCTGTTAAGTCTTTTATAAAGTAATTATATATGCTAATATTTGACTATAGAAGATAGTCTAATGTTTTAATTATGTTAGGAACTGTGAAGTTCCTTTCATATATAAAGCCACTTTGAATGATAAATTTATGAAGTTGACATAACTAATAAATTCTGGTAAAAAGAATACAGCCGAGCTAACCTTCCACAAGAAATGTAGACTTTCTAGTCTAGATTCTGTTAACTACAAACTAAGAGAGTGTGAAAATTTTCCCTACGACTATGAGGGAAAAGTTGGATAAATAATAGAAAATATGATGGAAATGCATGATCTCATCTTCATGGATGTTGGGATACTATGAGTGGTAGTAATAAAAACTATACTTTTATGAGATCATGATTTATGATGATTTGTTGTCACCTACAATTATATGTGGTGTAAAAATGATTATTTTGGTTAAGAGATAAAATTTTAGTTAATCATGTTGTTAACATAATAAATGCATAGATGTAATTAATGGTGAGTATGTGGTGTTGTATGAATAAAAGTAATGGAAAACTAGAACCGCCATGGAATGGTAATACATGAGACTTTAATTTTCTAATGTTTTTATAACGCCTGTTTTATATCCGCATTAGGAGTTAAGGAAAACCTTTAATATCATGGAATTTCCATGATAGATCAGAAGTAATATTTAACAATAATTGATGTATAAGTTTTTATGAAACAAGTCAAGGTGATGATTGACATATGTTCTATGCATGATTGCTCTTATGATTTAATTACATTTTTTCTTTTTTACGACTAACATATTTAATGTTGTGGTCGAGCGGGATGTTATATTCCCACACACCACTACAACAGTCAAGAGGTAAAAATGGGATATATAGATTCATGTAATATTTAGTGTAATACTAATATGTGATGATACAGGTAAACTGGTACCTCGGCATATGAGGATCTTATAATAAGAAGATATGCGGTCACCCTTACAAAGGTATATGGTTATCATTATAAGGTATGCAAATATGTTTTAGAAAATTGGCTATTTCTATGTGATGTTGGTGTATACAAAAGAAGTTGTATAACTACAAAAGGAAGTGTGTTTGAAATAGTGAAGGATAACATTTGAGGTTAAGAAATCATAATGTCCACGGGTCATCATAGGAAGAATATTATTTCGTGTTCAATGAATTATGTAATCCTATTAAGTAAGTTAGTTATGCTTGGAAGGAGAAAACGTTTACTTCAGATGATCAAGTATCAAGTATGGATGTTGTAGTATGAAGAATGAATGATTTTCTTATTTACAAATATTTGATTTTGTTATATAAAGTGTTACTAACAATTGAATTTGGCAGATGGCCAAAACTCAGTGGAACTTGTTGAAAGACAAAAACTTAATATATTATGCATGGTACAATAAAGGGGTGAGGATTTAAGATCCACATCGCAACTGTTACAGATTCTTTTAAATTTTGATATATTTGTAATCAGGAAACTCGACCGAGAGTGGTCAGAGTAATCGTATGGGTGCAGAATGTAATGTGACAAAATAAATTGATTAAACTGAAAGAGATTTTTCTAGACTCAAGCAAGGCGGCTTGGGGAAAATAAATTCCGGGACTCAAGCGAGAAGGCTTGAGGGGAATTAAGTAAGAGTGCATTAAAGGCACTGAAACACTCCCTAGAAAGGGGGGAGTTGACAACCGCTAGGATTCTCGAAAGAATCGGCTGGTTGTAAAGACCTAGGAAAACTATAACATAATGCATATGCGGGAGGCAGGACGCTGCTTAGTATGCATAAGAGACAATATTGCTGCGTGAGCACTATGGTGTTAGGCAAGAGTCTCCGAAAGAATCGCTGTGTGAGCACTGAGGTGTTAGGCGAGAATTTATGAAGGGATTGCTTTGTGAGCACTAGAGTGCTAGGCAATAATTCCCTGGATCAAGTGAATGATGTGTTTTAATTAATTAATAATCTACATTTTTTGAAACACTGGAATTATATGTGCTTGTGATGATAAAAGCACAAACAAACACTAAAGATATTCCATGGATTACAAACGATATGGGGCGCATTGTTTATACTTCTAAGTTGATTATGGGATTAATGATGTGTTTTTACCAAACAATAATTTTCCAATTTTGAAGTTGAAAATGCAGGCTACGAGCAATACTAACGTATAGAAATCATGAAAGTTCAAAGAAAATCAAAACAAAATGATGAAGCAAGAAAATAATGATCCTAGAAGAAAAGATTAATTGCAGAAAGTATGAACACCGAGGACGGTGTTAATTTTAAGGGGAGGAGGATGTAATACCCCTCCTTTATGCACTCATTTTGTAAATGTAATCGATTTTACCATAACGTGGCATGCTATGGATAAATTTCAGATAGATTATCCTAATTACTTTTATTTAACCATATTCCGAGAGATAGTGCTAGAGAGTACAATAAAGCGAAAGTGAGACTTAACTTATTAATTTAAATATTTGGTGAGCTCATCCAAATAATTAATATGCTATTATACTTGACCACGAGTTATTAGTTTATATTATGGATTTTAGTACAAACTATTAATATACTGGATTAATAGTATACCTTGTTATAAGTTATACTATAAAATAAACAAAAGAATATCTATGGATGTTTGGCATAACTAGTCATAATTATATGTTGAATAAACGTGTAAATTATGCATATTTAAATATATAAATATAAATGAGAAAGAATGAGTTATGGAAGGAGTTAACCTTAGCAAATAAAGGATAAGGTTAAAAGACTTTAGAATATATATATATATATATATATATATTCATTATACATATTTTATATGTATGAATTATAAACACAATGGTCAATATTATGGCTATTATATTAGTAAAATCATTATTGAAATTAATGATGATGAAATAACCTTTGAAATTAAAGGTTATATTCTTCCTTGATAAACTTCCGAGATTAATCCTCATATACTACGTTATAGAGATACACATTTGAGATCGACAAAAATTGTTCCTCTATACACCTTCATGTTATACTTATCAAAGGATGAATGTACTTGAGATAAGGGCAGTTAAGTATATTTAATTTATTCAAAGGTTAGTTGAGCATAACTTAGTTACGTAAATTACTCCATAGACCCGATTTTATAACCCTTAGTCGACTACCTTAAGGAATGACATCTTCCATATTGAGAAGCCAAGCGCCAAGTGGATGAAAGATGTGGGATGACTCATGGATAGTTTGGTTGGTAGGTAGCCGGAAAGGATCTCCATAACCCACGTGACGCTCCCTGGAAAATCTATTTTACACATTGGTAAAGGATCCTTCCAAGTGGAGGCACGGGTGTTAGTTTGCATTATTATTTATTTAGTGGCGAGAGGATGATAAGGAGGGGGGGCTGGATCATTTTCGGGGATTGGATTTTAGTATTGGCGTTTACACGGCAAAAGAGAAGGAAAGGGGGTCCGCCATCAGGAAGGAAATACTCTTCGTAACTGCCATTTGGCAGTGATGTTTCCTTAAGTCTCAAACTACTACCGTTACTGGGGCGGGTGTTCCAAGAAACAAAGGATATTTATAGGAATCGATCTGGAGAGAGGGGAGGGCTTTTTGGGGAAAGACAGTGATCTCTGCCTCTTCGGAATTACGAATTCGATTTTTCATTTGATGCTTAAATTCGGTATAGGGCGTGAAAGAAAAAGGGGTGATATCCGCACTGCTATACTTTCACAGTGTTTAGAGGTACGATCTGAATAGATTTTTGAGGTACGATCGCTGTATATACATATATCCTTAAGCACCGTAGTTGTTCCTGCGATGGAAATTTCCTTTCTTTTACTTTGACAGACTTTTGAGCTGCGATCTCTGCATACACCCTTATTGATATATCAAATCTCTATCTTGGACATAGTTTTTTTATATATATAGCTCAAATCTCTGCATGTTAAGTTTTGTGTGAATAAATCGATCTCCACATATTAAGTCAGGTGATAGCTCTATAGCTCAGTCTCTGCATCGGCAGGATTATCCTCTGCATACTCCACATACAACATCTTTGCATTGACAAAGTTATCCTCTGCATAACTTGGCTCTACATATTAAATCTCTGCACTAACAGAGTTATCCTCTGCATATCCCGATCTCTAGAGTAGATCTTGGAATCATGCGAAGAGGTAATGATGATCCTCTGCATAGACCCAAGACGAAAACCCAGATCTATAGATCTCTGCGTGAGTCTTCTGCATTTTGGGAATTTTACAATTATACAATTATATATACAGTTACTCGCTTGGGATTCGACAGCTGCATAGGAACCTGACCCCATTGCGTTAAAATGTTACCTTGTTTTGGGAAAGCTGGGTGATCCCTCTCTGGAGAGGATCCACCCAAACCCTTGTGCATTCAACTGCATTCCCAGGCATTCATGAATCGACCCCTGTCGAAAAACTAGTTGATTTATGGACTGTGCGGTAGAAATGCGATCCTCCTTAGGCAGGTTGGATATCAAACCAGTTTTAGATTTTTGTTAAAGAAAACGTGGTTGTCTATTGATAAGCATTTCGAGCTGGAGTCTATCGATGCTTAAACTGATCTCTGCCCTGGAATATATATATTCACAACACGATTTTCTGAATGAGGTGATTTTTTAATGATGGGGTTTCAGGATTTGATTAGTTCATTGACTGCCTTTTTTCTCTTTAAGAGCAGTGACCTGAACAGTTTTATATTTATGAATTGCTTCCTGCTGGATCGCATCTCTACGATATCAGTATTGACCACATGTATTGGTTTGGTATATAAAAAAAAAAACATAGTTTATTATCTTATAACAAACTCTGTATATGTTGTTCGTCAGAGCTTTCAATCGACCTCTGCATTTTAGTTTCATAAAAATCATAGGTTTAACATCTCTATGGGGATGATTGTAGAAGGGGACTCTTACCTGGAGCGCGATTGAATTGTTTTGTTAGATTTTGTTTCATATGAGGGATAGGATGGATCAGTTCGGAGGAGCCATTCCTTATCCCATGATTTAATTTTGTATTTGATATAAGAGACTGGAAATGGATCGGATCCAAGGAGCAATGCCAAATATCAGAAAAAACTACATTTATGTGATTTTCTTGTTTATGCGTGAAGTTCTGAGTTTGTGGCACACTATTGTATAAGTAGGATAATATATTGTGATTTCTAAAGGCATTTGGTTATGGGTTACTCGTTGTGCTAACTGATATGAGTCAGTATTTTGCTAAAACGTCATGTTACTAGTTTAAAGTGAAATATATACTGGATTCGCATTGATCAAATAATAGGTGTGTAGATCAACATGGATTTGTCTTGATGGATATAGACAGATGTTTTCCTGTTACGCAGAGCTAGGGTAGGGGATGGGCAGTAATAGCCCCATCTCTATATAAATATATTCTTTTTCCAGTTTAAAAGTATTATATATAGAGCTTGTTTTGATCTCGTTTATTTGGTTGAGCTTGGTTTATCTGCCAGCTAAAGTTATTTCAGATTTCCCTTTTGGTTCTATAGGTGAGTTCCTAGAACCTTGTGTATAGTTAGCTTTATGAGAGTTGTGGAGAGGGAAAATAGAATCCTCACCCGTTGTAAGGCTTCTCACTTTGAATGTTAGAAGATGCTCTCCAAGAGAGAGACTTCCAGGTAATGGAAGGTAAATAACGTAACTACTAAGTTACAAGATGTAATTATTATTTGATGAAATAATATATTGCGACGGGTGTTGTGGATGTAGCCCAATTTTTGGGTGAACCACATTTATATATGGTGTATGATGGTTGGTGTATTGTTGTCATGTGGTTGATTGTTAAAATGTGTTGAATGGTTATTATGTTGGCTTGTGTGAATTATGGTTCGTTGTTTAAATTAGATGCTCGTGTCTTTATTACTTTCAATGTATATTATATCGAAGTATTTCATGAAGAATGAAGCGAGGAGTCTAATAGCCAATTATTACTCATGATTGTTTTATATATGTGTTCGCATCACTACTTAGTGTGGATGAAGTTGATAAGGAAAGTGAAATGCTAACCGTTTAACTAAATAGTACTAAAGTAATACGATAAGGAGTAGATGATCGATATGAAAAGAGTTCTCAAAGCTCCCCTTAAGATACTGAATCGACACATGGATATGTTATGTCATTATGTTTTTCTTTCTTCTCAAAATAACACTAACAGATTCATGGAGATATTACAATCTTTTAATTAAATAAGGGTCATTTATTAATTACACTTGTGATGAATAGTCCTATCTTTCTAGAATTATTTAATTAATTGGGGTTTCATGCTTGAACTTTTTACATTTGTGAATGAATAATTTTTGCAATGAATTTTTTGAAAGAATTTGTTAGCATCCATTCTGGAAGATCGGTTTTGAAGAATTGGAAGATGAAAAGATGAAGGGAGAAGGGGATATGATCGGGCATCCCTAACTATTTATACACGGCTTAGCAACCTTTCTACACCATATTTTGTCTTGATGATGAATCCAGCTTGGGATTCGAAATGGCGACAATGAAAATGCAGACCGTGGATCATCCGAATACCCATTCCAACAATGCAAACCACGGAAACCTAAAATCCTTATGGGAGAATCTCCTACTCACTTCATTTTCATGGTATGGATGAGGGAAAATAGCCCCAAAAGACTAAGAGTTTTCAATTCTTTAGGTGTTTGTGTGAGTTGTTGTAATGAAACCATGAGTAATTCAACAAATGTTCAAGTCTACTAGATGGAGGAATGTGATTATGAAATGTTATTGGTAGTGATGCAAGTAATTTTTTTTTATTATCTTCATGAAAGGTTGAAAGCATTGCTTGGTGCATGTTGTAGTTTCTTTTTGGTAAGATGTTTTTATTGTCTATGTTGAAGATTAAGAAGACTAAAATAGATCTATCATACAATTCATGGGGAAAAACCCAAATAGATGCCATTCAAACAAGTGAATGAAGACTAAAATACATTTAACAAGATAAAATTGTCACCATACGTCAAGGATTATGATTTCCCTTTGCTTCAAATGTAAAATGCTCTTTTGATGTGTCCTTTATATGTAAGAAGAGTTCATGTGTCACTCCAAGTAGCATGAGAATTCAATCCAAGGATCCAAATAGAGTCCAACTGTTGTGTATTCACTCAAATGATCCAAATAGATCCCAAGAGGTGTGTAATCAATCCAAAGAGACAAATAGAGCCCCAAATGTTCTGTATTCTATACAAATGGTCAAGGAAGCACCAAATGGTGTATGAATTCAATCTAAATTGAAAATGCTTATCAGACTGTGCGTGAAAACAATGAACAAAACTTGATGAACTAGGGAGAAAATGCGGGAGAAGAGCACGGGTGATTTTCTAATTTTATGTTCAGCAGGGACGTGCATGCGCTAGGGAGTGCGTGTGCGTCCTTGCTGAATGTTGTATAGTTCGTTGGGTAACAATCACTACATTTATTACCCAACAAATCTAGATGTGTCTGTTTATTCCTAGAGCCCCTCCCCCATAAAGTCCTTTAGGCCCTATGGTAACCCATAATCCCTAAGTGCATTTAAGTGCTTCTAGGTGTTTAGGGTTCTTGGGGTTAGGGTTATAAGGATTGTAGATTAAGAGTTAAAGGTTATAACTATTATAGGCAAGTTATGGGGTTAAATGTCCTCATCATTTTCATCTTCATGAGCATCATCTAAATAGTTTTCATCATCATATGGAGATTGTCTAATTTTGGATATAAGGAGGATATAAGATGATGATGATGATGATGATGATGATGATGATGATGATGATGATGGAGATGTTGATGATGATGAAGATGTTGATGATGATGGTGATGGTGATGGTGATGGTGATGGTGATGGTGATGGTGATGATGATGATGATGGAGAATATGATGATGATGGATATGTTGATGAGGAAGGGGGGGATGAAAATGATGATGGAGATGTTGATGATGATGATGGTGATAGTGATAATGGTGATGATGATGCGAGGAGGGTTTGAAGATGAGGAGGAGGGTCTTCATATTCAGCACCATCATCATCTTCATCATCATTGTCATCTCCCCCTTCCTCATCAACATCTCCATCATCATCATCATCACCATCATCATCTTCATCATCATCACCGTCCTCATCATCATCATCATCATCCTCCTCTTCATGATCATTTTCGTATCCATGATGATGATGATGATGATGTTGATGACGAAGGGGGAGATGAGAACGATGATGATGCTGATGCAAGGAGGATTTGATGATGGGGGAGAGGAGGAAGATGATGATGGTGAGGATGATGGTGATGATGATGAAGATGATGATGATCATCATCATCATCGTGATCATCATCATCATCATCATCATCATCATCATCATCATCCTCATCGTCATCATCCTCATCACCATCATCATCATCTTGTTCATCGTCATCATCATCATCATCATCATCATCATCATCATCATCATCATCATCATCACCATCTTCATCACCATCTTCATCACCATCATCATCATCATCATCATCACCATCACCATCATCATCATCACCATCATCATCATCATCATCATCATCCTCGTCATCATCATCATCGTCCTCCTCTTCATCATCATCGTCCTCCTCTTCATCACCTCATCATCATCATCATCATTATCACCATCATCATCATCATCATCATCACCATCATCATCAACACCATCATCATCATCATCATCATCATCCTCATCACCATTATCCTCATCATCGTCATTATCGTCCTCCTCTTCATCATCATTTTCATCCCCCCGTTCCCCATCAACATCTCCATCATCATCATCATCATCACCACCACCATCATCATCATCATTATCCTCATCACCATCACCATCATCACCACCATAATCATCATCATCCTCACCATCATCATCCTCATCACCATCATCCTCATCCTCATTATCATCATCGTCCTCCTCTTCATAATCATTGTCATCTCCCCCTTCCTCATTAACATATCGATCATCATCATCTTCTTCATCGTCATCAACATCATCCTCATCATGAAGATGTTGATGATGATGACGATGGTGATGAGGATGATGTTGATGATGATGATGATGGATTTGTTGATGAGGAAGGGGGAGATGACAATGATTATGAAGAAGAGGACGATGATGATGATGAGGATGATCATGAATATGTTGATGATGATGATGATGGTGATGAGGATGATGTTGTGCAGTGAATATTTATTTAATATTATTATTTATAAATTAATAAATTATTAGGTTACTAGTGAAAGGGCGTAACCCTTCACAATGTTGGATCAAGCCGTATAAAAGGTGATCTTATTGTAATTTATCATCATCATCTTATATATTATTTCTATTTATCATCCAATATGAAATTCGGGTTCGACTCTTAACTCCTTAACCAGACACGATTAACTCCGCAACTGGATACAGTTGCTGCATTTGGTATTAGAGTGGAATGCTCCTCGATATGAGATCGGATTAGGCTCACACTCAGAGCGGACTCGCTCCTCATCATGTGAGCTCGGACTCGGCTCATTCCTCCATTCCACTGCATCACTCGCTCCATTCCGCCTGCTACACTTCCATCCACGCTTCCCCCCACAGCCATCTCACTCCACAGCTCCTCCACACCCAACAAACTCTTCGCCTGATCTCCATTCCTGCAACTTTGCATCCCTCCGTTGATCCCCACGCATTCTCGCAACTTTGCATCCCTCTGTTGATCCCCCCACCTGCTCATCCACCTCCATCTTCCACAGGGCCACAGCCTGCCCTACCCCACACCACATCCTTCCCTAACTCCCCACTCCTAGCTCACGCTTCACGCTCCATTCCCATGACCAGTTCGCACTGCGCCACCTGCACCTGCCACCTCCTCCCCATCAGCTACTCTCTCCATCGCCTACCTCCATTAAAATTCCCTTCGCACCACCTACAACCTCCCTCGTCCACGCCCTCCTCCATCCCCACGCTCCTCCCTATGTGTTTCTCCTCCACATTCCCTTCGCCTCCTCTCCCTCCTCGCGCTACTTCCTACGCGACCCCCCTCCTACTCCCCTTCCATCCGCCCTACCTCCCTCCAGCCTCCACCACAATCGCCCCACTCACGTGTCTGTCCATTTTTGCTCCTCCTGCAGCTGCCTCCACCTCCACTAAGCACTCCATCGCCCACGTCTACTGAACGTTGCTCCTCCCATAGCTCCCTTCCAACCCTCCCACCACATCCTCCATTGCTCGTTTCCCCTCCCTTCACACTTAGAATCAACCCTCCCATCTGCCTAAGATCTGCCATCGCCACCTCCATCTACGCTCCATATGCGTAAAACCCTACACAACACAAAACAAAAACAAAGTTTAATAATAAAAAATTATAATAATAATATTGTTATTATTATATAATATTTTTTTTATTAAAGCTTTTTATCCAAATTTTAAAATCAAATATATATAATATAATATAATAATATTATTATTATATATTTTTTCCTTCACTACATGAGCAAAATTTCTTCATTATACAAGATCCGTGGTGTCATTCAATAAAGAGTTGGCAATGCTTCTTAAGCAACTCAAGAGGGAGAGAGATGAAATTGTCACTCCAAATCCACCCACACTTGATAATGACGGTGAAGGTTATGAGGAGAACAGATTGAAGGCCATTGTCTCTCGTGGAATTAGAATGGGTAGAGATGACCTCGATGAGAGTGGAGCTAGTGTTGTTGATAAGTATCCACAAGATCGGCCAGCTCCCGGTGACGACGATGATAGTTTTGAGGAAAACAGATTTAAAACCTATGTCTCCCATGGAATTGGCACGTATAGAGATGACATTGATAAGAGCCAAGCCATTGTTGATAAATATACAAAAGAGGGCATATACACAGAAGATGAGGAAGATAGAATAAGTAAAACCTCTTGTAGAAATTGAAGAAAAAGACGACATCAAAGCGACAGAGAATGCATGTGCATTAGATCAACATCCACTAGTTGTGGATCATGAAGTTGTAGATTATAGGTCTACAATAGCAAGTGACATTTCAAATGCAATTGTTCTTGTTGAGCAGGAGAAGACACTTGAACATTGTTCCCAATTAGTTTTATTAGATAAATCTATTAATCTGATTGATGAAGTTGGAAGCCATGGAAGTAGTAAATGTCTACTTAAACATGTTGGAAGAACGAATGATGGTTCTACAAACACAAGTGTAGATAGTTATGTAGAAATTGTTTCTTTTCCCACTGTCACTTACGTTCCAAATGATGGTGAATATGATAATGGGCCTAATGTTGGTAATCTAGAGGACATAAAAGGTATTTCATCCACATCGTTAGGAAGTCATGTGGAGCAAGTTACGACAGATGAACAACATTTATGTTGTTCTAGAATTAGATCCTTGGACACAGTAATATGGAAATCAGGAATGAAGGTCCTTAAAGTTCCTTCCAATAAAGAAGCCATGAAGGCTACGATTCAGAGGAAACTAGTACAAGACCTAAAGATTTCTAATCAGATTGATGTCAATTTATATGTGCATATTTCTTGTGACAACCACCACATATCTTTGAAACTGTTGGAATTTAAGTGCATAGATACTAAGATTGTAATACAATAATATGGCTCCAGGAAATTGAGAAGACTCATGCAGAGATTTTCAAACTTCAAAGTCTTAAGAATGACCATTGTCCTAATTTCCAAGATCGAAGAAAATCTTTTAAAAATACCTCCATCATTATGACATTCAATGTTGGAACCACAACCAATGCAAAAAGTGGAAGTAATGAAGGTCCACAAGTGTTCATACATGAAATCCAAAAGGCAATATGGAAGACAAATAATTACAAATTGTATTGTTTCAAAAACTCACCACTCAAGCAGAAAGGATTACAACACAAATCCAAGATAAAGTTGATACTAGAAAAATTAGCTTTGAGGACAAAGCTCCTTAAAAGGGAGTGGCAATGCTGTGAATATTTATTTAATATTATTATTTATAAATTAATAGATTATTAGGTTACTATTGAAAGGGCGTAACCCTTCACAATGTTGGATCAAGCCCTATAAAAGGTGATCTTATTGTAATTTATCATCATCATTTTATATATTATTTCTATTTATCATCCAATATGAAAGTCGGATTTGACTCTTAACTTTGCAACCGGATACGGTTGCTGCATGTTGATGATGATGAAGAAGATGATGATGAGGAAGGGGGAGATGACAATGATTATGAAGAGGAGGATGATGATGATAATGAGGATGAGGATGATGATGATGAAGATGTTGATGAGGAAGAGGCAGATGACAATGATGATGAAGATGTTGATGATGATGATGGTGATGGTGGTGATGATGATGAAGATGTTGAGGATGATGACGATGGTGATGAAGATGATGACAATGATGATGATGAAGATGATTATGATGATGGAGATGTTGATGAGGAAGGGGGAGATGAAAATGATGATGAAGAGGAGGACGATGATGATGATGAGGATGATGGTGATGATGATGAAGATCATCATCATCGTGGTCATCATCTTCATCATCATCATCATCATCATCATCATCACCATCATCCTCATCACCATCATCATCACCATCACCATCACCATCACGATGGTGATGCAGATGATGATGATGATGAAAATGATGATGATGATGATGATGGAGATGTTGATGAGGAGGAGGGAGATGACAATGATGATGAAGAGGAAAATGATGATGACGATGACGAGGATGATGATGATGATAGAGATGATGATGGTGATGATGAAGAGGAAGACGATGATGATGAGGATAAGGATGATGGTGGTGAGGATGATGACGATGATGGTGATGATGATGACATGATGATGATGATGATGGTGATGAGGATGATGATGACGCTGATGAAGATGATGATGATGATGATCATCATCATCATCATCATCATCATCATCATCATCTTCATCATCATCATAATCATCATAATCATCATATTCATCACCATCATCATCATCATCAACATTTTCATCACCATCATCATCGCCATCATCCTCATCATCATCATCATTGTCCTCCTTTTCATCATCACCATCATCATCATCCTCATCCTCATCATCATCATCATCATAATCATCGATCTCATCTTCATCACCATTGTCATCTCCCTTCCTCATCAACATCTCCATCATCATCATCATCATCAGCATCTACATCACCATCGTCATCATCATCACCATCATCATCATCCTCATCACCATCATCATCATCACCATCACCATCATCATCATCATCCTCATCATCATCATCGTCGTCCTCCTCTTCATCATCATTTTCATCTCCCCCTTCCTCATCAACATCTCCATCATCATCATCTTGTCCATCATCGAATTGAACTGAGGAGATTCGAACCTGCGACCTATGTCTAGTCCCAAGGCTACCACCTTCAAGCTTGAACTGCAGCTCACAATGGACGACACAAGTGTAGTTTACTACCACCCTATTATTTTTTCGCTGTAAATTATATGTTTTCTTTAATTTCATTTGTCAACTTTACGTATCCTTTTGTATGTTTTCTTTAATTTACTTTGTCAACTTGATGTATCCCCTTGACACATGAAATTAGACAACGCATGCGTGCTCTTTGACATGCGTGTGCGATCCTAGACACATGTGTGCACATCTACGCATGTGGTATTTACGCGCACGTGTGACTGGATTCAAAAAAAATTGGCACCCTTGCAGGTTTGGTATTAGCTTCAGATTGCCAAACCTTGAGGCTCGGTCTAATTTGTGGTAGAACACAGCAATTTCTGTAACTTCATGTTTTTCATGCCTAGTTCCGCATATGCTCTGCTTGCGCACTAATGATGAAATTGCACACACTTGTCGAGCTCTGTGTGTAGATTCTAATTATATTTTTTTGAATAGATCTGTTATTTTTTTCTATTTTTAATTCATTTTTAACTGCACTAATGTCAAATTTGTAAAAAACATAGGTCATTTATTTGGCCTATAACTTTTGATTGGCTTACCTATTTCGAGAACAAAAAAAAACTCGGACAAGAGTACAAGAATACCTACAAGCTAAAAAAGAAAAAAATTATTTTGTTCAGACCATGATATGGTGGCCCAACACTTGACCATGTCGTTTTAGGGCTTCACTGACTTTCGTAATTTAAAAAATATATAAAATTAACTATTAAAATTTTGGAAAAATAGCGCCGCACAAGATTTGTCTGTTTCCTACGCCTCTACATATTTGTTTCCTCATAAATTGACAACATACATAACAAACAGGTGGCTCAACTAAAAATAACATACCAATCTTAAAATAATGACATTTTGGGGTGGTTATACCACATTTCCATAAATATTCGGTCATTTGTCATTCTACTTTTCATCTTCTTACACCTAATTCGAAAAAGTTTTGTAGGTACCTCTAATCATTCATTTTAATGATAATATTTATGTTTTTCCAGCAAGTCATTGCAACTAATTGTCATAATTGGGTATCATTACCTAACACCAGCCCACTTATATTGTAATTCTACTCATTTGAAGATTACCATAAAGCCAGTGAAGATTACCATAAAGCCGGTTTGTGACATAGATATTCCATTAATATAATTAAAGAGTAGCTTAACCATAAAAGTATAGTGTTATGAGAGGTGAAGATTACCATAAAGCCGGTTTGTGACAAAAATATTCCTTTAATATAATTAAAGAGTAGCTTGACCATAAAAGTATAGTGTTATCATAAAAGTATAGTGTTATGAGAGACAAATTTATCCCATAAAACATAAGCAATAATACCAATTCTATGAATTATTACAAAGTTACACATTTTCACTCACAACAATCACATAATACAAAGTTATACACTTTCAATCACAACATTCACATAATACGTCATTAGCACCGGATTTTAAAGGCAACCGTCATCGAGCTTCAACCTTGGAAAAGCCCAGAGCGGTACTTGTCTTCGGATCGTAATTGCAGACAGTTCCTTCATATCGAGCTGGGATGGATCGCCTTCAACTCTCCAATTGAAAACGTGTACCAGTTCTGCCAATACAAGCTCAACCATCGGAATAGCCATGGGATACCCTGGGCATCCTCTCCTACCCGACCCGAACGGAAACATTTTGAAGTCCGATTGACCCGTTAAATCTATATATTCTTCCTGCATGAATCTCTCCGGTTTAAATTCCAAAGCATCTGCTCCCCACACATTGGGATCCTTTCCTATCGCCCACAAATTCACGAGTAGCATTGTCTTCTCAGGAATATAGTATCCTGCGACTGTGACAGCCTCTCGAGATTGATGGGGAACGGCGAGCGGCACCGGTGGGTATAAGCGTAACGTCTCCATCACTACACAGTGGAGGTATTTCAGCCTTGCCAAATCCGATTCCTTTACTCTTCGATGTTGACCAACAACCGATTCGATTTCTTCCTGCAATTTCTTCATCGCGTGAGGATGTCTGAGCAGCTCACTCATTGCCCATTCCAATGCAGTCGACGTTGTGTTCATTCCAGCACCATACATTTCCTACACAAATACAGAGAAAGTTAAATGTTTTGTAGGAGCAAATGAGTATTTTGATCTGGAAAAAGACTGTTTATGATGATGATGATTGATCCAGGAAACGATGATGACGATTAACTATATAAAGAGTATCTTGATTCTACAGATACAATGAAAAAACAACTCAAAATCATTGTAAGTTTGAGAAATGGAATAGAATGGCGAATGCCCTGCATACATACAAATATAATTGCCTTTATCGTTTCCCGTGTCACTTTGGTCTCGGTGTTTATATTTGTCTCAGCCATCTTGAGGACAAGCACATCGACGAAGTCTTTAACAGGCTCTGGCTCTGCCTCGTCCTGTCCATTAATGGAGGTCTCGGCGGTGGCCATGCGATGATGAAGATGATCCTCCAACATTTTCTCAGCAAATGCATCGAATCTTTTATTCGCTTTCTTGAGGCGCCGTTTGTGGCCTTGCAAATCAAGCCAACCCAGAAAAGGAATAAAGTCTCCAATGTTAAATTCTTCCACGGCAGTTGACAACTCTTGTACCAAATGCTGGAATCCTTTGTCATCCGGACCGGCCAATTCATCGTCAGAAAATTTCTGACTGGCCAGTATTCGCCCTCAAATTGAAGGGTACTGTGCCCTTCTGGCTCTTTTCCCAAATTGAACGGATCGCCGCAGACAACTCTTCCTCTCGAACATGCTTGAAGGATTCGATTCTCTTGGCTGTAAAAAGCTCTAACACGCATATCTTTCTCATTTGCCTCCAGTGATCTCCATAGGGAGCCAACGCAATATCTTTGAAATTGTAGAAGAAGTATTTGCCTACCGCCGTTGGAGGTCGGCTGGCAAATACCAAATCGTGAGTTTTCAGAAATTGTTTGGCGATGTCAGAGGAAGAAACGACAATGGTAGGGACAGAGCCGAAGCGCAGAAACAGAATGGCACCATATTTGTCAGCAAGATCTTTCAGACTCCGATGAATGGAGATTTCCAATGATTGGCAATGAATAGGGTCCTGGAGGCAGCCTTTGACTCTTTTGTAGCAATATCCGGAAGAATATGAGAGCCACAATAAATCCAATAATAGCCATTGGCGCAGTAGCTACTCCACCCATTATTAATGATGCTGAGAGTGTCAAAGTCTGAAGCAAATCATCAAAACCCATATCGAACCGTATGTCTACAATGTACGGTTTAACGAAAGAGCCATAGCTTATTTAGAGTATACGAAGCCGTCCGGAATTTTGAAAGCTCAGTTCAGATCGATAAGATGGAAGAACTATTGACGTTGAATTTCCTGGCTTAATGCACAATTCAAAGCTCGTGTTAGAATTACACATTGATTTGAAGTTGGGAAACAAATTAAAAATAATGTCGTATAGTTGTTAGTTGTATTATAATAAATATTTATCTGGTAAGATTTCCCATTGATGTTGTTAAAAATAATCAAAATTATATTATATAATTTTTATGTACCTTTTATCAAAGCCACTTGAGGAATCTTTAACATATAAAAAAAATTGAATACTTAATAGCATAAACAATTATACAATATTATTTTCAATTATTTTATACCAACATCAATGGGAATCTTACCATATATAAAAAGTATAAATATTTAATATCATTTCACTAAATTTATACATACAAATATTAAAAAGAATTGTTATTATTTTTTTCTTTTCGTTGTCATCACCACCATCATCATCTTCATCATCATCGTTGTTGTCGTCATCACCATAATATTCATGGTATTCATCATCATCATCTTCATCTCCATCATCATCATCATCATATTTGTCGTCATCATCATCATCGTCCTCATATTCATCATCATCATCTTCATCATCATCATCATCATCATCATCTTCATTCTCATCATCATCATCATCGTCATCATCGTCTTCATCAGCACCATCATCAACATCGTCATCATCATCTTCATCATCACCATCATCATTATCGTCATCGTCATCACCCTCATCCTTATCATCATCATCATCATCATCATCACCATCATCATCATCATCATCATCATCATAATAACCAAAAACATATTCATTATGATCATCATCATCATCATCATCATCATCTTCATTTTCATCATCATCATATTCAGCGTCATCACCATCTTCATCATCATCTTTATCACCATCATCATCTTTCATCATCATCGTTGTCGTTTCCATCACCCCCACCACCCCCACCATCATCATCATCTTCATCTTCATCATCGTCGTCTTCTTCATCATCAACATCATCATCATCTTCATCTTCATCATCATTATTGTCATCTTCATAATCATCTTCATCATCATCATCATCATCTTCATCATCATCGTTGTCGTCGTCATCACCATCATCTTCATCGTTTCATCATCATCATCATCATCATCATCATCATCATCATCCTTATCATCATCTTCGTCATCATCATCATCATCATCATCATCATCATCATCGTCATGGTCTTCTTAATCATCATCATCATCTTTATCTTCGTGATGATGAAGATGGTGATGAGGAAGAGGGTAATGATGACGACGATGATCATGATGATGATGATGAAGATGATTATGATGATGATGATGATGATGATGGTGATGATGATGATGATGATGATGAAGATGAAGATGAAGATGATGATGATGATGATGATGATGATGATGATGATGTTGTCGTGTCCCAAATTTGGCATTGGGTCACAATGGCCTAAGCAAATTCACCATATTCATTAGAGTTCATCAAATTGATGCTAAAGGTCAAATAATTGCCAAGGAGGAAAATTACTAGTTCCTAGGTTTGGGGTGGAAGCTTTGGGATTTGGAATAATGGAGATAATAAATTATGTTGGAACATTATGATGGCATAAATATTTAATAAAGGAGATAAATAAATATATACAAGTGAAAATCAAAGTGGCATTTGATCATGAAGACACATGGAGGAAGTGGGACCCACACAAGCTAGAATTTATGTGCCACGTGGCATCCTCTTCTTGTAATTTCGAATCCATGGGAAGCCTAATGTTCTTGGAATGAGTTATAAGGTCAATAATACTTGTAATGAGTCAATGAGGTCGAAATATAGAGGAAGAGTAACTCCCATGAAAGAGGAAGAGGCAATTTGGAGCTAGTGAGACACTTGGGCTAGATTCCCTAGCTCTATGACAACAATGATGAAGATGCTATGACACCTATGACACAAATCAGACTTGAAGGCTGAAATATGACATATATGACATGTCAGGGCTAAAAGTAGACTCCAAGAGGGCGCTTAAGGGTGTTAAGGAAACTAATATGCTTCCACATTTGATTTGGTGGAAGTGGGAGACTAGGAATTGTTGTACAAGTGGCGTTCTTTGGGATCTCTTCCCAACTTGAGTTGGCATGAGTCTCTTGGAAGGAATTCAACCCATGGAGGACATTAGAACTTTATAAATGTCAAGAACAAAGAATGAAACCATATTTTGATCATTTTAGAATTTGCAATTGCATTTGTGTAGAGGGAGACCTGGTGGATGACTAGTTTCTTGCCTTAGCCAATTTTGAGGGTGAAAGATTCCCATCCAAATTGGTAATTGGAAAATCCATTCAGAACTTTCATTTGGAGCTTTAATGGAGAATTTATTTTCAGGTGTAAGCTACAGGGAAGCTCATGGTTTCTTCTATTGCAGTACATTCTCTCAACCATTTCCAGTTTTGATGGCATATTCTTGATCCTTGAGGGAGGACGTTTTTGGTGAGCTATTGTACTCTTGGGCGGAGCTTCTCATGCCCCATTTCTTTTGTAATATGAATTAAATACTCTTTTCTTCATCTCCATAATTTTTCAGGTCGAAATTCCAAGTAGAAATGTATAAATATCATTTTTAGTGAAAGAATAGTGCCATTTCCCCACTACCTTGATGTATGCCAATGTATTGATGATGATTTCTAATGGAAGAATATTTATATGATATATTTATGATGTATGGACTTCCATTGATGATTTTACAAGTTTCATGTTCAACACTTAATCATTTGAAGCCACCTTGCTTAGTTTAGTTGCATTTGGAAGAGATTTGGTGCCATTTCCCCAAGGGTCGAACTAGTGATTTTTGTTGTTGTTTGGGAGAGGTTTGGAACAGACTTAATAACTAATAAATAGTGAATTTGGGACCTTAATAACATACTTGAGGCACCCCCTACCTCTGTTCAAAAATTTGAGTGGTTTTGGAGGCATTTAGGAATCCATTTTCAGCACTTACCCTAAGGGGATTTGAACCCCAAATTACTAGTAAAATTGCATGCTTGGTCCAGAATCTTAAGAGAGTTTGCAGAGGTCTTTTGGTGGAAATATCTCATCCCTAAACATCATATTCAATTCATAATATCATTCATACACCTTCCTTGAATATTTGAAGGCATTTGGAGTCAATTTGAGACCTAGAGACCAATACTAGTCAAAGGAAAATTACTAGTAAAGTTCCCTACATTGGCCAGAATTGAAAGAGGATTTGCAAAATTATTTTAAAGGTCCAAAAGCATCCCTAAAAAACATATTTATGTTCTAACATCATCCATATACCTTTTCAGAATATTTGGGAGCAACTGGAGCAATTTGGGGACCTAGAGCTCAAAACTAGTCAAAGGTTTAAATAGGGAAAAAGTGAAAAATGGTCACTTTAATAAAATTCCTAACAAGGGACATTACAGATGATGAAGATGATGATGATGAAACAATGAAGATGATGGTGATGACGACGACAACGATAATGATGAATATGATGAAGATAATTATGATGATGATGATGATGAAGATGACGATGATGAAGATGTTGATGAGGAAGAGGGCGATGACGACAACGACGATGATGATGAAGATGGTGATGAGGATGATGATGATGAAGATGAAGATGATGATGAAGATGACGATGATGATAATGAAGATGAAGATGATGGTGATGAATATGATGAAGATGATGATGATGAAGACGATTATGACGACGACGACGACGACGATGATGATGATGATGATGATGATGAAGATGATGATGGTGAAGATGATGATGATGATGGTGGTGGTGATTGTGGTGATGACGACTACAACAACAATGATGATGATGATGATGAATATGGTGATGGCGATGAAGATGATGATGATGATGATGACGAAGATGATGATGATGATGATGATGATGATGAGGAAGAGGGTGATGACGATGACGATGATGATGATGGTGATGATGACGACAACGACGACGACGACGATGATGATGATGATGATGATGATGATGATGATGATGATGAAGCTGGTGATGATGATGAAGATGAGGACGATGATGATGATGAGGATGATGATGATGATGATGATGACGAATATGATGATGATGGAGATAAAGATGATGATGATGGAGTTAAGGATGATGATGATGAAGACCATGGAGATGATGGTGATGACGACGACAACGATGATGATGAATATGATGATGATGAAGATGATGATGACGAAGATGATGATGACGAAGATGATGATGATGATGGTGGTGGTGGTGGTAGTGGTGGTGATAATGACAAAAACAATGATGATGATGATGAAGATGGTGATGACGATGATGATGATGATGATGATGATTATGATGAAGATGGTGATGATGATGATAACCACATGATGGGCCTTGGTTGAGAAAACCTTCTTAGTCTTTGATGGCTAGAATACTTCTTCCCTAGAAAACCATTTCCAAGGCCCTAAGATATGTAGATACTAAGTTCAAAACCATATAATGGCACTTCCATCCTCAATCACAGGACAATGATACCTCAAGAGGCCATGTGTAGTTAGTGGAGGTAACCTTCTTAGCCCTAGATCGATATACGATTCCTTTAAGGCTTGAGTCTTAGGTATCCTCCGTTGACCATGTCCAATTCACTAAGTCCCCAAGACTTGGATACCCTTGTAAAGTCTTGTTTCGTGCTTTTAGACATTGTTCATGGCCTTGGATGTCTAAATGGTTTCTTTATGGCCAAAAGTATGATATTCTTCCATAAAATATCATTCCAGAATCCTTGATTAGGCATGGTGCATACATATTCCTCAAACCACTTCATGGTATCGACATCCTTAATCATAGGCCAATGATACCATTAAGAGGTCATGTGTGGTTAGTGGAGGAAATCATCATAGCTCTTTCTGGATAGAATATTTTTTTAGGGCCCAATGTTCAGGTCTCTCTCTCTTTGACTATTTCTCTAAACTACCTATGGGTTATAGGTTTTAAGGTTTGGGTGTTTTATGATAGAGTTTAGGGTTGATGAGAATTAGAGGTTAATTTTTATTTGACTAGACACTTTAGATGTTAGGAATATGTGGTTAGGGTTATAGGGGTTAAGGGATATATATCATTATGTGTTAGTATTTAGGAGTTTTAGGGGCTATACTAGTTTAGGATTATAGTGGGCCAAGTTTATGATGGTTAGTTGTACTAGGGACTAGGGATTGCAGTGGCTAGGGCGTAATGGTTAAGGGTTTGGGGATTGAGATATGGGGGTCATGGATTTATGGTTACAAGGATGAAGATTTATATGTACATGAGGATAATGTGAGTTAGTGATTTTTTGTAATAATATATTTCCTAACCCTTGTTGTGAAGAAGAGAAGAGAGGGGTGAGAGAGGGAGGAGGGATTGGGTAGAGTGGAATAGAGGGGGGGGGGGTGGATAGGAAGGCAAGAGGGGTGGGGTTATAGAGAGGGGGGGTGGGGGGGGGGGTTAGGGAGAGATACATAAAAAATTAAGGTGTAAAACAACAACGCGTGCGCGCTATAGGAAGGGGGGGGGGATTGGGTGGATAGGAAGGGAAGAGGGGTGGGGTTATAGAGAGGGGGGGGGTGGGGGGGGTTAGGGAGAGATACATAAAAAATTAAGGTGTAAAACAAAAACGCGTGGTGGGGGGATTGGGTGGATAGGAAGGGAAGAGGGGTTGTAGAGAGGGGGGGGGGGATTGGGTGGATAGGAAGGGAAGAGGGGTGGGGTTATAGAGAGGGGGGGTGGGGGGGGGGGGTTAGGGAGAGATACATAAAAGATTAAGGTGTAAAACAACAACGCGTGAGCGCTATAGCGCGTGCACACTATAGCGTTTGCGCGTGCGGGCTATACCCCGTGCACGTTTCTGTGCGCGCACGCGTGTTCCAATTCAAATTGTTTTTGGCGCCCTTGCAGGCTTGGAATTAGCTTCAAATTGCACCTTTAGGCTCGGTATAATTTATGTCTGATTTATGGCAGAACACATCAAATGCTGTAACTTCATGTTTTTCACAACTAGTTCTGCATATCCTCCACAAGTGCACTGTAGATGAAATTGCACACACTTGTCGAGCTTTGTGTGCAGATTCTAAATATATAATTTTTGAATAGATCTGTTGTTGTTTTCTATTTTTAATTCATTTTTAACTGTACTCATGTCAAATTTGTAAAAAACATAGGTCATTTATTGGGCCTATAACTTTTGATTGGCTTACCTATTTCGAAAACGGAAAAGAACCTTCACAAGAGTACGAAAATACCTACAACCTAAAAAAACAAAAAAAAGTATATTTTGATTATTTTTAGACCATGATATGGTGGCTCAACACTTGACCATGTCGCTTTCGGGATTCACTGACTTCGGTAATTTAAAATATATATAAAATTAACTTTTAAAATTTTGGAAAAATAGCCCCGCACAAGATTTGTTTGTTTCCTACGCCTCTACATATTTTTTTCTCGTAAATTGAAAATTTACATAGCGAATAGGTGGACCAACAAAAGCATAAGCATTATGTTTTATAAAAAAAATAACATACCAATCTTTAAACAATGACATTTCGGGGTGGTTATAGCACTTTTCCATAAATAAAAGTTATATATTCCGGACGGTCATCCGTTTTTCTACGTTTCATCTTTTTACACCTAATCCGAAAAACTTTTGTAGGTACCCCTAATAATTCATTTTAATGATAATATTTTTGTGTTTTCATAATGTCATTGCAACTAATGTGTCATAATTGGGTATCAATACCTTGCACCAGCACAAATATTAATATTAATGTTAATAGTAAGTTATATATATAGATATAGATATATTTAAATTGATATCAAAAGAGAGTTGTAATGATTTTACAATACATTATTGTCAAAATGAGCTCACATCGGCACAAGAAATAACAACCAAGCAGACACACTAGCAAATCTAGACACGATTGCTTGGCAAGGCGCAATTGGTTGAAAATGGGGACCACCCTTATCCTAGGTGGATCACCTAGGTGTTAATTTGAATTTTAAACTATGATTTATACCCCTTATGTGCATGTATTACATCTTGGAGTAGTTTGAATGCTCAAGCTTGGGAATTAAAGGAGCCATACCTTCGCTCATGGGAGAAGGCTCCCGAAGATTCATTATGCTTAAGAAACCCTTCAACATGTTGATATGCCAGTTTGATTTGATCTCGGGCATCAATCTCGGATCTTATTTGGACTAGTTCAGAACTAGAAAGAACTTAATTAGGGACTTGTGAGCTTGAGCTCTGACTATGTTTGGTTGAGGGTGGAGAATGCAGTCTTTCGAGATTAGTGTTGTTAAGTTTGTGTTATTTTGTGGATGTTTGTTGTAGGGCTCAGTCAGATCTTGCATGTTGATAACTCAGGTGTGCAAGATGGGTATTTTTGCATCTCGGGGGAGAAACCTGTGTGGGGGGAGTGGTCATCGACTTGGTTGCTTGTGCTTGGTCCTGTGAGAATTGGAAATGTTTGCAAGTAATGGAATTTGTTCAATTTGGAATCAAGTGTGCGGGCTCAATAAATTTGGTGTGGTTTGAGGAACAAGGGAAGGATATTCTCTAGGCATATAGAGCCTACTATATTTGGTTTGATCTATTACTAGTATACAAGTTTGTGCAGTGAGAGAAAAAATTTTGTTTTGCTTCTTTTACGATATGTTGGGGCTTTGATGGTGTGTTGGTATTATGTTTATGCATTCATTGTGCATCTCTTTATCGATATTTTAGCTCAGTTTAATACTATTTCAATGCTCATTTTGATGGTAATGGAGGGGGATCATAGTATGAACTTTGGAGAAGTTGCAACTACAGAGATTCTCGAGCTCGTTGCAGAATTTTGAGGCATGAAATAAGATATCAAGAATTTGTAGTTAACCATGCGACACTCCAACTTGGAAATGGAGGGTGTGCTCTCATCCATCCATGAGGTAAATGACCATGTCACCATTATTGATCCTCATTTTGATGATTTCTAGCAAGAAGTTCAGATGCAAAGCACCGATATGGAAAAATTATATTCCCTAGTGGAAGTGCAATAGGTCTTGTTGGATGGGAGTTAATCTTGAGTGACTAAGAATGTTGGTTCTGGAACCATCAATGAAGCCTTGATTTCTAAAACGATGAACATTTTTATTGAAATCACGAGTTCATCTGCTCTACATCAAGAATTTGGTAATGTCTAGGATCTGTCAAGTCCAGTAGATGCTATGAACTCTAATGCCTAAAATGAAATTACACCACCTTGCCAACTAGGAGCCTCGTTGACATCCTATATCCAAGAAACCTTTATGTTCATTGGCCCTTCGTGCCTCTAACTATAAGAATAGTGAACCACAAAGGATCACGATGATTCACCAAAATAGATAGTAATTATTGCAAGAGTTCTTCAAACTCTTCCAAAAGTTCCCAAAACCCTCAAAGATCCAAAAATATCCTCCATGAAAGAACCTCACTCTTCCAATATCAAGTCCCCTATTTATCAAAAATCCTCCCCACCTCCTCATACCTAGTCAAAATCAATTTATAATTATTAAAACAAATATTATTTGGAATTACTCAAAATAACAAATATTGAATTAAATTACATTAATACTAAATTCTGGGTGTAAAAGTATCCCTTTTCATGCTACCCTTAGATGCAGTCATGCCAATCTTATCTAAATACATTTATGTATACAGTGGACTAATAGAACAATCGATTGGAGTCTCGACTGAGTCATCAATTAAATGGTCTACTAAATGGTCAATGAGGTCGTGGTCAACTCAACTACAATAGACAACTAAAATAAGGGACGTTGTGGTTTTTGTGGACCAGATCCTCCTCATTTCAAGGAAGTTGTTTAGATATGGAGACTATAAGAGAATGACCCTATGGGTTGTGTTGATATCGAATCATAAGCATTGAAGAATTCATTGTGATGTTTTGATCATAATGCATTATGATTAAGTGTTGTAATGGTGTATTTAGACACCACCCATCTTCTTGGAATATTGTTCCTTTATGTTACTTTCTTTTATGTTATATAGCTCATATGGAGAGGTTCCCCAACCTGGTAACAGAACTATCGGTTTTGACCTAGAGTCATGTTGTCTATGAATCGTGTTGTGTTGAATCTAGGGTTGATTGACTTTGGGATGAATATTTTTTGATTGATACCTCTTATGTGAACTTGCATCAGATATGTTGGATCAGAAGGATGACTTCCAAGATAGAACCTGATGTTCTAAATGGATCTCGGGCATCAAGCTGGGACCTTATTTGGACTAGTTCAGAACTAGAAAGAACTTAATTAGGGACCCTGGGAGCTTGAACTCTCACTATGTTTGGTTGAGGGTGGAGAATGCAGTCTTTCAAGATTAGTGATGTTAAGGTTGTGTTATTTTGTGGAGGTTTTTTGTAGGGCTTAGTCGGAGCTTGCATGTTGATAATTGAGGTGTGCAAGATGGGTATTTTTTCATCTTGGGGGAGAAACCTATGTGGGGGGAGTGGTCATCGACTTGGTTGCTTGTGCTTGGTCCTGTGAAAATTGGAAATGTTTGCAAGTAATGGAATTTGTTCAATTTGGAATCGGGTGTGCGGGCTCAAGAAATTTGGGGTGGTTTGAGGAACAAGGGTAGGGTATTCTCTAGGAATATAGATCCTATTGTATTTGGTTTGAAATATTACTAGCAGAAATGGTTGTGCAGTGAGAGAAGAACTTTGGTTTGCTTCTTTTGCTATATACTAGGTCTTTGATGGTGTGCTAGTATTATGTTTATGTGTTCATTGTGCATCTCTTTCTCAATATTTTAGCTCAGGTGAATACTCTTTCAAGGCTGGTTGTGATGGTAATGGAAGGGGATCATAGTATGAACTTTGGATAACGTGCAACTACGGATATTCCTGACCTCGTTTCAGAATTTTGAGGCATGAAAGAAGATATTAGGAATTTGTAGTCAATCGCTCCAACTCGAAAATGGACGGTGTGCTCTTAGCCATCTGTGAGGTAAATGACCCTTTCACCATTCTTGATCCTCATTTTGTTGATTTCTAGCAAGAAGTTCAGGTGCAAAGTGCCTAGATGGAAAAATTGTATGCCCTAGTGGAAGTGCAAAAGGTCTTGTTGGATGGGATTCAATCTCGAGTGATTAAGAATGTTGGTTCTCGAACCATCGATGAAGCCTCAGTTTCTAAACCGATGAACATTGTTATTGAAATCACAAGTTCATCTAGTCTACATGAAGAATTTGGTAATGTCTAGGACCTGTCAAGTCTGGTAGATGCTATGAAGTCCAATGCCTAAAATGAAATTACACCACCTTGTCAACTAGGAGCCTCATCGACATTCTAGCTCCATGAAATCTTTTTGTTCACTGGCCCTCCATGCCTCTGAATCCAAGAATAGTGATCCACAAAGGATCACGATGATTCACCAAAATAGATAATAATTCTTCTAAGAGTTCTTCAAACTCTTCCAAAACTTCCCCAAATCCTCAAAGCTCCAAAAATATCCTCCATGAAAGAACCTCCCTCTTACAATATCAAGTCCCTTATTTATCAAAAATCCTCCACTCACCTCCTCATATAAGATTTGTTCAAAATCAATTTAGAATTATTAAAACAAATATTATTTGGAATTACTCAAAATAACAAATATTGAATTAAATTACATTAATACTAAATTTTGGGTGTAAAAGTATCCCTTTTCATGCTACCCTTATATGCACTCATGCCAATCTTATCTAAATACATTTATGTATACAGTCGACTAATAGAACAATCGACTAGAGGCTCGACTAGGTCATCAATTAAATGGTCGACTAAATGGTCAACGAGGTCGTGGTCAGACCAATTGCAATAGACAACTAAAATATGGGAGATTGCGGTTTTTGTGGACCAGATCCTCCTCATTTCAAGGAAGTTGTTTAGATATGGAGACTATAAAAGAATGACCCTATGGGTTGTGTTTATATCGAATCATAAGAATTGAAGAATTCATTGTGATGGTTTGATCACAATGCATTATGCTTAAGTGTTGTAATGGTGAATTTAGACACCACCCATCTTCTTGGAATATTGTTCCTTTCTGCTATTTTCTTTTATGTTATACACTTCATATGGAGAGGTTCACCAGCCTGGTATCAGAACTATCGGTTTTGACCTAGCCCTGTTGTCTATGAATTGTGCTGTGTTGAATCTAAGGTTGATTGAATTTGGGTTGAAGATTTGCCGATTGATACCTCTTATTTGAACTTGGATCAGATATGTTGGATCAAAAGGATGACTTCCAAGATAGAACCTGATGTTCTAAATGGTCACAATTAAGCAATCTGGGAATCAGAGATGGAGACATTGTTGAAATTTAGCAAGGGACTGTGGTGATATACTAAGGTTATTATTGTAGATCCGACGGATGTTGATGGTAAGCTTTTCATCGATGGAAAGATGAATGAGGTTGTTGGGGTCATTACGACCTACATTTCAAAGGAGATTCACTTTCATTCAAGCGGGATCGACTATCCTCATGTCATATGGAATAATCTAAATGAATTGTTCAACAAGATTAATGAAAGTCAAGAAATGCATATAGAGAAAGAGTTGATCTCTTTGGACCCCCATTCTTTTGAAATGACTAAGGACTATTTGGCTCGCATCAAGAAGATATAGTTGAAATTAGGCGAATGTGGCAAGGATTTTACAAAGAAGAATGGACAGCTCATTGAATTGGTATTGATGAATTTGAGGACACCCTATGATGTCTTGTGGTACTCCTTTCACACTTTTTAGATGTCACGCAATCAAGATGGTAAGGACTTCACCTTTTTTACTTTATGTGATTTGTTGATTAAAGACCAACAAAAGTTGCTTGATGAAGGGAAGCTTGCTAGGAAACACCCATCTCACTTGCTCAAAACCAAGGTCAAGAAAAATTGTAATGGATGTGGTCATCTAGATCTGATCCAGGTGGATATTGGTGGCCGCCCACCTTTCCAACTGGCTCAAAACAGTTTGATGGCAATTGGTATTGTACTATTTTTAGCAGTTTTTCGGGTCCTGAACTTCCGGGGCCATTTTGAGGCCCTAAACGACCTTTTTTTGGCAATTTGGGGGGCCAAATGGTTGCCTCTGGCATACATTTGGCCCCAGTCAAAAGTTGTAAATATCGGAAAGACCTTTCCAACGGGCTACCGAGCGCCCCAAACGGAGATCGTATGCAAAAGTTACGACCCCGGGAAGTTGATGTACTAACTTACCCAAACGGGGCCCACATGACTTTTGGCGCTTCATCTCCTAGGGTTAGGTTTTTGGATGTCTAGGGTTTTTGACATTCCTGTTTATTGTAAAAGGCCTTGAGAGCCTCATTGTAACCATTTTCTTGCGAAATGAGCGCAGTCGTCACATCTCTTCTCAGAGATAAGCCGCCACCATTCCAGCAAGCTTGTTTTCCGCTGCATTTTACAGTTCTAGCTTATTTCCTTATTGAATAGAAAACCAGTTTTACTGTATCTCTGTTATTTTGTGTTAAGCATCTGATAATAAGCTGTATTCATTTCGTTCTGCTCATAAAATCTGGATCAGTGGTATCAGAGCGGTCTGCTCCTTGTCGTCTTAATGCATGTCCCCAACGAGGTCAGGGTACAAAGAATTGGGTCTCGAGCTTGTTTCTCTTGAGGACAAAAGCTCTCGCATGCCCAAGCGACCTCTCATGGCAGGAGAAAAGAAAGATGACGGGACAGGAGATCTTATCAAAATGTTGCTTGAGGAAGCCCTCATGCAGCAGAGGAACTAGATGATGGATAACTTCGCGCAAATCCTTCGGCGACTACCAACAAGCGACGCATCTTCCTCGAGCGGAGGCGCCGCCCCCTTCAAGGTACAAATCAACTTCGATATCCCTATATTTGAAGGACAGATAGACGCAGATGCTGTAGATAAGTGGTTGAAATCTACTAGAAGGGTATTTTTCTGTCCATAACTTTTCGAATAAAGAAAAGATTACTTTTGCGCTCCTCAAAGCCGTTCCCCATGTCAAAGATTGGTGGGAAACATTCTGCGAGCAAAAGGACACAGAAGAAGCCTCATTATTTTCAGTCACGGCCACTGGGAATCCTTCAGGGATGTTATTAAGGAACAATACTACCCTGTTGGAATTTATGACGACTTGTACACCAAATGGACCACACTGCGACAAGAAAGAGACCAAGCAGTGCCAGAGTTCACAAATATCTTCCATACCTTGCGCACCAAGCTAGGTATCAAAGATTCAGTGCGACATCTGGTGCTCAAGTATCGCGGTGGTTTGCATAGATACATCCAGACCGAAATGGAATTTCTGGACATCTCTTCCTTGGGCGCGGGCCTACCGATATGCCGTCAAAATCGAGCAGAAGCTCAAACAAAAGACGCGGCAATTTGGGCCTGGGAACCCTTCATAGCAAAAGACAGGAAAGGGCGGCCCCAACCCACAGAATAAAGTACAGAGCAAAGATGGAGAGTACCAGGACAACCAGTCCAAGCCGCAAGCAAAGAAGGACACCGAAAAAACAAAGAAAGATACCGGGAAGTGGTGCGACTTCCATAAGAGCCCTTGGCATAACACTGCTGATTGCCGCTCAAAGCAGTCGCTGGTGGCCGAAGTGAAAGCATCTGAATCAGATGCGGGTTCTGACTCTGAGTTTGAACCAGAAAGGGGAAGACGGATCATTGACGCAAAACCCAGTGCCACCATTGCTACCACCAAGCTCCAGCCTGATGAACCAGACAAGCCAGAAGAAGGAGAACGCCTCTTCCATTCACAGATGTGGGTAAAAGGCACCCCGTTGAATTTCATCGTTGATAGCGGTAGCCAGAAGAATCTCATCTCAACAGAGGTCGTCAAGCGCCTGGCCCTGCTGACAACGCCGCACCCACAACCCTACACCATTGGATGGCTCCGCAAAGGAAGCGATCTCCGCGTCAGCCAATAGTGTCGACTGCCATACGGCATCAAGCCTTTCAAGGACGAGGTATTGTGAGATGTTGCTCCTCTCGAAGTTTCAAATGTTCTTTTGGGCCAACCTTATTTATGGAAACGTCATGCTATATATGAGTCTAGGCCTCGTAGTGTTATTATTTCTTTGAACAGGAAATTGTACAGGATACCCGAGGCAGTCCCTCCTAGTGCTATTTCCTTGATCTCTGCCAAGCAATGCAGGAAGGTCATCTCTCAGACTGGGAAATTTGTCTTCTTCGCGATTCGCTCTCAGAGTGAAAGAAAGATCGCAGCCACATCTCGGGCCTCCACGGCTGATCTATCCACACAACAGAAGCAAGTGGATAAGGTGGTGGAAGGATACTCAGATATCTTCTCCTCTTTGACCGGGGGTACCTCTGCACTGCCAGGTCAAGCATCCCATCGATCTGACCCCAGGTGCACTGCTACCCAATGGGCCAGTCTATCGCCGCTCTCTGTTGGAAAACAAGGAGATCAAGAGGCAGATCCAAGAATTGCTCCACAAGGGGCACATCCGTCCCAGTTCATCACCTTGTGGGAGCCCAATCGTGTTGGTGCAGAAGAAAGATGCGACCTGGCGAATCTGCATTGATTACCGGGCCGTGAATAAAATCACAGCCCGTAACCGGTACCCAATTCCTCAAATCGACGACCTCCTTGATCAACTCACGGGGGCCAAATACTTTAGTAAGATTGATCTGAAGTCTGGCTACCACCAGGTCCCAATAGAACAGACAGATGTATGGAAGACTACCTTCAAGTCAAAAGAAGGTATTTTTGAATGGCTGGTCATGCCTTTTGGTTTGACAAATGCTCCAGCAACTTTTATGAGGATGATGGACGATATCCTACGACCTTTCACCAACAATTTTGTAGTGGTGTATCTGGATGACATCCTCATCTACAGCAAGACTTGGGAGGAACACTTGCAGCATATTCAGTAGGTTCTGCACACCCTGCGGAAGCACAAACTATATCCAAACTTGGAAAAATGCTCCTTCAGCATGGACAGGGTCCATTACTTAGGCTACATCATTGATCGACATGGTGTGCATGTGGATCCAACCAAGATCCAGGTCATCCGTGACTGGCCAGCCCCAACCACACTCACTGAACTTCGAAGCTTCTTGGGCCTCGCCAATTTCTATCGCCAGTTCGTGCTGGGATTCTCTCATATCGCATGGGCCCTCAGCTAAGTGACCAGTGGTGGTGGTAAGGCAAAATTTGTGTGGGGCCTGTCCCAACAACAAGCCTTCGATGACTTGAAGAAGCGTTTGTGCTCATCGTCGGTACTCTCCTTACCGAACCTGCAACATCCCTTTGAGATCAAGACAGATGCTTCAAATTATGCTGTGGGTGTTGTTCTCACTCAACACGGCCACCCCGTGGCATATCATAGTGAGACACTATCAGATGTTGTCCGTAAGTACCCTACCTATGACAAAGAAATGTACTCCATTGTACAAGCCTGCCGCCAGTGGAGACATTACATTCTTGGGAAGGAGACAATCATCCACACTGATCACAAGCCACTACAGTTCATGCAGACCCAAGTAAAGTTGCAGAATGACCGCCATCATAAGTGGTCAACATATTTACAGCAGTTCCACCTCAACATCAAATATAAAACAGGGAGTACCAACCGAGTTGCTGACTGCCTCAGTCGACCTCCAGTCGCGACACTTACCACAGTGCTAGACTCTTGTGGCCATGAGACCTCCGGATGGCCCCACCTCTACGAGACAGACCCTGACTTCTCCGCCACCTATCAAATGTTCGGCACCAACTCAGTGGTTTCTAATTTCCATCTTCAGGATGGATTGTTGTGTCATCTGGACCATCTCTGCGTTCCATCAAGCGAGCGTGCGAAGCTGATTTGGGAAGCTCACTATAGTCGGGTGGCGGGACACTTTGGCATCGAAAAGACAGTGGCAGTGTTGCAGAAACATTTCTACTAGCCGAAACTTCGACAGGATGTCGGCAAGTATATTAGGTCCTGCACCGCTTGCGCTATTGCCAAACCGGCCACTAAGAAACAGGGCCTATACACCCCTCTGCCTACTCCTGACAGGCCGTGGGAATCCATATCAATGGACTACATGTCGGGCCTCCCGTCCACCAAGAGGGGAAACGACTTTGTTTTCGTGGTTGTTGATCGCTTTTCCAAGATGGCGATTCTAGCCACTTGCAAGAAGAACATCACAGCAGAAGCCACTGCTAAGCTCTTCTTTGAACGAGTATGGGTACATTTTGGGATCCCACAGACCATTATCTCAGACCGTGACAGTCGGTTCCTCAGCTCATTCTGGTCAAGCCTCTGGTCACTGCTGGATACAAAGCTCACCAAATCCACTACCTTCCACCCCCAGACCGATGGACAAACGGAGGTCGTCAACCGGATGGTCGTACATATCCTGCGCATGTACAATTCAACACACCCCCACACATGGGATGAGAGTCTCCCCTATGTCCAACATAGCTACAACTGAGCCCTACATAGCTCAACTGGCCATAGCCCCTTTCAGGTGGGGTTGGGATTCCAACCATTGGGCCCCATGGATGTTGCACTTCCCCTTGCGACCACCTCGGTCGACTCGTCCCCAGAAGCTAACAAAGCCGCCCGGTTCATTGAACGGATCCAGCATATCCGCCAACAGGTTCAAGATATTCTACAGAAGTCTAATGCCAAGTACAAGTAGCGCCATGATCAACATCGGGTTCCACATAAGTTTCAGGTGGGCGACAAAGTTTGGTTGCATTTGCAGAAAGAACGCCTTACAGGGCCCCATCGAAAGCTTCGCCCACTCCGTTATGGCCCATACACCATCACCAAGGCGGTGGGTAACAATGCTTTTGAGCTCAACATTCCCCCCTTCCTGGGTCTGCATCCAGTCTTCAACGTGGCTCTCCTTCAGCCATATTTCCCACCACTGTTAGACACCTCAGAGATAGCACAGAAGTTGACACCAACAGAGCTCAACCCTGACTGCCTACAACAAGCATCCAGTGATCATATTGCAGACACACAGATCAAGGGCACTCGACATCAAAGGATCCAGCTTTATCGAGTTGTCAAAGCAGGGCAGCTCCTGCACCAAGGCAAGTGGCTCACCCGAGGCCAAATTCAGCAGAAATTTCCTCATCTGATGGGGGAACTCAACGCAATGGAGACCATTGCTTCCTAAGGAGGGAGGATTGATCCAGGTGGATATTGGTGGCCACCCACCTTTCCAACTGGCTCAAAACAGTTTGATGGCAATTTTGGTATTGTACTATTTTTAGCAGTTTTTTGGGTCCTGAACTTCCGGGGCCATTTTGAGGCCCTAAACGACCTTTTTTGGCAATTTGTGGGGGCAATCGATTTCTTTTGGCATTTGTCCCCAATCGAAAGTTGTAAATCTCGGATAGACCTTTCCAACGGGCTACCGAGCGCCCCAAACGGAGATCGTATGCAAAAGTTATGACCCTGGGAAGTTGATGTACTAACTTACCCAAACGGGGCCCACATGACTTTTGGCGCTTCATCTCCTAGGGTTAGGTTTTTGGATGTCTAGGGTTTTTGACATTACTGTTTATTGTAAAAGGCCTTGAGAGCCTCATTGTAACCATCTTCTTGTGAAATGAGCGCAGTCGTCACATCTCTTCTCAGAGATAAGCTACCACCATTCCAGCAAGCTTGTTTTCCGCTGCATTTTACAGTTCTAGCTTATTTCCTTATTGAATAGAAAACCAGTTTTACTGTATCTCTGTTATTTTGTGTTAAGCATCTGATAATAAGCTGTATTCATTTCGTTCTTCTCATAAAATCCGGATCAAGATCTTCAACTAGAATGCATCAACCAACCTACTAAAGAAAGGACTGAAGAATCTGCATTTACAAAGAAGAATTGAAAGAATAAAATATGTTGGTATTGTGGAAAAGTTTAACATGTCGAGGAAAAATGCTAGAATAAGATGAAGGGTTTGGAAGGAAAGGCCAAGCACCTTGAGGATAGTGCATCAACTGGTCAACCAATAAATCGACTTGCTGAAAAATTTACCCTTTCTATTAGGACTTCCCAATAATTACATGCTCGTACCACTCAAACAGAATGGGTAGTTGATTTTAGTTGTACTCATCACATGGCTAATGACGCTTCTATATTCTCTTCCTTAAGTGGAGATCAAAAATAGAATATTTATGTAGCTGGTCAAATTGCTCTCATAATTGTTGGAAGCAATGATACTGAATGTTAGCATGGCCAAATAAACAACGTGTATCATGTGCCTAGCTTGAGTGAAAATTTGTTGTCAATTGCTCAACTTACACAAACTATGAAGACCCTTGAGTTTTGGTCAAATCACATTATCGTAAAGGATCTAAGGCTTGGAGGAGTAAATGTTGCTTCAAGATTTATAGATACCAAAGAAAATCTTTACAAATTCTGTGATTCTCCCAGACTGATTAGACCAACTGGACCAATTGCACTCATTGATCAAACAAACAACAAAAGTTAAATTTGGCATGAACGACTTGGACATCTAAACTTTTGAAGTTTGAATATGATGGAAACAAATAATATGGTTACTAGTCTCTCAAGTTACTATTGCACCTAATGGATTTTGTAGAGGATGTGTTCTTAGAAAGTATCATAAGAAACCCTTTGATTCCAGGAAAGCATGGCGAGAATAGAACTGACTGGAACTTGTTCACATTGATCTTTGTTCCATGAACAATCCTTCACTGCAAGTGTAAATTATATTTTCACCTTTATTGTTGATTTATCTATATATTTTTTGGTATATTTATTGAAGAATGAAAATCATGTCTTTGAATGATTCAAGGAATTTAGGGAATTAGATGAAAAGCAATGTGGTTGACCAATCAAATGTTTGAGATCATACAATGGTGGTGAATATGTGAGTCGACAGTTTGAATAATATCTCTTCCAAAATGGAATTTCTTTACAAAGATATGTCCCTCACACCTCTCAACTTAATGGAATCATGGAGTGGAAGAATCAGACTTTGGTATAAATGACCGGTACCTACTACAAACCAAATACCTCTCGATGTAATTTTGGGTAGAAGTTGTTTATTTGTCAAACTATATTCTAAATCTTGTTTCGACTAGAGTTGTTAGCAACATGACTCTAGTTGAGAAGTGGAATGGAAGGAAACCCTCTGTGGGACACCTTAGAACCTTTGGATGTGTTGTTTGGGCATATATCAACGATAAATACAGGAATAAATTGGATGCAAAGAGTCATGCTTGCATCATAATGGGCTATTCAAATGAGTCAAAATACTATGGACTATTTGAACTTGTCAAACAATAGATCATTTTGAGCAAAAATGTGATCTTTGATGAGAATATTTCAGGTAATAAGTTGTTGAATTATTCCTATAGTCTATTGCATAGTGATCCATTTGATATTCTTGAAGAATATCAATTGACTGTACCCTTCTATGGAGTTTCGACCGGGCTCACGAATTCTAATCCTAAGTCAATTGGTAGTTGGTCTACCCTAACTGGAGATGTTGACACACTGAATCATTCATTTGATAATAAGCAACCTGAATTACCACTAACTTGTTTACCTTGATGAGATGCTAAAACAATTGAAGTTGTTGATTAAATGTTGGAGATGCTAGCATTGGTCAGCACAACCATAGCAAAAAATAGCATGGCAATCTTGCATTGATGGCACGTGTTTTTGAAACCTGTGATCCTAACCCTTATGTTTATGCTCAAGGAGTGCCTGAACGAAAAATTATATGGCTACTGAAAGTGATTCTTTGAAGAAGAACCAGACTTGGGAACTTGTTCCTCGACCACAAGGAAATAATGTTATGAATTGTCGATCGGTCTATAAGACCAAGTTTACTTCCGATAGTGTTGTTGAATGACACAAGGATAATTTGCCTCTTTTGTAGCAATATCAGAAAGAATATGAGAGCCACAATAAATCCAATAATAGCCATTAGCGCAGTAGCTACTCCACCCATTATTAATGTTGCTGAGAGTGTCAAAGTCTGAAGCAAATCATCAAAACCCATATTGAACCAATGTCTACACTACATGCATTAGAGAAATTTTGAGGTCAAAAAATGGCCTCAAAACAAAGAAAATGTACTATAAAAAACAACCAATCACATTCTAGTAGATGACATCATCCCCCTTGGTGAGGTGGTATTGCATGAGTTAAGAATGCTTATTTGTCAAATTTTCTATGGTGAATGAAAACACATAGTTAACCAAGGTAGCGGTGTAAGTACTTTTAAGTCATAAAGTAAAGTACTCATAATGATAGTCTTTCCATACAATAATATCATTGTTATTTTCAAATAAAATACTCATAATGAATGTCTTTTCACACTTTCTCATAAAATAATATTATTGTCATTTTCAAGTGAAATACTCTTAATTCATAAAGAAAGTCCTTTCACATTTTTTTATAAAATAATATATTACCATTTTTATGTTTTTAATTTTAAATTATATATTCACTTCATTCTATTTAATAACATAATGTCAAACTAATAAAGAATAATAATAGATTTAATAAATAATAATAATAATAATGCAATGTGGATTATAATAATATTATTAACATTTTACATATAAATAAATTCTCAATTAAATTACATTATATTAAATTCATGAGAAAAGTACTAAATATAAAAAGTCAACATAAAATTAAAAAAAAATAGCTCTTAAAAATATTTTTTATTATTTAATTTCATTTGCAAGTTCAAGACAAATAAATGCTAAAGGACAATAAATTTTTGGGAATTTACAATGAATCTTAGTCACATCGATGTAGACTTATTTTATTAATTTTATTTCTAGTGAATTTTGAAAAGCATCTCAACCATGGTTATTTATATTGTGCATAGAAAATAGTGTGGGAGGTGACTTGTCATATATACCTACCCCATAAAACCCCCAATTCATAATATTTTAATATATCTCATATTTTTGTAATACATCTCTTAGGAGGTCATTTTTTGACCTCAAAATCTCTCTAATGGTTTAACGGAAGAGCCATACCTTATGTATAGTATATGAAGCCGTCTGGAATTCTGAAAGCTCAGTTCAGATCGGTAAGATCGAAGAACTATTGACATTGAATATCCTGGTTGATGCATAATTCAAAGCTCGTGTTGGAATTACACATTGATTTGATGTTGGAAAACAAATTAAAAATAATGTCGTATAGTTGTTAGTTGTATTATAATAAGTATTTATCTGGTAAGATTTCCCATTGATGTTGTTAAAAATAATCAAAATTATATTATATCATTCTTATGTACTTTTTATCAACGCTAGTGAGGAATCTTAATAGCAACGTATATTATTTTCAATTATTTTATACCAACATCAATGGGAATCTTACCATATAAAAAGTATAAATATTTAATATCATCCCATTAAATTTATACATACAAATATTTAAAAGAATTGCCATTATTTTTTTCTTTTTTATCTAACACAAATATTAATATTAATGTTAATAGTAAGTTATATATATATATATATATTTAAATTGATATCAAAAGAGAGTTGTAATGATTTTACAATACACTATTGTCAAAATGAGCTCACATCGGCACAAGCAATAACAACCAAGCAGACACACTAGCAAATCTAGACACGATTGCTTGGCAAGGGGTAATTGGTAGAAAATGGGGACCACCCTTATCCTAGGTGTATCACCTAGGTGTTAATTCGAATTTTAAACTATGATTTATACCCCTTATGTGCATGTATTACATCTTGGAGTAGTTTGAATTCTCAAGCCTGGGAATCAAAGGAGCCATACCTTCGCTCATGGGAGAAGGCTCCCGAAGATTCATTATGCTTAAGACAACCCTTCAACATGTTGATATGGAAGTTTGATTTGATCTCGGGCATCAACCTGGGATCTTATCTAGACTAGTTCAGAGTTACTAGAAAGAACTTAATTAGGGACCCTGTGAGCTTGAACTCTGACTATGTTTGGTTGAGGGTGGAGAATGCAGTCTTTCAAGATCAGTGTTGTTAGGGTTGTGTTATTTTGTGGAGGTTTGTTGTAGGGCTCAGTTAGAGCTTGCTTGTTGATAACTCAGGTGTGCAAGATGGTTATTTTTTCATCTTGAGGGAGAAACCTATGTGGGGGGAGTGGTCATCAACTTGGTTGGTCTTGCTTGGTCCTGTGACAATTGGAAATGTTTGCAAGTAATGGAATTTGTTCAATTTGGAATCGGGTGTGCGGGCTCAAGAAATTTGGTGTCGTTTGAGGAACAAGGGCAGGGTATTCTCCAAGCATATAAAGCCTACTATATTTGGTTTGCTCTATACTAGTAGAAATGGTTGTGCAGTGAGAGAAGAACTTTGGTTTGCTTCTTTTATGGTATTTTGGGTCTTTGATGGTGTGTTGGTATTCTGTTTATGTGTTCATTGTGCATCTCATTCTCGATCTTTTAGCTAAGGTTAATACTATTTCAATGCTCATTTTGATGGTAATGGAGGGGGATCGTAGTATGAACTTTGGAGAAGGTGCAACTACGGAGATTCTTGAGCTTGCTGTTGAATTTTGAGGCATGAAATAAGATATAGATAATTTGTAGTCAACCATGCAATGCTCCAAATCGAAAATGGAGGGTGTGCTCTTAGCCATCTGTGAGGCAAATGACCATGTCATCATTCTTCATCCTCATTTTGATGATTTCTAGCAAGCAAGTCAGGTGCAAAGCACCCAGATGGAAAAATTGTATTCCCTAATGGAAGTGCAATAGATCTTGTTGGATAGGATTCAATCTTGAGTGACTCAGAATGTTGGTTCTCGAACCATCGATGAAGCCTCGGTTTCTAAAACGATGAACATTGTTATTGGAATCACAAGTTCATCTACTCTACATGAAGAATTTGGTAATGTCTAGGATATGTCAAGTCTAGTAGATGCTATGAAATCCAATGCCTAAAATGAAATTACACCACCTTTCCAACTAGGAGCCTCGTTGACATCCTAGCTCCAATAAACCTTTCTATTCATTGGCCCTCCATGCCTCTGACTCCAAGAATAGTGAACCACAAAGGATCACGATGATTCACCAAAATAGATAGTAATTCTTTCGAGAGTTCTTCAAACTCTTCCAAAAGTTCTCAAAATCCTCAAAGCTCCAAAAATATCCTCCATGAAAGAACCTCCCTCTTCCAATCACAAGTCCCCTATTTATCAAAAATCCTCCCCACCTTGTCATCCAAGATTTGGTCAAAATCAATTTAGAATTATTAAAACAAATCTCATTTGGAATTACTCAAAATCACAAATATTGAATTAAATTAAAATAATACTAAGTTTTGGGTGTCTAAGTCTCCCTTTTCGTGCTACCCTTAGATGCACTCATGCCAATCTTATCTAAACATATGCATATCTATCTACCCATTTAATTATATTATTCTCAAACACACAAGTTAAAGAAGATATTTTCATCATCATATATATATAATCCAAATAAAAAAATTAATTATAAAATATGTTCAACAAGTTAACAAAATCATACTACAACAGACACGCACACATATACATACTATGCTAACATTACATTTAATACATTTATGTATACAGTCGACTAGAGGCTCGATTGAGTCATAAATTAAATGGTTGAATAAATGGTCAATGAGGCTGTGGTCAGCTTTACTATAATAGACAACTAAACTCTGGGATATTGTGTATTTTGTGGACAAGATCCTCCTCATTTCAAGGAAGTTGGTTAGATGTGGAGACTATAAAAGAATGACCCTATGGTTTGTGTTGATATCGAATCATAAGCTTTGAAGAACGCATTGCAATGTTTTGATCATAATGCATTATGATTAAGTGTTGTAATGGTGTCTTTAGACACCACCCATCTTCTTGGAATATTGTTCCCTTCTACTATTTTATTTTCTGTTATACAGTTCATATGGAGAGGTTCCCCAACCTGGTATCATATCTGTCATTTTTGACCTAGCCTTGTTGTCTACGAATCGTGTTGAGTTGGATCTAGGCTTGATCAACTTTGGGATGAAGATTTCTCAATTGATACCTCTTATTTGAACTTGGATCAGATATGTTGGATCAAAAGGATGGCTTCCAAGATAGAGCCTGAAGTTCTAGATGGACACAATTATGCAATATGGGCACCAAATATGGAGACATTGTTGAAAAACGAGGGACTGTGGCAATATCATAAGGTTGCTATTGCAGATCCGATGAATGTTGATGGTAAGATTTTCATTAATGGAAAGATGGATGAGGCTGTTGGGGTCATTATGACCTAGATTTCAAGGGAGATTCACTTTCATACAAGCACGATCGAGTATCCTCATGCCATATGGAATAAGATAAAGTCATTGTTCAATAAGGTTAATGAATGTCAAGAAATGTAGAAAGAGACAGAGTTGATCTCTTTGGACCCCCATCTTTTGAAATGATTAAGGACTATTTGGCTCGCATCAAGGATCTATAGTTTAAATTGGGTGAATGTGGAAATGATTTTCCAAAGAAGAATGGACAACTCATTGAATTGGTACTGATGAATTTGAGGACACCCTATGATGTCTTTTGGTCGTCCTTTCGTACTAGTTGGATGTCATGCAATCAAGATGGTAAGGACTTCAACTTTGATAATTTATGTGATTTTTTGATTAAAGACCAATGAGAGTTGCTTGATGAAGGGAAGTTTGGTAGCAAACACCGGGCTCACTTTCTCAAAAGAAAGGTCAAGAAAAATTGTAAAGGATGTGGTTGTCTAGATAATCAACTAGAATGCATCAACCAACCTACTAATTAAAACACTGAAGAATTGACATTGAAAAAGAAGAATTGAATGAATAAAATCTGTCGATATTGTGGAAAAGTTGAACATGTTGAGAAAAACTACTAGAAGAAGATGAAGGGTTTGGAAGGAAAGGTCAAGCACCTTGAGGATAGTGCGTCGAATGGTTAGCCAATCAATCAACTTGATGGAGAATTTATCCATTCTATTAGTACTTCCTAAGGATTGCATTCCTATACCACTCAAACAGAATGGATAGTCGATTCTAGGTGTACTCATCACATGGATAATGATGCTTCTCTATTCTCTTCCTTGAGTGGAGATCCAAGACAAGATATTTATGTATCTGGTCATTATGTTGTCACGGTTTTCAGAAGCAAAGATATTGAATGTCAGCATTGATGAATATCCAATGTCTATCATATGCCTAGATTGAGTGCAAATTTGTTGCTAGTTGCTCAACTTACACAGACTAAGAATACTATTGAGATTTGGTCAAATCACATTATCGTAAAGATATAAGGATTGGAGGAGCAAATGTTTCTTCAATATTCATAGATCTTAATGACATAATTTACAAATTCTGTGATTCTCCCTGACCGATTGGACCGACTGGACCAATTGCTCTCATTGCTAAAAAAAAGAAAAAAGTCAAATTTGGCATGAATGGCTTGGACATCTAAAATTTAAGTTTAAAGATTATGGAAAAAAATAATGGGGTTACTTGTATCCCAAATTCTATTCTACCTGATGGAGTTTGTAGAGGATGTGTTCTTAGAAAGCATCATAAGGCACCCGTTGATTCCAGGAAAGCATGGCGAGAACATAGCTGACTAGAACTTGTTCACATTGATCTTTGTTGCATGAACAAACCTTGATTAGTAGGTGCGAAGTATATTTTGACCTTTATTGATGATTTATCTATATTTTTTGGGTATATTTAATGAAGAATAAGAATCATGTCTTTGAAATTTTCAAGGAATTTAGGGAATTGGAAGAAAAGAAATGTGGTTGACCAATCAAATGTTTGAGATCAAACAATGGTGGTGAATATGTGAGTCGATAGTTTGAAGAATATCTCTTGCAAAATGGAATTTATTTGCAACGATATGTCCCTCACACCCCTCAATATAATGGTGTCATGGAGTGGAAGAATCAGACTTTGGTAGAAATGACTGATACCTACTATTAATAGACCAAATACCTCTAGATGTAATTTTGGGCATAAGTTATTTACTGCTCAAACTATATTATGAACCTTGTTTCGACTAGAGCTCTTAGTAACATGACTCTAGTCAAGAAGTGGAATGCAAGGAAACCCTCTATTGGACACTCCAGAACCTTTGGATGTGTTGCTTGGGCGCATATCAGTGATAACTATAGGAATAAATTGGATGTAAAGAGTCACGCTTGCATCATAATGGTCTCTTCAGATGATTCAAAATCATATGGACTATTTGAACTTGTCAAACAATAGATCATTTTGAGTCGAAATGTGATATTTGATGAGAATATTTCAGGTAATAAGTTGTTGAATTCCTCCTATGGTCTATTGCATAGTGATCTATTTGATATTCTTGAAAAATCTCGATCGAATGTACCCTTCTATGGAGTTTCGACAGGGCCAGTGAATTCTACTCCCAAGTCGACTAGTAGTTGGTCTACCCTAACTGGATATTTCGACACGCCGACTCATTCAACTGATAATAAGAAACCTGAATCAACACTGACTTGTTTAGCTTGATGAGATACTAAAACAATTGAAGTTGTTGGATTGAATGTTGGAGATGCTAGTATTGGTCGAAACACCCATAGCCAAAAATAACATGGCAATGTTGCATTTATGGCACTTGTTCTTGAAACCTGTGATCCTAAAACTTATGTTTATGCTCAAGGAGTGCCTAAATGGAAAATGCTAAGGATACTAAAATTTATTCTTTGAAGAAGAACCAGACTTGGGAACTTGTTCCTTGACCACAATGAATGAATGTTATGAATTGTCCATGGCTCTATAAGACCAAGTTTACTTCCAATGGTGTTGTGGAATTCCACAAGGATCATTTGGTCACTAAGGTATTCTCTTAGCAAGAAGGAATCAACTAGACTGAAACCTTTTCCCCTGTTGCAAAGATGAACTCTATTCGATTGATCCTTTCCCTTTCTGTTCGTTTTGGTTGGGAACTTCATCAAATGGACATTAAGAGTGCCTTTCTTCATGGATATTTGTTTGAATAAATTCATATGGAACAACCTCTTGGTTTTGTGATATATATTGGTCTTGTTTGTTGACTCAAAAAGTCATTGTATGGTGTGAAACAAGCACCTTGTGCTTGGTATGTGAAGATTGATCATTTATTTGTCAATCTTGGCTTCAAACATTGTGAATTTGATCACATTATTTATGTATTACATTTTCATGGTGATAATTTGATTGTGGCATTGTATGTTGATGACTTTTTCATAACTGGAAATAATGTTAATATGATTTTGGGTATGAAGAAACAACTTACAGATACCTTAGAAATGAATGATCTTGGCCTGTTGCATTTCTTTCTGGGAATCCAAATTTTGCAAATGGAGGATGGTATCTTTCTTTGTAAAAAAAATATTATTTGGATCTTTTGAAACGATTCAAAATGGACTACTATAAGTATTGTAGCTCTCCATGAGTTGATGCCATTCTTTATCGACAGTTGGTGGGTATATTGATTTACTTAACTCACAATTGACTGGATCTTTCCTTTGTTGTTAGAATTGTTGTCTCTTGGTTCATATAGGATCCTTGAGAAATCCACTGGAAATATGCAAAGTGAATTGTTCACTATATCAAAGGAACTTATAAGTATGGTATTAAGTATTGTTGCGGTACAGAACCACTGCTTGTTTTTACTGATTCCAACTAGGGAGGTGACATTGATGACCAAAATTCCACTTCTAGCTATATGTTTTGATTGAGATCTAGACCCTTGTTTTGGTCATGTAAGAAACATAAAGTAGTCTCTCTTTCAACAATAGAAGTAGAATATCGTGGATCTATCAATGTAGGTATAGAGGCACTTTGGATCCATCATCTTTTGGAAGAGCTTGGTTTTCTTGTTCAAGCCTTGACTATTATACATTGTAACAATCAGAGTACAATAGAGGTTGTTGATAGTCTCATTTCTAATAGTATGATGAAGCATGTTGAACTTCATGTTCATTATTTGAGATAGTTGGTGCAAGAAAATGTTGTCTCACTTTCTTATTGCAGGACACATGATCAAATTGTTGATATATTTACGAAGCCTTTACCAAAAGCTAAGTTTGTGAAATATTAGGATATGCTTAGGATTTAGGAAGTTGAAATTATAGGGGGATGTTAAGGAAACATAATTAACATGATCAAATTGTTGATATATTTACGAAGCCTTTACCCAAAGCTAAGTTTGTGAAATATTAGGATATGCTTAGGATTTAGGAAGTTGAAATTATAGGGGGATGTTAAGGAAACATAATTACATCTGTTGAATCTCCCCAACATTGTTCTGATGGGCGGTGTTGGAACCTAAGGTTATGCATGCTCGTCACACCTTTGGATCTTCTAGAGATAGTCAATCAATAGATAACAATCAATTGGAGGCTCAACTAAGTCATTGATTGAATGGTTGACTAAACTGTCAATGAGGTTGTGGTCAGATCCACTACAACATATGAATAAACTATGGGATGTTGTATGTTTTGTGGAAATGGTTAAAACCAATGACCCCTATTTTTGGACTAGATCCTCCACACTTCAAGGAATATGGTTAGATCTGGTGACTATAAGAGAAAAAACCTATGGGTTGTGTTGATATTGAATCATAATATTTGAAGAATGCATTGTGATGTTTTGGTTATTAATGTGTTATGATTAAGTCATGTAACAATGTCTTTAGACACCAGCCATCTTCTTGGAATACTATTCGCTTCTGTTATTTTCTTTTATGTTCTACATTTCATATGAAGAGGTTCCCAAACATAAATAGTGAAACATGGAGGGGCCACAAAGGACATAAGAAACTATATGTGGTATGATTTCCAGATTATGATTCATTACAGGTTCATATTTCTACCCTGTGGAAGTTAGGGTTTCTGACTAGTCCAAAAACTAGTCAAAAACCCTAGTCGATAACTTCTGAGCCGACATAATTTTTTAAATTACTTTTTATTTTTTGTAATGTCACATTACATAATATTATATGACAACATACCCCATACTAGACTGTAGAGAACCTCTCTACTCTCAGCACAATTAAGAATTCAAGAAATATAACAATTTATTTAATGTTATAATAAATATATACCATATTAAGGGAACTCAAATCACCAAGTTAAAATAAAATTCTATACCTCTAATATTTTTTTTGAAAATCCAACTCAATTTAAAATAAGTCAAAATATCCAAAAACATATTGTAGACAAAATTCCCAACAATAAGATGAAACTTCTAGCATAATACTTTTATTGTAAAAATAACAATAAAAATACCCCTTACACCATGCCCTCATTCCCTAATATGTATACCATTAAATACATCGTTATCAACACCCTTATCAAGTACTTATTGTTTGCATTTAATTTTATGATGAATTAGACAAATGATTGTCCATTGAGGGCGACATATTGGGCACACAAAAAGACATATAGACATCTTGTTTCTTGTGCCAAAGTTTCGTCCATATATGGAAATTCACAGTCGAGATTTGAAAACTTCATCCACACATGTGTCCCCATTACAGGCACGTTCGATGACATGACAGACTATGAACTTTAAAGCTCGATGACATCATCACATAGACAAGGATGTTGGTTAATGTGTGGGATGAAGATGGTGTTGAGTAATAATATGAATCTATGAAGACACATGTCCACAAGTCCCAACATGGATGGATTATTAATGCTAGGATGGCCTATTTTGAAGTGGGACCGACTGTAAAATCGAGGCCCATCCCATTCTATAGAAGATGTTATGAACTATGATGTTCATAGTTTCCATTATGTGCTAGTTCAAAAAAGCATTTTGCTAAAGAACCGGAGAGGCAATACCTTTGATGGTGCTCAATAAAGATTGTGGTGCACATTGATGAAACCACAAGCTATTCTCTCTCTATATATAATACGTTAAGGATCACAAATATTTTAGAATGAAAGAAGTCTAAACAAATGTTGTTTTCATTTTTTTTTATGATTTTTTATTAGAATTTGATCATTTTTTCATAATAAATATGGATTTTGTGTTTTTAAATTGTGTTTTTGAATGTAAAGATGGATTCATGGATCTTGAATTCTTCCAGAGAACTTAGATTAAACAAGTTTAATGGTGATTTTTAAGAATTTTAAGAAATCTTCTCGGATTCCGTCAAAATTGTTTTGAGAAATGCTGTCATAAACTGAAAAAAACGTTGCCTATTTACAATACTTGCTTTAGAATAGGGGTCCAGTTTTATAAATGAAACTATATATGTATCACTTAAATGAAGGATGCAAGTAATGTAAATAAAAGGGAGACAGAATAGTAAACGTGATTCTTTCAAATAGAATTGGATGGAAATAATTGGAGGGCTTTTGGCTTGTGTGCCAATGCATACCAAGTATCTCGCAAGGAGTGCAGATCCGAATTTAAATTTAAATTGTATAAATATACTTTGTGCATTACTAAGTATAGGTAGTAGTTAGTTTAGTGATAACTCTTCTAGTTGAGCTTCGTATCAATCAGAATGAATAATCAAGAATAACACACACACAAAAAATGTTTTCTTTGTGCGTTTTGCAATTTGGTGCATTACAAATATACATGCATACTTGGTTATATTGAAAATTCCTATGGAAATCATAATTGTTGCTTGAGAATGGTTATAACATGCACATTTTTTCTTAGTTACATGCTAATCTGTCAAAACTTGGGATGCAACTAGGGAAATGAATACTCACCTTTTATGAATTGTATACAAGATAACCAATAACTATGTGAAATTGCAAGGAACAAGAATGGTGTGGAAAATGTAGTTGAGGAAGCAAAATCAGAGCTAAAGTATTCCATGTGAAGGAATATTGTACATGTGTTAAAGACATTGATAAGTTTCTAAAATTGTGTGTATGTGTGTGTATTGATTGTTGATGATGCACCACTGAAAGTGCAAAAAATTAAGGGGGAGGTGAATGTAACACCCCATGTTTTACTCGATGATGTAGTATGTAATGATTCAAAGGTTAGAATTCAAACACAAATGGTGCAGCATGGCCAAATATTTTATAAGTATGAATTATGTTTGAAATTTAATATAAAAATCCCTGATGACTGCAAATGAAGAAGGGTGAAGAAGAGATGGGGGGATATGAGTCTGCAATTAAGGGAAGTAAAAGGGGGCATAATGGGTAGATGAACCTAATGACTTACTAACCTAAGTCATTATCCTTACTTTCAAATTTAGTGAGAAATATATCCTAAGGTCCCTAAATCCATGTTTATGGGAGTGTCTTACTTAACCTTATTAATCACCCAAAGTTGGGATCATAAGGGGAAACCTAGGCTCTTCATGAAGGATACATGGCAATGTTTAAGGATGCATATAAAAGGTTGGGAATTGATTTTAGAGCATCATTATAGCTATGATTTGAGGATCCTTCATGTTGGTAGAAGACATAGGGGAAATTTGAACTTCCATACTAGTTGATAAAGAGTGCCATTGGAAATCTCTGTTATTGACTACTATGATTCTATGAGGGAAAACTTGGCCTACAACTGAGATTCCCTGGAGTCCCAGCAATGGAATTCCCTATCTAGCCTATGTTGGAGCACTAGAATGGATTTGGGATAGCTTGAGTAACATCACGTAGATAAGGGGATCCCATTCCTTTTGTTGCATAGGTTCGGGGTGGGGGGGTGCTAGTGATTGGGAGAGTTGTAGAGGGGTTTTAGCACAAGATATTTGTATGAGTTGTATATTGAGTAAAAGGCTTGGAAGATTCACCCTTGTAAACCAATAGCCTTATCTTGAAGGTGGCATTTTTCATAGAAAGAATAAGTGTGGGAGAGTGGGAGGAATGTCCATGTCCTTCATTGCGATCAAATGAAGGATTATCTATTAGAAAGATAAGTACTTTTAGTTTGTGTGAAATGCCTTGATTTATATTTATGTTCTATATTTATTTAAAATTACAATTTATGCAAGTATGTGTGTATGGATTAATTTTGATGACTATGGGAGAATTCATAGTAGATTGCATAGATGGTTGTGGATGTAAAACTTCAATAATTGGGTAGTTGTAGTTTTTACCACAGAAAATTATGCATCCAACCATATAATTCAAATTTGGGTATCAAAAGTCAAATCTCTATGGTGAAATTAAGGTATTGCGTGGTCTCAATATCACTAAGAGGATATCTGTTATGTGACCTCTAACTTGAGTATAAATTCCCTTATTGGATAAAATCAAGATATTTATACCAAAATGTACAACTCCTCCTCTCTTGCTAACTCCATATTTTCCTCTCTTATTTCATTTAATGTGCTTCTCCAAAATGGATTTATGTTTCTCTCTTTCTCTTAGAGTATTTCTTCTTTAGACATGTATTAGAGCTAATAAAGGTATGTACATGATTTGGATATAATCTTCCATTAACTTACCTATGGGGTTAGGTTTAGGAGTGATTGTTTTATTGGCTTGTTTATCTTCAATATTGATGTCTTCATTATCACCACCTCCCTCTATACATTCTTCGCACTTTGAGAAATTGGTATTATAATGGATGGTTACCATATAGGTCATGACCATATTCTTTGGGTAAAAAAATAAACTTCCTATGCTTCCATCAAATCAAAAGAGATAAATCCCATGATGCTCTTAGCTAAAGGCAATATACTTCTAATAGTAATCCCTATGAATTTAGAAGGTGTAGATATAAATAATTTCGTCTTATTTTTATCAAACAAAATAGTGCATTTCACATACGGTCTAAAAACCTTTGTCAAAAAGAAAAATTCACACACAAATTTTGGAAGGGGGTAAGGTCTTCACCTAAAATCCATATAACCCAATGTAGGTGTACTTCTCATCATAAAAATACTTTCCCTTTCTTGTGAGAAAATTTTGAGCTTCCCTGGTTAAATGCTTAAGTTCCTTTCTAATAACAAATGCTTAAAACATCCCACAAGGCATATTGGGTTATGTTTCCAACAATATGGATACCAACATTATACTAGATCTACCTCAAAGCTCATGGCCCTCGTGGTACTAGCCTCTCAAAGGGATTACAGTGAAAAACAAAGCAAAAACTGGGTAGGAAGCCATAAAAACGTCCGTGGTCTTTTGAAGTTAACTAATTGGTGGGTAATTTTGTTTGAATTATTCTCACCCTAATCAAACATTTCCTTCTTATGCAAAATGTAGTATATGACATACAAAACATACCTCGACACATGTGGCATAATTTCTTGTCCAATTATTCTAGCAAATAGCCAAGCCATTTTTTGCTAGGGTTTAGTCAATTCATTGACATCAATGTGGTGCACTTCACAAATCTCTTGTATGAGTTGTGAAAGCCACTTTTTTAAGATACTTGAGCTGCTACCATGTGCATACAAGAATGTATCAACTTCAGAAATCTTGAAGGGTTCAGTTCATTTTGGGAGATGTAACATTCTTTTGAATGTTAAGAGCCACAAACATATGCAAATTTTCCTTTCCCTTTAAAATTCACCAAACTATATTTAGGATCAAAATGCTTGGCATGCCATCATACACTTCATTGAAATCAAGTACAACTCCCGCCATACACCTAGGCATTACCAACGCTAAGGTCCAAACTTTGTTCTCCATTCTATCTTCTTCCTATGTTTTTGAATAAAATTTACACTCAATAGTCCAATGAAAAGCTTTCTTACATTGAGACAATGAATCGACAATGTCTCCACAAAAGGATTCCAACATTCCCCTGGTGGGCATGTTTCATGCTCCAATTCTTTGTACTTATCAATGCAAATCCTTAACACACATTTGAATTCTTTATTTTTCTCAAATGATCATGAAAATCATAAAAACTATTAGATTTCATTGTTTATGCATAGATTTTCCATAAAACGCCATGTTTTGTTTAGGTTCCACTATACAAACTTTAATGAAAATGGCACATGCCATTGAAAGGTGCAACCATTATATCTTGAAATGTTTGGGTGAGAGGCGAGTAGATATACAAGGCAAGGTGGTGAATTAGTTAGCAATAACCTTCACATCTAAATGTGAATTGTGAAGTGCAATGATATTGAAAGTGAGTGATGAAAGTCTACAACAACTTGGAAAAATGAAGCAATGTTGTAGGAATGTAGGGAGGTGGACCTTCCTTATGAGTATCTCATTTACATATGGGAAAATGATGTAGGATGTGAGATGGTAAAGTGAAGAAGAGAGACAAAACTAGAGCGGGGGTGGGGGGGGGGGGATTATGCAAGATACAGAATGTGGAAATCATGGTCTTAGTATATCCAAACAAAACTTTTCCATCACATAATCATAATATATTTAACATATTCCATATATTTCTAAAAGATTCCTTTGCATTCTACAATTCATATGGATTCCCAAAACATTTTAAAGGGCACAACAATACCAAAATTATCTTAAAAAGGCTTGAAGGATTTTGATGATGGATAGACACATGGATGCTAAGTAAAACATCATCAAAACTCATTTTGAAAGGGTCAAGAAAGCTTGAAAAAAATATGAAGATATTGCAAGAAAAGTTTTTAGAAGTTGTTGAAAAGAATGAGTGCCATCAAATTGGTTCAATATAGGAGAATGCCAAACAATGGGGACGATAGAAGTTGTTAAAATTAATGAGTGCAATCGAAGAATGCCAAACAATAAAATGAGGATGAAGTGAATGAAAAGGAAGCTTTTGTTTTAAAAAAACAAAAACATCGAAGAAGATGGAACAATATCAAAAGAAGAAGATGGTTTACATTCTTGAAGTTTTGATTGAGAGAAGTTTATCGAATGGATTGAAGAAATGTCATACCATTTTGAGTGTAAACCAGCAACAATGAGAAGATGGAGTAAAACCAAGAGGTAAAGAGAAAATTGCTACATTGCAATGTCGTAATTTCTAAATAATACATTGTTGGATTTGCATTTTTGAAAATCCGGTCAGGGGTCGGCCTAAACACGACCAAAACTTCTATCATGCAGTTTATCGTTATTAGTCCCTACCGTAGCAGAGTAACTATTGTATTCGATCCGCATTGACTAACATTAGTTAGTCTTTGACTTTTGCAAAATTTTGATTATAATCAAACTTTCATATAATAGTTTTTATTTTTTCTATTAAATAATAAGCTTAATATTATTTATCTCGAATCTTATTCAAACTTGGGGTGTTATTGTCGGGGTGGCGGCGAAATTTTCGAGATGAGAGTTTTTTTGGACACATGTAGTCCCAACTTTAATGGTTATCGTCTTTGTGTTGGCATTTGCGGTATCTTCAAAGGGCGAGCTTCTAGGGATGGCAAAAGTTTTAAATTCATGCAATCCCAGTTTTAATGGTTGAGGTCTATGTGTTGGCATTTGCACCAACGCAAGAATAAAATTCAAATAACTAGCATTAATGACATGCATTCAATCAATTCTTCTTTGAGAAGAAAGCGAAAACAAAGCCAAGTAATGCTAACCATTAAGCATTACTTACCGCCAACATTACATTATTCTTAGATTTCAAAATTTTGCGTTACATTGTTCATAGCCAACTTGCGGTTGCACCGCCTTTGCATTGCCACGCTGTGCTTACCGATATCCCTGCACCACCTTATCACCGTGCACCACCTGATCACCAATATCCGATATCCTTGCACCGCCTAGTTTAAGCTATAAAAGACATAAAAACTACATCCTTGAGACTGAAGCATTTTCTATTTCCAAAGAAAAGAAGCGAGATCATATATACAACTCTGGCCTATATTGCAGTCCATAATGTGAGCCTTAATTTAGAACGGAAAGGTAGCCAGAAGCACAAGGACCTGAAGTCATAACTCATGTTATATTAGCTACTGAAGGATGCCATGCGAGTTCTGGATAAAGTCGCCTCGTATGTTGTTGTTCTCATCTCTTACCAAGAAGCTAAGAAGGTATAGTTTCTGCACTAGGTTTGATTATGTTGTGTTGTTGCAACATCTGCACCATTGATGGGTTGGTGACTCTAGTGAGGTAATCCCTATCTCTTCCTTCTGTTGATCTATGTGTTCAATAATTCTTAATCTCGTTATCAGTCCCCCAGACACCCAGACAGGTGAACCCAAAATTGCAAAATCATAGGAAGATACGCCCCTAACTTAATTTGATTTGTTTCCCAATTCAAAGGGTATCAAACACATGTCCGTCTAAGATCACAAGGCATCTTTTGTTTAATGACAAAGGAATTAGGGAGCTGATACAACATTGTACAAGGAATTTGGCTTAAAGACTACTGTATTTAGATGGATTATAACAAAAATATTTGATACAAAGTAAGCATAGTGTATAATTTTTGAATCTATTTGTATGCAAATTTTTTGTACACTTTACCTTTCTTTTCAAAAAGCTATTTGTATGTAGAAAGGTTGTACACTTTATTGCTTTGCTTCTTTTTCATAATTCTACAGAAAAATACTTGTTTCAAGCTCTTTATTCTACTTGGCATTTCAATTTTTACTTTGTTTTGGATTTAACCCTTTGTTCATTCACCATAGCTACTTCTAGCGTATATACTGTTACTGTTAGAGTTACATTGCAAAATTTGTACCAATACTTTGTTTATTCACCATAGCTACTTTAAACACAGCTACTTCTAGTGCACACTTCTAGAGGTATATTGCAAACTGGGTGCCGGTATTCAATACACTACAGATGTGCATAAGATCTAGTTGTCTGCGCTATGAAAATAATTGAATACGATTGTCCCAAACAATGAAGGGATTAGCGAGAATATGAGGTGCTCTAATGCTGATTCAATGGCAATGGCAAGGTATTACATTTGTCCATGACATCGGGAAATCTCTCATATTTAGAAAAAGTATTACTAGTTTAAATACAATTTTTTTATAATATGTAAAAATACAATTTTTCTATATTGTAGAAGTCAACATTGAATTTAAATTACTTAGTAGGTGCCAACATGCTTGGTCTCATTTTAATTTTATTAAAATTAATAGATTATGGTTTTCTAGATTATTGTTTTAATAATATAAAATAATAAAATAACTAAATCAATAATACATTTTCAATGTCAATATCTTCTCAATACAATGCAGAGAAGTATGGGTATATATGAAATACTGCTTTATTGGCCATATTTAAGATATGTATACATTAAAAGTTGGTATATAAAAACAATTGAGCGAATCATTAAATATATTTTAAATAAGGTTAGCAAAAACGACATTAAATATTTAAAGCAAAAAAGACTTTAACAACTTTTTAACATTTTTATATGGTAAGCTATATATATCCATTTTTAAATATGGTCAATTTTAATATTTTTGAATTTTTAACTTATTTTTTTTAAATATTATACTAAATACTCAAAATCATTATAATCTACTACAAAATAGCAATTATACAATATCAATTACCTAATTAATAAATCAATTCGACCAAGTGAAGTAATGAAAGTTATTAAATATACTTTGGTGCTTCTAATTCTGCTAAGCTTTTGACGAAGGTACTTGTTGTATTGTGTCCAGGTTCATAGACTTGGACAAAAACAAGGATAAGTTGTTGCATTATAATTTTAGACAATATTCATCTAGTTAATTTATTTTATTTTTCCACGAAGCTAATTAATGAAATTAATTAAGTAACTTGTAGCTCTAATTCATTAATGAATTAAATGATAAAATTTACGAAAACAAATTTTGATTTCCAATACCCAATTCATTAACTAAATGATAAAATTTACGAAACCAAATTCTAATTTCCAATACTCAATTCATTAACTAAATGATGAAATTTACAAAACCAAATTCTGATTTCCAATACCCAATTCATTAACTAAATTCAATACCCAATTCATTAACTAAATTCATTAACCAAATTCATTAACTAAATTCAATACCCAATTCATTAACCAAATTCATTAACTAAATTCAATACCCAATTCATTAACCAAATTCATTAACTAAATTCAATACCCAATTCATTAACTAAATTCATTAACTAACACCTAATTCATTAACTAAATTCATTAACTAACACCTAATTCATTAACTAAATGACAAAATTTGATACTAACTACGGACGGCAGGGACATCGCCACTCCCGTGGCACTTGTTGAGATTACAAGATTGAATCAAAATTTTGGATTTCAACCAGTTGAATAACGAAAAATTCACAAAAATTAAAGAAATAACCACGAAACTCGAGTAATTTAAGGTAAACTACTTTATCCGCGTTGACCTTGAAAGATTCCTTATGTATGGGTTACGTCGTTTCCTACGACTGACTCTTTACGTCGTTTCCTACGACTGACTCTTCACCTTGAATAAAGAAATCGCATACTGGAAAAATGGTTACGAACTTCCTTTTTTATTTTTTTGTCTTTTACTCATACATCAGATGTTTAATGGCCGACTATAATTCTCTGATCAATCATTTGTCTTACCAAAACGCCTTGGTCATTCGGTGGTTGTGCGTTGCGTTTCAATACACAAAGAAAGATGTCTACAGTTAAATTGGACGATGAGCAGACCCATGAAGATCTGAGCGGTATTATTGCAAAGCTCATGTCTAATGGATTCAACAATCTTCAAGTTCAGAGCAAATATATCCGGCCTTCCCATGAACGCGCCCCCATGTGTTGGAGGTCTCTTATTCTCAGAGCATTCCGGTGGTGGATCTGAAAGACCTGGACGGACAAAACAGAACAAGAGTTGTGCAAGAAATCCAACGCGCATGCGAGGGGTATGGCTTTTTCCAGGTACACTTTTCAATCCCCATTTTCTATCATATCAATACTTTTATATTTTTTTAAGTTTTCCCGATTTTTTATCATATCAATACTTTTATATTTTTCCAAGAATAAATTTATATAACTAAGCTATGCTAATATAGATCCATCTTAAACCTTAGCTAATATAAATCCATCTTAAACCAAAGATCAATTAGACTAAAACTTTAGCATTAAATTTAAATTTAAGTCCTATCTAATTAATAATTGTCATGGTGGCTTAGTTCCTTGATTGAGTAGAGCTAATTATTCGTTCCCACTTGCCTGATTTGAAACATATTCTGATTGTTTTTTCTGCTTTGCACTTGCCCATAGAGTCTGTTTAATGCTACTAGCAGCGATTAAACTTTGTTACAGAGATATCGCAGGCAAGTACGCTGCCGAGAGAAATAATTATTTGAATAGAACTTTTGGAAAACAAGACCAATTGATGTCTATGAATTATTATCCTCTTTGCCTATGCCCGGATCACACCCTTGGTTTAGCAAGTCATACAGACACAGGTGGCATCAATGTTTTAATGGAAGGAGATGTAAGTGGCTTGCTGTAGAACCTTTAGCTGATGTCCACGCTGTCAACTTGGGAGATCAAGTGCATGTTAGTAAAGAGCAGGCCGATATTTTCTTTTTGTTATGAATATAAATATATTCTAGGCTGTGAGCAATATAAGATGGAGTGTTGAGCATCTAGCAGTAATAAATGCTTTTACTTTATATATGTTAGGGTTAATTTTGACTCAGGAATGAGCAAGGATGTAAGTGATTTTGGGTATGCTGTTTTGGTAACAGTTTTTTCTTGCTAGTTTTATTTGTATGTAAAAAGCTTTATTTATAGGGTTGAATTCATTCATGGTAAGGTTTACTTTATATATGTTAGGGTTAATTTTGACTCAGGAATGAGCAAGGATGTAAGTGATTTTGGGTATGCTGTTTTGGTAACAGTTTTTTCTTGCTAGTTTTATTTGTATGTAAAAAGCTTTATTTATAGGGTTGAATTCATTCATGGTAAGGTGCCAAAGTGAGTAAGAAAGATGCTCTTAGCGACCTTAGTCTAGTTTGACCTAGATCTATTATTGATGACTAGTTTTTCCTTATAAAAATAAATCTTATGTTACTGTTGTTATTTCTTTTATTCTCTCTAACATATGTTTTACTCCCTGAGTTTTTATTGCCTAACAACGGTATAGAGCTTGCTATGATGTATTGCTGGTAAGAAGTGTGTAAATGAGACTGCCTATGGGTACATGATTAAATACATGGTCAAATCTATTGCTTGACACTTGGATTGCAGATCAACTGGTTAAAGTGCAGATCTGTTCATAACGAGCTTAGATCTCACAGATCTATCAAATCTGAGGCTTGATCTATGTATTTATTTTTATTGTTGTGCTGTTGTGTTCGTCCAGTAGCTGCAGCATAAGAGCTTAGACGCCCATTGCTGTTTTGTCGTGATCTGTCGAATAAGCCTCTGTTTTTTTTTTTTTTTAAAGGAAAAACCAATCGTTGGTTTGTAAGAGCAGCCAAACGGAAGTTTCAATCGCATTTGGTAGAGAGAGATCGTGACTACATCACTCACCCTCAAATTCATCCCCATATGGTTGTAGTCCCGCGCAGGAGGCCAGAGGTGGAGGTAGCTTCGATTAGCAGGTGGAGTTCTCATGAGAGAGGAACAACCCGTGAAGGAGGCCGTAGAGGAAATCCGTAATTGAAGCCTGTATCCTTTGGCATTTTCTGTAAAGTGTTCTTTGCCCAAGGCTGCACACAAACATCCAGAGCCATGGTAGCGCCTTTATTTGTGATGCTTCCCGTGTGGATAGTTCCCACGATCTGTCAGAATGAAGAACTATGCGTAGAGATTGAGTATGAGAAGGGCTGCCACTCTTTAAGATTCATGATGGTATGACGTTGCATATAATATTTGCCTATGTGATATAATTTGATATAAAGAAAATGACCCCGGTAAAATATGGTGTTAAAAAGTTTAAAGTGAACATGTTAATTAAAGAAGTTACGAGAGAGTTTTTTTTGAAGTTTTATGGAAGAATTTTTTTAAATCCATGTTTTTACCAAAGCAAAGTTTTGAATGGTCTTATTAAAAGTGGCTAAGTGGATGAATGCATATGGTAGTGGTGAGATTATGAAGTTTGTGTTTGCAAAAGACAATGGCAATTAGAAAGGCATCATGTAAATGATAACTAAGAAAGAATTATGATAAGGATTGGTGTGTATATTTAAACGAAATAGCAGTAAATATAGTGGAAAGGCAAGCATGAGTTGTAAGGGGTGCGTGATGTAGTGGAAAGGCAAGCATGAGTTGTAAGGGGTGCATGATGGGTTGTACTCAACACCCCATGGTTTTTGGTTCTTAGTTAATGTTTGTTTTCCCCGGGTGTCCCTCTTATGTGTAGAAGAGGGTGTGGCATAAAGTTGTTGAATGAACCACTTGGGTAGCTACGAGGGTGGCAGGTGTACTCGTAGGCTAACTTGATGTGGAATCAAAGAGGATGAGTCTTCAATTAAAAGGGGAGAATGTGAGATGGATTTATGTCAGAGTGTTGGAACCAGGTTATGCTCAATGAAGAGTTTAATGTATTGATGAACCACGTATGAGAAAAGGATTCATAGAGAACTGGCAGTTATAGTGGCTGAGCACCCATGTATTATGATAGATGGATTAGTTTTTATATGGATATCAATGATGAATTGTTTGCAGGTACAAAAGGGTTGTGGGAGTGCAGCAAATTACACGGCAAGTAGACGAGCTAAAAAGCGAGCATGGAAAAACGATAGGATGAAGCAATGGATGGTGATGGTGTAGTCACCATGAGGACACATAAAAAAATAAAATTAATGGAGTAGTTTACATGTAAAAGGGCATATAGTTGTAAGACCTAGAAATGCATGCATACCCCTGGTAACTCATCGGTAAATTCAGGAGATAGACCTAGGTGATAGGGGGGTGTATGTGAGATCCCCAAGTCAATCTTAAATGGGGGATTGTTAGGGTTAACCTTAAATTGGGAATGAGTCAAAGGTGGTTTAGGTCTAGAACATAGTTTTGTGCCCATGGTATTTGCCCAAGGTATTGCATGTAATGAAGCCTATAAAGGGATTGGTATACTCCATTGTAAAGTGGCCTAGAGGTGAGTGGTGGCTAGCTCACTTGGCCCGGATGGTCGACTGTTAGGTTTTCAACGAGCATAAAAAATAATTACGAGAGAAATCAACATGCCATCACAAAATAAAGACACATAATTTACCCTAGAAACCCCATGCGGGGAAAACCAACAACCAACACCCAATGAATATCTTCATTACATGGCCAAAACCGGCCATATAGGCCAAGTGAGCTAGCCACCACTCACCTCCAGGCCACTTTACAATGGAGTACACCAATCCCTTTATAGGCTTCATTACATGCAATACCTTGGGAAAATACCATGGGCCCAAAACTATGTGCTAGACCTAGACCACATTTGACTCAATCTCGAGTCAAGGTTAACCCTAACAATCCCCCCTTTAAGCTTGACTTAGGGATCTCACATACACACCCCCCTTATCACCTACATCTATCTCCTGACTTTATTGATGAGTTACCATGGGTGTGCATGCATTTCCAGGTCTTACATCCATATGCCCTTTTACATGTAAACTACTCCATTTTTTTTTTCATATGTCTTCATGGTGACTACACCATCACCATCAGGTATAAAAGTCTCATGGAAGTGCATCACATGAAGGGAAAGTTAAGGAGAGAGAAATGAGAGTTGAAAGAAGCAACATGGTTATAGCGACAATTAAAAGAAAAAATTATGAAGATGGCAATGTGTAATTTACATGTAAATAGGATTCCTGATTACTCTAGTTGTTTTTTTGGGGGGGTGGGTGCACAAAGATGCTCCCCAAAAGTATTGCAACGGGGTCGCACTAGAGAGGAAAAACAGAGGCATGCACGTACCTAAGGAAGCGCGCACACACTGTTAGGTTTGGTACCAAGCCGAGGCATGTGCACGCTCTCAATAACGGGCATGCGCACACGTGCTCCTGTTAAGCTAATTAAAAAAAACATGTTAGATTTTTTTCTATTTTCGCCCAACCGGTCGAGCCTCACTCACCCATTGTGTATGCGAAGCAAGAGAGAACACTTTCAACAATTTGGACTAAAAAGCTCCCTCATCATCAACGTCCTCATCTTCATCATCATCATCATCATCATCATCATCCTCACCATCATCATCTTCATCATCATAATAATCATCATCATCATCATAATCATCATTATCATCATCATCATCACCATCATCATCATCATCGTCGTCGTCTTCTTCATCATCATCACCATCATCATCATCATCGTCATCGTCATCACCCTCTTCCTCATCACCATCATCATCATCATCATCATCATCATCAACATCTTCATTATGATCTTCTTCTTCATCATCATCATCATCATCTCCATCACCAAAGTTCATCATCATCATCGTTGTCGTCGTCATGAAGATGATGATGATGATGATGATGACGACAATGATGATGATGATGATGATGATGACGACGACGACGATGGTGATGATGATGATGATGATGAACATTATGATGATGATGATGATGATAATGAAGATGATGATGAGGAAGAGGGTGATGATGATGATGAAGATGATGATGAGGAAGAGGGTGATGATGATGCTACTGATGATGATAATGAAGACACCGACGACGACGATGATGATGATGATGATGATGATGAGGAAGAGGGTTATGATGACGATGAAGATGATGATGAGGATGAGGGTGATGACGATGATGATGATGATGATGATGATGTTGTTGTTGTTGATGATGATGATAATGATGATGATGATGATGATGATGATGATGATGATGACGATGATGACGATGATGGTGATGATGACCACAACGATAACGATGAAGATGATGAGGATGATGGTGATGATGACCACAACGATGACGATGAAGATGAGGAGGAGGAATATGGAGACGCCGATGATGATGATGATGATGATGATGATGAGATGATGATGATGATGAAGATGATGATGAATATGACGAGGATCATGCTGAAGATGAAGATGATGCTGATGAAGATGATGAAGATGATGATCATGATGATCATGATGAGAAAGAAGAAAATGATGATGATGATGACAATGATGATGATGATGATGATGATGACTATCATCATCATCATCATCATCATTTTCTTCTTCATCATCATCATCATAATTATCCTCCTCCTCCTTGATGAGTCCAATTTTCAGGTATTTGATAACATTTTTCCCGCAGTAAAGCTCAAGCAATGGCGAAGAAACACACTCATTTGTGGGAAAAATGTTTTACCTTAATTATTTAATGAAGTTGTTTTTTACGATTATTCTTGTATGTTTAAAATACATATTCAATAAACTAATTCTGTGGAAATTGAGCCTGATTGAGTAGGTTCAAGGGCATTAAAAGACAAACATGTAGAAGACTGAGGGATCATGCAGCTCGGCACCTTTTTCCTGATATATAGATAATGCACTCATGTTCAAGGAGAATCGACATTTAGACATGTAGTTAGGTTCAGCATTAAGAATTATATAAATATGGACCTCTCGGGCAGTGAGAGGTCTCTGTTAACATTTTTGGAGAAACATTGTTTTATGTTTTTGCACTATTGAGATACTTCTGAGTTACAGACCTTTCTGAAGACATGGAGTTTATATTTTAATAGAAGATTGATGTTAAATCCCAGTCAGCGTCTATAAGTCTCTTTCTCTCCTGAGTACGAGTTGGAGAGGGCCCCTCCAACACGTAAGTCAGGGGATCTCCATTTTTCAGGTATTTCTGATTATGTGTTTTTACAGTGATGAAAATTTATATTGCATATGGAAGCATTTGAATGATGTCTTGATTCCGTAGTAATTTATAACACGTTCTATAGTTCAGCAACACGGTTTTAGTAGTCCTGTAGCTGCTTTCTTTCAACGCACATTTTAAACAACAATTCCATATGTATTAGCATTTCCTTCAGAAATCATGGTTTAGATTTAAGGTTTATGAATGTTTCCCATCATCATTAATGGCTTCTCGAGGTTCATTGCTTTGATTTCTTAATAATGGATTTGAGCATGAGATGATTGGATTTCAAACTTAGTTTTGATATTCAAATGATTTAGATTAGAATTCTAGTTTTATGCATAAATAATTACAGACATTGCTTTCTTTAATTTAGAATAGATCTGTTACGACATTTAACTTTCATAGTCTAGATTCACCATTCCACACTAGGTAAATTCATAGGAATATCTCTTTCACTTTTAGCATTTTTAATTCTTTAAAATAGATTTACTGCTTTTAGTATTTTAATTCCTTAAAATAGATTTACTTTTTTCCGGTATTTAATTCCCTAATATAAACAGTTTTACATATTGAGTAGGCAACCCTTAAAACATTGATACCGACACCCAACCACGACAAAGGTTATCCTATAAGAGCACAGATAGTTCCTGCACCTCTAAAGTTTGTACGTCCCCCGGGTTGATAATTAAAGTAGGCTCTTAGTACAGATGCCCTCATTAGGCATCCATATTGGGAGCTCACCACTTTTTGGCGTCGTTGCAATATATTATATCAGCAAAAATTTGGGAGGGGTAGAATTGAATTACACTGTCACAGAAAATGAATTTTTGGTTGTCATACATGCCATTAATAAGTTCAGACACTATATCATTGGTTACCAAATTTTTGTTCATATACACCACACAGCCATAAGATATCTCATGAACAAGCCAAACACAAGTGCCAGAATCATCAGATGGATGCTCCTCCTCCAAGAATTTGACATTATAATTTTAGACAAGCCAGGAAAGCACAATGTAGTGTCTGACTTTTTATCTAGACTGGCACATGGACAAGACAATGAGGTAATTGATGACATTTTTCCAGATGATCACATTTTGGCCATATCCACAAAAAGCCCATGGTTTGCTGATATAGCAAACTATTTAGTGTCTGGAAAGTTTCCAGAACATTACAGTCACAAAGAGAAAACAAATGTAATAAGTCAAAGTGCCACATACACATGGATAGAAGGCATGCTTTTCAAACAAGGACCAGATTAGATACTTAGAAGGTGCATAAGAGAAGATGAGGTGCATGACATAATGCATGCTACACACAATGAACCATTTGGAGGACACTATGCTGCAAAAAGGACAGCCCATAAAATCTTGCAAACAAGATATTATTGGCCAACGCTCCACAACTATACTTACGAATATGTTTCACACTATGATGATTGCCAACGAATGGGAAAACCAACACAAAAACAAGAGATGCCACTCCATCCACAAATCTCCTTGGAGGCATTTGAAAAGTGGGGATTTGATTTTGTTGGCCCATTCAATCCACAGTCTAATAAGAAAAGATACATCCTCATACGCACTAATTACCTTACAAAATGGACAGAGGTAGCAGCACTAGCTGCTGCAAATGAAACCAATGTGGCCAAATTCTTTACTGAGCAGATCTTTCACAGGTTTGGGGTGCCAAGAGAAGTAGTTTCTGATCAGGGCCCCCACAATTTACATCAAATTTAATTGAAGACTTGATGAAAAGAAACAATGTAAAGCATAGATAGTCATCCTCCTACCACCCTCAAGCAAATGGTCAAGCTGAGGTAACCAACAGGGAATTAGAGAGAATCTTAACAAAAACTGTCCAACTTCACAAAAGGAATTGGGCTGACAGACTTAATGAGGCAGTTTAGGCTTACAATACTACATGGAAAACAACTACAGGATTCACACCTTATGAACTAGTCTATGGAAAAAAGGTCATGTTGCCAATCGAATTTGAAATAAAGACATTAAGAATTGCAGCAAATTTACATATGGACCTATCAGAAATTCAAAAGGAACGCATGCTACAGCTGAATCAACTGGATGAGCACCGCCAACAAGCACTTACACATACCGAAATCATCCAACAACAAAGAAAAAAAATGGCATGACCAACATCTGAAGGATAAAAAGTTCAACGAAGGTGATTGGGCACTACTTTACGACTCCAGATTTCACACATTCAAAGGGAAGCTAACTACTAGATGGCTTGGACCTTACATTATACAGAAGATTTATGAAAATGGAGCTGTGAAAATTATTACAATTGATGAAGAGGAGTTCCCCATGATAGTGAATGGGCATCACCTAAAACTTTACAAGAAACCACAATCAAAAGAAGAATTTACACAGGTACTCTACCAACAACAATTGATGCTGATAGAGGACGCGGCAAATCAGTGAAATTCAACTCATTTAAAAAAAAAAAAAGACAAAAGACAAAAAGAAAAAGGACAAAAAAAAACGAAAAAAGACAAAAAGAAAAAAGAGAAAAAACATCCAATATGAAGCATCCACCCTACAAAGAGCCAGATACATTACATATCAGCACTCAAGCGAGCCAGCCGCGTCTACATTCAACAATCAATCATCAACTACTACAGAATTCTTCAAACACACCATTCCGTTCTTTTCAACATACTCACGTGAGCCTGCAATTTATTCAAGAGAGCCAGTCACATACTGCCATGCAATCATCCAATATGAAGCATCATCACATGAGTCGTATCAACAACTGGCACAACTTTCAAAAGAAGATAGTTTAGAAAATTCAAACGAGCAAAAAGGAAAAAGCAGCCCACACACGTAACTACTAACATGCAGAAATCAACTACAGACACCGCCAAATCTACTACAGAATCCACCATGCATGAAAAATGCACCAGATCATCAATGCAGGTACGCATACATAGCAAGGTAATCTCTAGAACAATTTTATTTTATTCTTAAGGTAAAACATTATCCCACACTACATTCGTTTCTAGTCAGCTGAGGACAGCTTCTATTTTAAATTGGCGGCATAGTAGAATGACCTTAATAAGTCATGATCACTACCTAAGTCCTGTCACCCTTAACAAATCATGATCACAACCCTCATCATATGAAGTACATAGATCGATCATGGAAAAAGGGATTAAAAATGGCAAGTACAAGAATGATGGAAAGGATAGGTGCGGAAAGACAGTAAGTAAAGCTGCATAATCTTCCACGATTTTGTATATAAGGAACCTCTTGGAATTCCCGAGAAGCAACAAACCAAAAGCTAGTGCGCTCACTCAGCCAGCATTGCAATCCTCGAGCCTGTAGGAAGAGCCCAACTAGTTGAGGGTATAAACCACATTCCAAAGTTCTGGTTTTGTCTGATTATAAAGAAGATTCTAAAATGACAAAGGGTTTCAAGAAAAGTGAACTAGAGGATCACAGTGCCATTTATCAGAGCCCAAGAGTCCTGCAGATCATTCGCAATGCAGGCTGGATGCCTTTCATCCTTGGACTAAGAGGATACAATACAGGGGTAGCTCAGGAGTTTGCAAGAAACTTCAAACATATCAAGGATGAACAGTATGTCACCCGAGTAAAGGGGTTACGTATAAAATTGGATGAGGACATGATTGCCAAATTCATTGGTCTACCAATGGGCCTGCATTGGAGCAGCAATGACCGAGAGGAAAACCACACAGCAAAAGCAACATTTTTCGAACAAGGAGAAGCTTATGACGAGGACAAAAATGGAGTCAAAGACTCTCCATGCCGATGCCATGGGATGAAATGGCTGCAATCGTCTAGAGGTACATTACATGCACTGGAAGGTTAAGTTATGTTCCCATTTTCCACTTTCATATTTTGGAACTTCTCAGGCACAAGAGTCTGTTCGGATATCCACATCATCACTTTCAGGACCTTGCATGCAATCAGGGTTTGCATGCATCCCAGTCACCAGGTTGATGCCTCCAGCACCTTATCCACTTCATTCTAGCACCCGGGAGCTTCTTACATCAGTTCTTTAGCCCTCCTAGTCATGAAGGCACCCACTTCTCACCTACTTCCAGAGGAGGGTGCATTTCTTCACCTACCACCTCAGTTTACACTCAGTTAGCTCCGATTCTCCCTGGTTTGAGGCTAGTTTCACTCCCAACTGATTGTTTCACTCCGTTGGACCTCCAGATTGACTAGATGACTTGTTCTGACTTCAGTTAAGCCTCCCATGCGCCCTCCACTGAGCCTCCTTCCCTATATCAGTGCTACACACTTTAGTTACACTTGTTACACTCAGTTAGACTCAGATTGACACCTGGATGACTGGTTCTTGTGCATTGATGACCACCACTGATTGATGATGAGGACTCCTAGTTGGAGTCAAGCTACACCATTCAGTAATTCGAATGACCTTCTTAGTCAATTCGAATTGCTCAGTCATTGTCACTGTATTGTATTATAATTATTCACCCTCATTGGGATATTGAGCACTGATGCATGCTTTGCATAGTTTTACACCATTTTTATGAGTTTCATCTATTGTGATTGATTTACTTGTTCATTAGATCTGCTGTGACTAGTTTTACATGGTATCAGAGCCATGGCAGGGACAAGATTTCTTTTCTACAGGTATTCTACATGAAGAGAGAGCAATCTTTGCTCACCAATATATTTCAGCAGCGGCATGCAAAATCTCATGTGCATTCGCTCATGTGCATGCAAGGCTGAAAACATAGTGTTTGTTTGTGTGTGATTTGCAGGTTTCTTACTTCTCCATGTGAATTCACTAATGAAAAGATGGAGACTTCTTCTTCACAAAATTTTCTTTCTCCATTCAACTATGATGAATGGAAACCAAAGATGATTGCATTCTTGAAGAGACAATGTCCTTTTGATATGTGCATTGGTAATACAAGAGATTTTGATTCTGATGAAGAGGGGAATTATTGGCTCAATGATTGTGACAGAGCTTTTGGAGCAATGTGTCTTGCTATGTCTCCTTGTATGCGCTACCTTAGTAATACTGCTAAAAATCCAAGTGATCTATGGGTCCAACTTGACAGAGAATTTGGAAAGCAGGAAGAAGAGGATCATGCTAGCCTTTTGGAGAACAAGCCCAGTGAGATCTCCTTATGTGTTCTTTCCGATCATGTGTTGGCCTCAACAATTGTTTAAGATGAAGAAGAAACTGTAGATTCAAAACTCACTCTCTCAAAGTCTTCTATTTCGAATTCTGAGCAAGATAAACCAGCTCATACTCTAGATTCCGAAGAGGTTCTTGAATCCTATCTTTCACATGAGTTTGCCAGCATGTAGAATAATGATCTACTTGAAGTTTTGGAGGTAAAATCTGATTTTGGAGGTGAAGCATTCGCCCTCCTTGATTTCATGCCTCCTATAGACTTATGTTCTATCATTTGCAAAGTTTCTCATATTTTTAATGAAGATGAAGAGCACTACCATTCGCTTGAGTTCAATTCTCATGCACTTTTTGCTGATTTTGGTTTTGATCTCACCCTTGTTGGTTCCAAGGAGATATCAAGAAACCATTCATCTATTTTTGGAGCTGATTTAACTTCTATTGATAAGAAATTCAAGTTTCAAGATCTATTTGATCCGATTGGATCTATTCCTACCTCACTTGGTTCGAATCATAGGTTCCAGGATCATCCTCATATTTTCAGATTTGTTCTCACCTTTTTCGGTATGAAGAGCAAGTTCTTAAAGTCTCCACATTCGCTTTCATCCACTGATGGAGAATTCAAGCACATGTTTTTGGATCATGATCCATTTACTCCCAAGAGTAAGATACCTCCAGACATATCTACTTGATTTTGGAGCAGTTAAATCTTTTGGTGTACTATAGTCTATTTTGAGGGGGGGTATTTTTCCCATGAGGTTTTCCCCATTTCCTCGGTTTATTGACTGTTATTAGTTTTGGATTATTGTATTGCGGTGACCTTTGGTCTTAGTAACCAGGGCCCTAAATTATTTTTTGCACATCATAGTCTAGCTTGAGGGGGGGTGTTCGGATATCCACATCATCACTTTCAGGACCTTGCATGCAATTAGGGTTTGCATGCATCCCAGTCACTAGGTTGATGCCTCCAGCACCTTATCCACTTCATTCTAGCACCTGGGAACTTCTTACATCAGTTCTTTAGCCCTCCCAGTCATGAAGGCACCCACTTCTCACCTACTTCCAGAGAAGGGTGCACTTCTTCACCTACCACCTCAGTTTACACTTAGTTAGCTCCGATTCTCCCTGATTTGAGGCTAGTTTCACTCCCGACTGATTGTTTCACTCCGTTGGACCTCCAGATTGACTAGATGACTTGTTCTAACTTCAGTTAAGCCTCCCATGCACCCTCCATCGAGCCTCCTTCCCTATATCAGTGCTACACACTTTAGTTACACTTGTTACACTCAATTAGACTCAGGTTGACACCTGGATGACTGGTTCTTGTGCATTGATGACCACCACTGATTGATGATGAGGACTCCTAGTTGGAGTCAAGCTACACCATTCAGTAATTCGAATGACCTTCTTAGTCAATTCGAATTGCTAAGTCATTGTCACTATATTGTATTGTAATTATTCACCCTCATTGGGATATTGAGCACTAATGCATGCTTTGCACAGTTTTACACCATTTTTCTGAGTTTCATCTATTGTGATTGATTTACTTGTTCATTGGATCTGCTGTGACTAATTTTACAGAGTCACATTTCATCAAACAACAACATTAGCATTCTATTCTATCTGCTCCAATCATTGGCGGAAATGAGTAGGAAAGTGGTTAAAAGAAAAGAGGATGCTTTGGCCCATCATGGGTTGATCAAACTAATAGTTGGTGAAGAATTAAAAGCACAGATTCCAGAGCTCTCTTGGGAGGAGTTCATAGTGGTATCTGTTGAGGACGTTCAAAGAATGAATACTACGTCCTTGCCACCAGAATCTAAAAGTAAGACCACCTCTGTATTAGGGGCAAAGAGAAAAATTGACTTGGACAGTGTGGCTGACACCCTGGTAAAGATAAAACACTCAAGAGAGGACTCCCCCAAATCAGACCCAGGGATTCCTGCCAGTAATCAGGGGTCGAAGAGACGTAGTAAAAGATTCACATAGGTATCTGAAATCCGAGTCTCTAGGGAGAAAGAAAGGGAACCCAACCCCCTAGTTAACAATGTGTCTGATGATGACATTGATCCTTTAATAGATCAGAAGGATCCCACTACAGAAGAATAAGAGGATGAAGAATAAGAAATGAATAAAGAAGAAGAAGAAATGGATAAAGAGCAGAGCATACAAGAGAAAGACAACTTCCAGGGGAACTCTCTAGAGCACAATGAAAACCCCAGGGTCGTTACCCAACTCACTGAGGCATGGGAAGAATTGGAAAGGCTTAGAAATGAGCTGGCAGTGTTAAGAATTGGGCCAGGAAGCCAACCCACACCTCCCCCGTTCTCACCTGAGAAGACACAAATCCTGAAGATGCATCATGTAGGGGAGCTATGACTGGCTGAGCAAAACAATTCAGCGCTTCAAGAAAAATTGGCCGAGGCACAAAACGAATTAGCCAAAAAGGACCAGGAGATTACCAAATTGAAAGACGTTTTGGCCACTATTGCTGACATATATGATAGATTGCGGGACCTCAGACCACCGTCAACAATATATGCAGTTTATATACAGGAGAAATGGGGCAAATTCCAGCTCCAGAGGTTGAAGCAAGGACCAATTGA